>PVNU02003385.1:0-128132 GCA_003013855.2 Liriodendron chinense
CCAATAGGGAAATCGAGCAGATTTTGGAAAAGACGGTGAGACCGGATCGCAAGGATTGGTCCCTAAGATTAGATGATGCACTTTGGGCTCACCGTACTGCCTACAAGACACCCATTGGAATGTCCCCTTATAGACTTGTCTATGGGAAAGCTTGCCACTTGCCTGTGGAGATAGAACACAAAGCCTATTGGGCAATTCGGGTTCTAAATTTTGACATTGACAAGGCTAGCTCGCTTCGCAAACTTCAATTAAATGAGCTTGATGAGATCCGGAACGATGCATATGAGAATTCGAGAATTTACAAGAGCAAGATGAAAGCCTTTCATGAGAAGCACATCTTAAGGAAATCTTTCCATGAAGGACAGAAAGTGCTCTTGTATAATGCCCGACTTCATCTTTTTTCGGGAAAATTACGATCTCGATGGACCGGCCCATATATTGTCAAAGAAGTTTTTCCTCATGGGGCTGTTGAGATCGAGAATGCAGCGAATGGTGACTGTTTCAAAGTTAATGGACAACGCCTTAAACCATTTGCTAAGAAATTTGATTCAGAGGACATGTCCATCTCCCTGAATGATCCTGTCTATCAGGATGATTGATCTCCTAGTCTGATGGAGGTATAGCATAGGTAGGTTTAGTTTTGTTCTTCTGTTTTAATAGGTTTTAGTTGTTGAGTTGGAGAATTCCATGATCGCTCTCTCAGGGACTATTGTTCTCACTCTCTCATTGTTTACCATTGCTCTCATATTCATGCAAATTGACTATCTTTTTACATTGAGGACAATGCAAGATTTGGTTGGGGTGTGAGATGAGATCCCTCATCTAGCATATTGCAACATTTCGAGCTTCACATGCGGCAAAATTTTTTTGAATTTTCTAATATCTCAAAAATCCTTTAGAAAATCTTGTTTCTATACATTCGAGAAGCTATGAGTAGAAGATGAGGAGAAACGAAGTGTGTGATGTTGTAGTCTTGAATTTCTCCCAACATAATGGTGTTATATGATAGTTCCCCTATTGTTGTGATTGATAGAAAAATTTGAACACTTTTTACACCTAGTTCACATTACACGATTTTCATGAGTGACAGGTTTATGTGATTTGTGGATTAGCTAGACTTTGATTTAAAGGTGTTGAGCAGCCAAGCCGGGGTATTTTGTCCATCCTTGTCCATGGGAAAATAACAAAAGATATGGATTTCTAAAAATCCTATCTAATTTAAAAGAAAAAGGAAAGAAAGGATGAAATCGGGAAGGAAAGAAAAATGGTGGAAAATTCCGAAAAGGGCTACCTATTACCAACCGGGGGATGGTCGAACCGTAACCAAAGCCGGAAATGGGACGTAGTGTGAAAGCCGTTGGAAGGACGGTAAGGCAAATTCCTGTCATAGGCTTGCTGTTGCTCTGTGCACCTTAAAATCCTTTGTTTATTTAATCTATGAAGAAGATGATTCCAGGAACTCATGAGATGAACTTTCACTATGCACACTAGGTTGAATTTGTTCGAATTCCTCTATTTATCAATCAGTCAGCGGGAACTTCACGTAAACACTTCTTATGTTTTGAGAGTCCAAGGTTCAGCTTCTATCACCTAATTCTCCAAATTTTATACTTCTGCATCTTGGAATGGATAGAAACATGGATTCTGGAAGAGAGTTGGGTGTGGAGGTTTGAAATTGTTTTACGCATGTTTTGCTCGGGACTAGCAAAAAGCTGGTTGGGGGGTGTGTTGAACCTCCAATTTATACATTACATTGCCCATTACACGACAAGGTTTGCATGATTTTCATGGTTTAAAGGCCCACCTAACACATGTTTTTGTGATTATAGGGATGAGAGCGGACTTCATCTAATTGGAGCTTAACAAGGGTTATTTGAGCTATTGCATGAAGTCCTAAGATGGACCAAAGAAAGGAGAAGCAAGAGGGAGAAAAGAGGATGAAGAAAAGAAGAAAAGGTTGCAGAAAAACAAGGCAGACCGGTCGTCCGACCGGTCAGCCACATAAAAAGAAGCAATGGAAGACAGGCCGACCGGTCATGACCGGTCGGCCATGAAGGCTGTTTTGTATTGAAGACAGGCTGACCGGTCTTGACCGGTCGGCCATGCACACTGGAACCACTTCACATTGGTCCGACCGGTCATGACCGGTCAGGCCACACTTGCTGGATGAATGGGAGGTCTGTCTGACCGGTCATGATTGGTCGGCAGCACCCCTTGAACTGTTTTAAAAGTTGGTCCGACCGGTCACGACCGGTCGGCCTTGCGTAAGATAAGTCCTTTCTAAATCAGGACTCCGAAAAACACTGCGCAATGCGTAATCTATCGCAGAATCCGACGCAAGGGAGGTGGATTGCTATAAAAGGACACCTAGGGGCTCTCCCTAGGGTATCAGAGAGGCTAAGGAACGTGAGTTTGGAGAGCGAAGGCGATTGTGGAGCGGCTGCAACTCTCCTATTCGGGTTTTTCTATTTTTATGCTTTATTTCAAAGTTTTTAGTTGTAGCATGACTATGCTCGGCTAAAACCTCTCAGCTAGGGCTGAGAGGTGAAGCTTGTAGCTAATTCTATGTTGGTTTCAGTTTAATTCAAGTAATTTACATTCAAGTTTAGATTTTTACATGATTTAGTTCCAAAAAGTGGTAGTTTGAGATGTCTTATCTGAGTTTATGTGCTCCGGACATGAATTCCTTTTAATTCTCTGAGATTATCATGTTTGTTTATCTAAATTCGGATTATAGTAATCCTTGAGCAGGCCATAGTCCAGAGGCATGGCTGTTACTCCGCAGGCTATGGTTTGAGTTTAGTATTAATTTTATTGGACTAGAACTTGGAAGTTCAACTTGAATGTGATGGAATGTGTGTGAATGCTTTATTCTCCAACTAGATGAGAGATAGGACTTCGAATCTAGTTGTGTTCTCTACTTGGATTAACTGAATTGACATAGGATTGCTACAAGTGGATCCTTGAAAGCCTTAGTACTTTATATCTCTGATTTTTCATTAAGTTCCTGTTTTAAGTAGACATTCAATTGAATCTGAATTTCCTCTATAAAACTGAGTTGCTGGAGTGATTTGGGAGCTGTTACTATTTCCCTGTGGATCGACCTCAGTCTTACCGAGTTTTATTACTACATCGCAGCCTTACACTTGAGGCGAGCGAACAATGCATGATCCACAAAGGTGTGGAAATCTGAATTGATTTTTCAGCGTAAAAAGGTATGGTTTCCACATCCTTTGCTCGGCTAACGTCATATGCCGATACCGACTGAAAAAGTGTGACCATATCCCTTATCCTATCATCGTTCTCATCAAGGGAGTGAGTCACTTCTTCGTCTAAGGGACCGAAGTAAAAAGGTGAGAGGGACTCATTTTCCACAATAGAATTGATCATGTTTATTTCGTGGACCTCCTCATCCTCATCCTCATGTTGGTTGCCAATATTAAAAGCATTCAACTCAATCGTCATATTGCCAAAAGACATTTGGATGACCCCACTCCTACAATTTATGATAGCGTTTGATGTAGCTAGGAATGGGCGGCCAAGTATGACAGGAATTTGGGGGCCAATATTAACCATGGGTCTTGTGTCCAAGACAATAAAGTCCACGGGTAGTAAACTTTATCAACTTGGACAAGAACGTCCTCAATCACCCCTCTCGGAATACGAATCGATCGTTCAGCAAGTTGTAATGTGATTTTGGTGGGTTTTAATTCACCTAAACCCAATTGTTCATAGACCGAAAAGGGAATTAAGTTCACACTTGCCCCTAGATCAAGTAAAGCATGTTTCACCCGGTAGTCTCCAATCACACAAGATATTGTTGGACAACCGGGATCTTTGTATTTCTTGGGCATCCCGTGGTTGATAATTGCACTCACATTCTCTGTCAAAAATGCCTTCTTTTGCACCTGTATTTTTCTTTTAACCGTGCAAAGGTCTTTTAAAAATTTTGCATATGACGGTATTTGTTTAATGGCATCCAACAATGGGATGTTGATTTTGACTTGCTTGAAAACCTCCAAAAATTCCTAATATTTATCTTGAGGATTGGCTGGAATCAAGCGTTGGGGGAATGGAGCAACGGGTCTATATCCTTTTAATGGCTCTTTTTCATTCATGGTGATGCTAGGTCCATCATCCTCTTTGGAAGATACCGGATCATTAGGCGGTGAAACCTTCACCGGATCAGATTTTTCAATAATTTTACCACTTCTAAGAGTGGTGATGGCCTTAGCATGTTCCATATGTTGGTTAGAAGAACTAGGCACGCTTATTTCGCATTGTTGTTTTGGATTTGGTACGGGTTGGGCTGGAAGCATCCCTTCCCTTGCGTTTAAGTGAGCTTTAATTTCCTCCACCGAACTTTTAAGCTCAAGCATTATCGTATGGTTGGATTGATTAATTTGAGCTTGTCCTTCCATGAATGCTTTCAAAGTATCCTCTATAGGCATTTGAGGTGGGGCCATTTGCATTGGGGGCCCCCTTTGAGGATTATTTTGATTAGCCGTGTTTCCATTCGCCCAATTGAAGTTTGGGTTGTTTTCTCCAACTAGAATTATTCGTGTTTGAATTTGGAGTACTAAAAGGTCGTTGATAACTATTCAAGGCATTTGATTGTTCAAATAAAAGTTCTCGAAATGCATAGATTGTTGGACAATCTGGCGTTTGATGCACATTAGAAGCACAAATACCACAAATAGTTTCAACAGCCCCCTTTTGTTGGGTTGTATCCACTTTCTTTAGTTCCATCTCCTCGATCTTTCGTGTGAGTTTAGCCACTCTAGAACCTAGATCGTCTTGCCCATCTAAAACATAAGTTTCTTCCTTTTCCTTGGCTTGGGGTTGTTTTGAACCTGTTGGCTTAGATGTATCCCATGCTTGTGTATTTTCAGCCAACATGTCGAAATAATCCCAAGCTTCCTCCGTTTCCTTGTTCATGAACTCCCCATTGCACATCATCTCAACAAATTGGCGCATGGTTGAGTTTAATCCATCATAGAAGAAACTAATCAACCTCCACCTTTCATAGCCATGATGTGGACATGCGTTTAAAAGCTCATTATACCTTTCCCAACATTGGAAAAGGTTTCTTCTTCTTTTTGGGCGAAGTTCATTATGGCCCTTCTTAGTGCATTGGTTCGATGAGTAGGGAAGAATTTTTTAAGAAACTCCCTAGTCATCTCAGCCCATGTCCCAATAGACCTCGGCCTTAAGGAATGTAGCCATGATTTGGCCTTCTCTTTCAAGGAAAAAGGGAATAATTTAAGTTTTATTGTATCCTTGGTCACATTGTCATAGTTTATTGTGGCTATAACCTCTTCAAATTCCTTAATATGTAAATAAGCGCTTTCAGAGTCGAGTCCATGGAATCTAGGAAGAAGTTGGATCAACCCCGGTTTAAAATCAATATTTCTCACATTGTGAGGGAAAATTATGCAAGAGGGAGTACTCGTCCTAGCTGGTTGTAAATAGTCACGTAAAGTTCTAGGTTGAGGTACATCCCCCCACTTCATTCTCATCCAATTCAGTAAGGTTTGGGGCTGGAATTTGATTAACCCCTTGATTTGGTTGATTTTCAGCCATCTCAATAGTAATTTCAGGAAAATTTTGACGTTTCCTAGCACGAGGCTCTCTATCAATCCCTTCAACAATTACTCCGTCCCTTACAAGTCGGTGATTATAAGTCCGAGCCCAATGTGGCATGCAAAACCAAAAAGAATGAACAAAAAGGAAAAGGAATTCTTCCTTCCTTTATTCCTCTCTAGGACTTAAGCACAAGGTGTCTTGCAATGGCTAAGCCAGAAGCAAGGATAGAGACCGATTTCTCCTGGTCAATAGGGGTTCAAAGAACTCCCCACCCACTCTTTGCGTCTTTTGAGAAAAAGTACAGAAAAAGAAGAAGGAGGGATAGGTTGAGAAGAGAAATCTCTGAGCACAAGGTGATCCAAGGCGGCAGAGCCGACCAATAGGAATCCAGGTGGCACAAGGCCTACCTTTCAGAGATCCAAAAGGAGTCTCCACCCACTCTTCAAGAGATGAATATAATAGGAATGAGTAGGAGAAGAAGAAGAGTAGGGTTAGAACAATAAAACCTGATTTGTGACTTAAGATGCCTACTTCTTCTTCAACTTCCTAAGAATCCCTGGATTAGACCTATGTTGGAATCCTGCAAAATCAAAACAAAGTAAGTTAGTATTTAGAAGAAAACCTACCCTAAAAAGCAAAACAAATCCTAAACCTATCCTAAAACAATCTCAACTAAAAGTTATTTCAGAAAATTCTAAAAATACCGCATAGAAATCCCCGGCAACGGCGCCAAAAAACTTGTTCACTCCCCAAGTGTAGGGTTGCGAAGTAGTAATAATTCGGAAAGACCGAGTATCGTTCCCACAGAGATTTATGTATGGGTATTCTTAGGATTTAACTAAAACAACTAGTAATTAAGATCCTATTAAGAACTAAAGCTGGAAAACAGTGAATTGTTAAGCCCCATGTCATCTACTACCCAAGTTAATTATTCGACTACGGAGAAAGAGCTCCTAGCTGTCATTTTTGCTTTGGACAAATTCAGGCCATACTTAATAGGATCCAAAGTTATTGTTTATACGGATCATGCGGCGCTGAAATACCTTCTTTCTAAGAAGGATGCTAAGCCCCGTTTGCTAAGATGGATCCTACTCCTTCAAGAATTCGACTTGGAGATCAAAGATAAGAAGGGGGTAGAAAATGTGGTGGCGGATCATCTATCCCGCCTAGTCCTACCAAATTCCATTGACGAGTCACCTATTGAGGACTCATTCCCTAATGAGCAACTCTTTGTTGCTATGCATCCACCATGGTACGCTGATATAGCCAATTATCTTTCCACAGGTGCGATGCCGACTCATTGGACTGCGCAAGACAAACGTAAATTTTTAAGGGAAGTGCGCAGATTTTTCTGGGATGAACCTCTATTGTTTAAATATTGCCCAGACCAAATTATAAGGAGATGCGTCCCCGATGATGAACACAATTCATTCATCTCCTTTTGTCATGATCAAGCATGTGGGGGTCATTTTTCAGCCAAGAAAACAACTGCGAAAATTCTGCAGTGTGGTTTTTATTGGCCCACGTTATTTAAGGACACCCATGAGTTTTGCAAAGCGTGCGAGCGCTGCCAGAAGTTAGGAGGATTATCCCGTCGAAATATGATGCCTCTCACCCCAATTCAACATCTTGAAGTCTTTGACTGTTGGGGCATCGATTTCATGGGACCACTCCCCTCATCTTTTGGACATGTCTATATTCTGCTTGCCGTAGACTATGTGTCTAAATGGATAGAGGCTATCCCATTTAGAACCAACGATCATCGTACGGTTCTCAAGTTCCTCAAAGAAAACATACTTTCTAGATTTGGGACGCCTCGAGCCAGTATTAGTGATGGTGGTTCTCACTTTTGCAATAGACCTTTTGAAACTTTGATGAAGAAATATGGTATTAGGCACAAAGTGAGTACCCCATACCACCCACAAACAAGTGGGCAAGCTAAAATCTCCAATAGGGAAATCAAGCAGATTTTGGAAAAGACGGTGAGACCGGATCGCAAGGATTGGTCCCTAAGATTAGATGATGCACTTTGGGCTCACCGTACTGCCTACAAGACACCCATTGGAATGTCCCCTTATAGACTTGTTTATGGGAAAGCTTGCCACTTGCCTGTGGAGATAGAACACAAAGCCTATTGGGCAATTCGGGCTTTAAATTTTGACATTGACAAGGCTAGCTCGCTTCGCAAACTTCAATTAAATGAGCTTGATGAGATCTGGAACGATGCATATGAGAATTCGAGAATTTACAAGAGCAAGATGAAGGCCTTTCATGACAAGCATATCTTAAGGAAATCTTTCCATGAAGGATGGAAAGTGCTCTTGTATAATGCCCGACTTCATCTTTTTTCGGGAAAATTACGATCTCGATGGACCGGCCCATATATTGTCAAAGAAGTTTTTCCTCATGGGGCTGTTGAGATTGAGAATGCAGCGAATGGTAACTGTTTCAAAGTTAATGGACAACGCCTTAAACCATTTGTTGAGAAATTTGATTCAGAGGACATGTCCATCTCCCTGAATGATCCTGACTATCAGGATGATTGATCTCCTAGTTTGATGGAGGTATAGCATAGGTAGGTTTAGTTTTGTTTTACTGTTTTAATAGGTTTTAGTCGTTGGGTTGGAGAATTCCATGATCACTCTCTCAGGTACTATTGTTCTCACTCTCTCATATTTTACCATTGCTCTCATGTTCATGCTAATTGACTATCTTTTTACATTGAGGACAATGCAAGATTTGGTTGGGGGGTGAGATGAGATCCCTTATCTAACATATTGCAACATTTCGAGCTTCATATGCGGCAAAATTTTTTCGAATTTTCTAACATCTCAAAACTCTTTTAGAAAATCTTGTTTCTATACATTTGAGATGCTTTGAGTATAAGAAGAGGAGATACGAAGTGTGTAATGTTGTAGTTTGAATTTCTCCCAACATAATGGTTTTATATGATAGTTCCCCTATTGTTGTGATTGATAGAAAATTTGAACACCTTTACACTAAGTTCACATTACACGATTTTCATGAGTTGACAGGTTTATGTGATTTGTGGATTAGTAGACCTTGATTTAAAGGTGTTGAGCAGCCAAACCGGGGTATTTTGTCCATCCTTGTCCATGGGAAAATAACGGAAGATATGGATTTCTAAAAATCCTATCTAATTTAAAAGAAAAAGGAAAGAAAGGATGAAATCGGGGAGGAAAGAAAAATGGTGGAAAATTCTGAAAAGGACTACCTATTACCAACCGGGGGATGGTCGAACCGTAACCAAAGCCGGAAATGGGACGTAGAGTGAAAGCCGTCAGAAGGACGGTAAGGCGAATTCCTGTCATAGTTTTGTTGTTGCTCTGTGCACCTTAAAATCCTTGGTTTACTTAATCTATGAAGAAGATGATCTCAGGAACTCATGAGATGAACTTTCACTATGCATACTAGGTTGAATTTGTTCGAGTTCTTCTATTTATCAATCAATCAGCCGGAATTACATGTAGACACTTCTTATGTTTTGAGAGTCCAAGGTTTCAGCTTATTTCACCTAATTTTTCCAAATTTTATACTTATGCATCTTGGAATGGATAGAATCATGGGTTCTGAAGGAGAGTTGGGTTTGGAGGTTTGAAATTGTTTCACGCATGTTTTGCTCGGGACTAGCAAAAAGCTGGTTGGGGGTGTGTTGAACCTCCAATTTATACATTGCATTGCCCATTACATGACATGGTTTGCATGGTTTTCATGATTTAAAGGCCATCTAACACATGTTTTGTGATTACAAGGGATGAGAGCGGTCTTCATTCAATTGGGATTAAAAGAAAGCTTTTGGAGTCATTGGATGAAGAATGAAAGAGAATCGAAGATAGAAGAAAGCAAGGAGAAGAGAAAGAAGGAAAGAAGAGAAGAAAAGAAAGAAAGAAGAACAATTTGAAGAGGGCTGACCGGTCTTGACCGGTCAGCCACGGTTGTTGATCAAAGAGAGGAACAGGCCGACCGGTCTTGACCGGTCGGCTGTATATGCTGGAACAACTTCATATTGGTCCGACCGGGCACACTTGCTGGATGAATGGATAGTCCACTTCGACCGGTCATGACCGGTCGGCTGTGCCCCCTGGATTGCTTAAAAGATCAGTCCGACCGGTCACGACCGGTCGGCTCTGCGTAAGGAGAATTCTTTCTAAATCAGGACTCCGAAAAACGCTGCGCACTGCGTAATCTTTCGCAGAATCCGACGCAAGGGAGGTTTCTTACTATAAAAGGACACCTAGGGGCTCTTCCTAGGGCATGAGAGAAGCTAAGGAACGAGGTTCTAAGGAGGGAAAGTGATCGTGGAGCGTCTGCAACTCTCCTATTCGGGTTTTTCTGTTTTTATGCTTTTATTTTGAGATTTTAGTTGCAGCATGACAATGCTCGGCTAGAACCTCTCAACTAAGGCTGAGAGGTGAAGCTTGTAGCTAATTCTATGTTGGATTCAGTTTAATTCAAGTATTTTTCAATTCAAGTTTGGATGTTTCTTATGTTTCAGTTCCAAAAGTGATAGTTTGAGATGTTTTATGAGAGTTCATGTACCCAGGACATGAATTCCTTGCAATTCTCTGAGATTATCACAGGTTGCTTGTTTAGATTCGAATTATAGTAATCCTTGAGCAGGCCATAGTCCATAGGCATGGCTGTTACTCCGCAGGCTATGGATTTGAATTCTACATTGATTGAATGGATTAGAACTTGGAAGTTCAACTTGATTTGGATTGAATGTGTGTGAATGCTTTATTTTCCAACTAGATGAGAGATAGGACTTCAAATCTAGTTGTGATCTCCACTTGGATTGACTGAATTGACATAGGGTTGCTACAAGTGGATCCTTGAAAGCCTTAGTACTTTATATCTCTGATTTTTCATTAAGTTACTGTTTTAGTTAAATACCCAATTGAATCTGAATTTCTTCCATAATCTGAGTTGCTAGAGTAGTTTGGAAGCTTGTTTCTATTTCCCTGTGGATCGACCTCGGTCTTACCGAGTTTTATTACTACATCGCAGCCTTACACTTGAGGCGATCGAACAAAAGTGCCTATCAACACCTTAAGGAGTTTGATGAGGTAATCACCACCATGCACTTTGCAAATGTGACTGAAGATGTAGTGAGACTCAAATTCTTCCCTTTCACTCTTAAAGATAAAGCCAAGGGTTGGCTTTATGCATTGAGGCCAAGATCAATTGGTGCATGGACTGATATGCACAGAGAATTCATAAAAAAATTCTTCCCTACTCACAAAACGAACATGTTGAAGCGTCTTATCATGAACTTTGCCCAAAAGGAAGATGAAACCTTCTTCCAATGTTAGGAGAGGTTTAAGGATTTATTAAATGCATGCCCACATCATGGCTATGAAATTTGGCGGGTCATAAGCTTTTTCTATGAAGGACTGACTTCACCCATGCGCCAATTTGTAGAGATGATGTGTAATGGGGAGTTCATGAATAAGGAAGCTGATGAAGCATGGGATTATTTGGAAGAATTGGCTGAGAATGCACAGTCTTGGGACACATCGAAACCAACAAATTTCAAGACTGGCCAACAAAAGAAAAAGGGGGGAATGTATGTCTTATCAGAAGAAGATAGCATAAGTGCACGGGTGGCTAGCCTCACAAGAAAGGTCGAAGCCATGGAATTAAGGAAAGGAGAAACGATCAACTCCACTGACGTTGAAACTGTTTGTGGAATTTGTTATGGAACTCAACATGCAACACAAGATTGTCCCATAATTTCAGCAGTTCAAGGCATCTTACAAGAACAAACAAATGCCATAAACAGTTATCAACAGCAATTTGGTGCTCCAAACTCAAACACGTTTAATCCTAATTGGAAGAACCATCCCAACTTCAGTTGGAGGAATGGACCCACTGCAAATGCAAGCAACACTCCAAAAGTATCACTAGAGGAGATGTTGGGTGCATTCGTATCGGTCCAAGCTGAGTATAACAAGACAAATTCTCTAAAAATAGATGGGTTCATGCAAGAGCAATTGAAATTCAATTAAAATTCAACTCAAGCCATCAATGAATTGAAAACATCACTGGCTAGAGTTGAATCTCATCTTAGTGTTAGAGAGAAGGGCACACTTCTTGCCCAACCTCTTCCTAACCCAAGAACCCAGTTTGAGATACAAGATGCAAGCTCATCCTCCCACCACACGGAACATGTTCAAGCTATCACCACTTTGAGAAGTGGGAAAGAAATTGACAAATCTAAGCCGGTGAAGGCCCCAAAGCCTAAGGATCCGGAAATTTCTAAAGAGGATGATAGTTCGAACAATACCCCACAAGAGAAAGAGCCTGAAAGGCAATACAAGCCAGTTGCTCCGTTTCCACAAAGGTTGATTTCACCTAAACCTTTAGATAAAAATCTGAAAATTTTAAAAGTATTCAAGCAGGTGAAGATCAACATTCCATTGTTGGATGCAATAAAACAAATACCATCTTATGCCAAATTTCTAAAGGAATTGTGTATAGTCAAAAGGAAACACAACGTTCACAACAAAGTTCTTTTGACTGAGAATTTGAGCGCCATCATCAAACAAGAGGTACCCCAAAAATACAAGGATCCGGGTAGTCCAACCATCTCATGCATCATAGGAGACTACCGGATCAAACAAGCCCTACTCGACTTGGGGGCAAGTGTGAATCTCATTCCATACTCAGTCTACGAACAACTTGGGTTAGGTGAATTGAAACCCACCAAAACCACACTCCAACTCGCTGATAGATCCATTCATATACTGAGATGAATAATTGAGGATGTTCTAGTCCAAGTTGATAAATTCTACTACCCGATAGACTTTATTGTCTTGGATACACATCCCGTGATAAGCACCGGTGCTCAAATTCCCGTCATACTTGGACGACCGTTTCTAGCTACTTCAAATGCCATTATCAATTGTAGAAACGGACTTGTACAAATGTCCTTTGGAAATATGACCCTTGAGCTTAACATATTTGATTTATGCAAACAACCACGGGAGGTTGATGACGATGTCCACGAATTAAACATGATTGAATCATTCGTGGAGGATACAGTCCCCTTGTCACTATCTTCCGACCCTTTGGAGGCATGTGTGGCCCATTCTCATGAGATACATGATGACACAATACAAGAGGTGGATGCCATACTAGAAATGATGCCAGTGCTTGATAATAAAAGATGGAGGGCCCTATTTGAGCCTTTGCCTATAAACTGAGAACAAGGCCCTCCCATCCAACATTAAGACACCAACACTCGACCTAAAACCATTACCAAGTGAGCTGAAATATGTTTATTTAGGTCGAGATGAGACATATCCAGTGGTGATTTCTTCCCACTTGGATGAGGAACAAGAGAGTAGGCTAATAGCCACTCTATTAGAACACAAGAGTGCCATTGGATGGTCAATTGCGGATCTCAAAGGCATAGATCCACTGATTTGTACTCATCGCATACACCTTGAGGAGAATGCGAAGACATCTAGGCAACCACAAAGACGACTAAATCCAAACATGAAGGATGTGGTTAAGGCCGAAGTGGTAAAACTATTGGATGTGGGTATTATTTACCCAATATCCGATAGCCAATGGGTGAGCCCAACTCAAGTGGTGCCTAAGAAATCCGGAATAACCATCGTAGCCAATGCCAATAATGAACTCGTGCCAACTAGAGTCACTACCGGTTGGAAAATGTGCATTAACTACAGGAAGCTAAACACTGTCACGAGGAAAGACCACTTCCCCCTACCGTTTGTTGATCAAATTTTAGAACGGTTGGCGGGTCATTCCCACTTTTGCTTCCTTGATGGCTATTCAGGGTACAACCAAATAGAAATTGCCCGAGAAGACCAAGAAAAGACCACATTCACATGTCCATTCGGCACTTTCGCCTATCGACGGATGCCCTTTGGACAATGTAATGCCCCTGCCACTTTTTAGCGTTGTATGATAAGTATCTTTTCTGACATGGTGGGGACCATTCTCGAAGTCTTCATGGATGATTTTTCCGTATTTGGTTGTAGCTTTGATGAGTGCCTTGAGCACTTGAAATCTGTGCTGAAAAGATGTGAAGAGAAGAACCTTGTGCTCAATTGGGAGAAGTGTCACTTCATGGTTCAAAAGGGAATTGTACTTGGTCACATCGTTTCATAAAATGGAATTGAGGTGGACAAAGCAAAGATTGATCTTATCTCTAACCTTCCACCACCCAAGAGCATACGAGATGTACGGTCCTTTTTAGGACACGCAGGATTCTACAGAAGGTTCATAAAGGACTTCAGTTCACTCTCTCGTCCTTTATGTAACCTACTTCAAAAGGAAAATTCATTCGAGTGGAATGAAGAATGTCAAAAGGCCTTTACCACCCTTAAAGGTATGTTGACATGTGCTCCTATAATGCAACCACCTGATTGGAGCCTTCCTTTTGAGATTATGTGCGATGCTAGGGACTATGCTATTGGGGCCGTGATAGGCCAAAGAAAAGAGAAAAAGCCATGTGTCATCTACTATGCAAGTAGAACCATAAACTCAGCCCAAGCAAACTACACCACTACTGAAAAGGAACTTTTAGCAGTAGTTTTTGCCTTGGAGAAGTTTGGATCCTACTTGATTGGATCCAAGATCATCGTATTCACCGACCATGCCACGCTTAAGTATCTTCTCTCTAAGAAGGATGCTAAACCACGGTTATTAAGATGGATCCTCCTACTCCAAGAATTCGACTTAGAAATACGTGATAAGAAAGGAGTAGAGAATGTAGTAGCTGACCACCTCTCTCGACTTGTCCTCACTGATTCTCCTGAAACGACTGCAATCAATGACATGTTCCCTGATGAACAACTTTTTGCTGTTTTCCAATTACCATGGTATGCGGACATTGCTAATTATCTTGCTACAGGTACAATTCCTACATATTGGAAAAAGCAAGATAAGGATAGATTCTTCTCAGAGGTACGGAAATTTCTATGGGACGACCCATACTTGTTCAAGTATTGTCCCGATCAAATCATAAGGACATGTGTCCCAGATGATGAGCAACAAAGTATCATCTCCTTCTGTCATTCTCAAGCATGTGGTGGCCATTTTTCGGCTAAAAAGACCACAGCGAAAATTCTGCAATGTGGGTTTTATTGGCCCACCATGTTCAAAGACACACATGAGTTTTGCAAAGCTTGCGAACCTTGTCAGAAATTAGGAGGAATCTCCCGTAGAAATATGATGCCACTCAATCCCATCTTAATTGTCGAAATTTTTTATTGTTGGGGCATTGATTTCATGGGCCCATTCCCATCTTCTTTTGGAAACCAATACATCTTGCTTGCCGTTGATTATGTTTCCAAATGGGTCGAGGCCATCCCTTGCCGGAATAATGACCATAAAACGGTCATTCGATTCTTAAAAGAAAACATTCTTTTCCGGTTTGGTACGCCTCGAGTCATCATAAGTGATGGAGGGTCTCACTTTTGCAATCGCCCTTTTGAAGCATTAATGAAGAAATATGGCGTAACGCACAAAGTGAGCACTCCCTATCACCCACAAACTAGTGGACAAGCTGAGATATCCAATAGGGAGATTAAACACATTCTAGAGAAAACGGTGAACCCCGATCGCAAGGATTGGTCGCTTCGGCTTACCGATGCACTTTGGGCATACCGTACTGCTTTTAAGACCCCTATTGGAATGTCTCCCTATAGAATTGTCTACGGGAAGGCTTGTCACTTGCCTGTGGAGTTGGAACATAGGGCATATTGGGCAATTAAGAAGATGAATTTTGATTCTGACAAGGCAAGCTCGTTGCGCAAACTACAATTGAATGAACTTGCAGAAATCCAGAACGATGCATATGAGAATGCGAGAATTTACAAGGACAAGACGAAGATATTCCATGATAAAAATATTCTTCGTAAGACATTCACGATCAATCAAAAAGTCCTCATGTATAATTCTCACTTACATCTATTTCTGAAAAAATTGAGATCTCGATGGACCGGTCCCTACATTGTACAAACTGTTTATCCATATGGGACTGTCGAGCTATTAAATCCGAGGAACGGCAATATTTTTAAGGCGAATGGGCAGCGATTAAAGCCGTTCTTTGAGAAATTTCCTTCAGAAGGTATGTCCATACCCCTGAATGATCCTGTGTATCAAGATGATTAATCTCTTAGTTTGACGGAGGTATAGAGTAGTTAGGATTAGGATTTTGTTGCTTTTGTTTACTTTTGCTTAGGTTTGTTAGAAGGAGGAAGAATTCCACTTTTCACTTTTCAGGTACTCTCACTCCTCACTCCCTTTTATGTTCACATTGCTCTCATGTTTGTTTATTGCACATCTTTTACATTGAGGACAATGCAAGATTTGGTTGGGGGGTGTAGGATCACTTGGATGAATCCAGCGTTTTGTAACATTTCAAGCAATTATGTGGAAACTTTTCGATTTTTTTCAAAAATTCAAAACTCTTTTGGAAAATTTTGGTTCTATGCACTCAAGATGATATAAGCATAAGAAGAGGAGATATGAAGTGTATGAGGTTGTAAATCTTGATCTTCTCTTAGCATAATAGCTTTATAGGAGAATTCCCCTAATTCTGTGATCGATAGAAAATCTGAACACTTTTACACCTAGTCCACATTACACGATTTTCATGGGTTGAAGGGATTATGTGATTCATGGATTAGCTAGACTTTGAATTAAGGTGTTGAGAATTCAAGCCGGGGTACTTTGTCCATCCTTGTCCATGGGAAAACAATGTTAGATATGGATTTCTAAAAATCCTATCTAAATTAAAAAAGAAAAGGAAAAGGAAGGATGAAATTGGGAATGATGGAAAACTGGTGGAAAATTCCGATTAGGGCTACCTACTACCAATCGGGGGATGATCTACCCATAACCAAAGCCGGAAATGGGACGTAATGTGAAAGTTGTCGGAAGGACGGTAAGGCAAATTCCTGTCATTGGCTTGATGTAGCTCCATGTACCTTGAGATCTATAGTCTGGTTGATCTATGAAGAAGATAATCCTAGAAACTCATGAGATGAATTTTCACTATCCACACTAGATTGAATTTGTTCAAGTTCTTCTGTTTATCAACCAATCAGCGGGAATCTCATATAAATGCTTATCATGTCTTGAGGGTTTACAGTTTCAGCTTCTGTCACCAAATAATTCTGAATCTTACACTTGTATGTCTTGGGACGTATAGAAGAAGGGTTTCTGAAAGAGAGTTGAGTTTTGAAGAATGGGATTAGTTTCATGCATGTTTTGCTCGGGACTAGCAAAATGCTAGTTGGGGGGTGTGTTGAGCTCTTAATTGTGCATATTCTAACCCCAATTCATCACTCATTGTGCGAGGTTTGCATGGTTTATAGACTAATCTAATGCATTTTTTGTGATTGCAGGATTGAGAGTGGACTCCGCCTAATTGAAGATGAAAAGAGCTTATTAAGAACCTTGGACGAAGACCCAAGGTGGGCCGAAAGAAAGAAGGAATCAAGGAAAGAAGAAAGTAGAAGAAAGAAAGGAAGAAAAAAAGAAGCAAGAAGAAGCCGACCGGTCTTGACCGGTCGGCTAAGGGAGCCAGACCGGTCTTGACCGGTCAGCTGTGCATGCTGTAAGGATAGACTAAGCCAGACCGACCAGTCTTGACCGGTTGGCCAGAGAAGATTTTTGTCCAGAGCTTGCTGGACTGTTTGTCCATTGAGGCACGACCAGTCGTGACCGGTCGGCCACATGAAAAGATTAGAACTTTCTATTTTCAAGCCGATTTTCTCTGCGCACTGCGTAACTCTTACGCAGATTCTCGATCTTTCTGAAGTTGTGGAGCCTCCCTACTATACAAGGACACCTAGGGATCGTTCCTAGGGTATCGAAGAAGGGGTTAAGCGAGGTTGGAGGCGACGGAAGTGGATTTCGGAGTTCCACAATTCCTTCTAGTTTGTTTTGCTGTTTTTATGATTTTTTTAGTTGTTTCATGTTTCCTTAGATCATGAGCAGCTAAACCTCTTAGCTAGGGCTAAGAGGTGAAGCTTATAGTGGATCCAAGATGTTTCAATTCGTAGTTAGTTGGTTTTAAGTGTGGAATTCATGTTTATGAACATTGGTTTGAAGTTTATATAAGTTTTTAAGTAGTTTTTCTTAGTCTTATGATGACTCATGGATGTTTGGGAGAATTACTTAATTTCTTAATTGGTTTGTATCAGTCTAGACCTGTATGGTCCGAGGAATTGGAGTGCGCTCTAGTACTATGATCTTCATGAAGGGACTTCCTACCAAAGTTCTATTTTTCTGATTTTCTGAATTATGTAAGGGATTATGCATGTGATTTGAATCAAGTTCAAATCATGATCTAGCCTTGTCTTGTGACAGGACTTGAGGATGGTTATGATTGTGAACTGGACCTTTTGGAAAGGGGAATGACCTATGCAATTGAGCATGCTCAGATCAACCTACATTGAGTGAATCTTATGATTGAACTTACATATGACAGGTTGTTTGGTTTAACAGCTCTATCATCCGACTAGATAGACCTTAATGTCGATTCTAGTTGAGAGCATGAGAAACCACAATGGGTTGAACATCAAGGATTGTTACAAGTGGATCCTTGAACCCCTAGTGCCTTTTTATAATTGTTTACATTCAAATTAGTTTAAAACTGCTACTCACATCAATCTTATTCAAAATCTGATCATTAGCTTTCAATAGACACTTTTGGATGTGTTTGTGAAATCCTACATAAGTCCCTGTGGATCGACCTCGGTCTTACCGAGTTTATTACTACATCGCAACCCTACACTTGGGGAAGCGAACAGCTAACAATTAGATTTTGTATGAAATTGATGTAAGTAACAACTTTGAATTAAATTGATGGTAAACAATTATAAGAAGGCACAAGGGGTTCAAGGATCCACTTGTAGCAATCCTTGATGTTCAATCCACTGTGGTTTCTCATTCTCTCAACTAGAATCGATATTAAGATCTATCTAGCCGGATGATAGAGCTGTTAAACCAACAATCTGTCATATATATGAGCCCTGTGTATGATTCACTCAATACAAGTTAGGCTGAGCATGCTTCAATTACATAGGTCAGTCCCAATTCCAATAAACTAAGTTCATAATCATGATCATCATTAAGTCCTGTCACCAGACAAAGTTAGATCATGGTTTGAACTTGAATCAAATCATATGCACAGTCCCATACATAATTCAAAAAACTAGAAAAGTAGAATTTTGGTAGGAAGTCCCCACATGAAGATCATAGTACTAGAGCGTACTCCAATTCCTCGGATCATACAGGTCTAGACTAATACAAAGCAATTAAGAACTTAAGTAATTCTCCCAAACATCCATGAGTCATCATAAGACTAAGAAAAACTACTTAGAACCTGTATAAACTTCAAACCATTGTTCATAAACATTAAAACCAATCTTAAACCATCTTAGAATGAATTGAAACATCTTAGATTCACTACAAGCTTCACCTCTTAGCCCTAGCTAAGAGGTTTAGCCGTTCATGATCCAAGGAAACATGAAACAACTAAGAAAAACATAAAAACAACAAAACAAACTAGAAGGAGTTGTGGAACTCTGAAATCCACTTCCGCCGCCTCCAACCTTGCTTAAACTCTTCTAAGATACCCTAGGAACGATCCCTAGGTGTCCTTTTATAGTGGGGAGGCTCCGCAACTTCAGAAGAGTCGAGAATTTACGTAAAACTTACGCACTGCGCAGAAAAAATCGACGCCAGAAATAAAAGGTTCAAATCTTACGGAGGCGACCGGTCGTACGACCGGTCGCAGTGGCTGGACGACCGGTCTCAAAATGACCAAAAAGTGTCTAGTGAGTTTCGGCCCGGAAAAATAATTTAAGGACCGGTCGCACGACCGGTCGCAGAAGTGGACGACTGGTCGCACGACCGGTCGTGAACAGTCCAGAGAGTTATGGCCTCTGGGTCTCCTCTGTGCATGTGCGGACTGGTCCTTGGCCTTGGATGACCGGTCGTGGGCACCTTCTTCTGCTTTCTTTCTTCTTTTCTCTGACTTCTTTCTTTCATTCTTTGACGCTTAGCCCCTTTGATCTTCTTTGCTTCTAACTAGCATCTTTAAGACTTCAATTGATGCTTCCTCTCTCTCATTCCTACAATCACAAATTCATGCATTAGTCTAGTCTATAAACCATAACAACAAGCATAATGAGTGATGAATTGGGGTTAGAATATGCACAATTAAGAGCTCAACCCACCCCCCAACCAGCATTTTACTAGTCCCGAGCAAAACATGCGTGAAACCAATTCTATTCTCCAAAACCCAACTCTCCTTTAGAAACCATTCTTCTATACATCCCAAGATACATAAGAGTAAGAGTTAGAGAAATTAGGTGATAGAGGTTGAAACCGTAAACTCTCAAAACATAATAAGCACCCATATGAAATTCTCGTTGATTGGTTGACAAATAGAAGAACTTGAACAAATTCAATCTAGTGTGCATAGTGAAAATTCTTTTCATGAGTTTTCAGGGTTATCTTCTTCATAAATCAACGAGACTATGGATCTCAAGGTATATAGAGCAACAACAAGCCAATGACGGGAATTTGCCTTACTGTCCTTTCGACAACTTTCACACTACGTCCCATTTTCGGCTTTGGTTACGGGTAGACCATCCCCCAGTTGGTAGTAGGTAGCCCTAATCAGATTTTTCCACCATTTTTCCATTATTCCCAATTTCATCCTTCCTTTTCCTTTTTCTTTTAAATTAGATAGGATTTTTAGAAATTCATATCTTTCGTTATTTTCCCATGGACAAGGATGGACAATGTACCCCAGCTTGATGTCTTAAAACCTTGAATCAAAATCTAACTAATCCACAAATCACATAATCCCTTCAACCCGTGAAAATCGTGTAATGTGAACTAGGTGTAAGAGTGTTCAAATTTTCTATCAATCACAAAAATAGGGGAATTCACATATAAAACCATTATGTTGTGAGAAATTCAAAACTTGCAACCTCACTCACTTCATATCTCCTCCTCTTATGTTCATATCATCTTGAATGCATAGAAACAAAGTTTTCCAAAAGAATCTTGAATTTTTGAAAAATCGAAAATTTTTTACACAGTTGCTCGAAATGTTACAAAACGCTAGATTCATCCAAGTGATCTACACCCCCCAACCAAATCTTGCATTGTCCTCAATGTAAAAGATGCGCAATAAGCAAAACATGAGAGCAATTTAAAAATAAAAGGGAGTGAGGGATGAGAGTACCTGAAAAAGTGAAAAGTGGAATTCTTTCTTCTTTTAACAAACCTAAGCAAAAGCAAATAAAAGTAATAAAATCCTAATCCTAACTACTCTATACCTCCATCAGACTAGGAGATCAATCATCCTGGTAGAGAGGATCAGTCAGAGGTATGGACATACCTTCTGAAGAAAATTTCTCAAAGAACGACTTTAATCGCCGCCCATTTGCCTTAAAAATGTTGCCGTTCCTTGGATTTAACAACTCGACAGTCCCATATGGATAAACAGTTTGCACAATGTAGGGACCGGTCCATCGAGATCTCAATTTGCCCGAAAATAAATGTAGACGAGAATTATACAGGAGGACTTTTTTATTGATCGTGAATGTCTTACGAAGAATGTTTTTATCATGGAATATCTTCGTTTTGTCCTTGTCAATTCTCGCATTCTCATATGCTTCGTTCCGGATTTCTGCAAGTTCATTCAATTGTAGTTTGCGCAACGAGATTGCCTTGTCAGAATCAAAATTCATCTTCTTAATTGCCCAATACGCCCTATGTTCCAACTCCAGAGGCAAGTGACAAGCCTTCCCATAGACAAGTCTATAGGGAGACATTCCAATAGGGGTCTTGAAAGCAGTATGGTAGGCCTAAAGTGTATCGGTAAGCCGAAGTGACCAATCCTTGCGATCGGGGTTCACCGTTTTCTCTAAAATGTGTTTAATCTCCCTATTGGATATCTCAGCTTGTCCACTAGTTTGTGGGTGATAGGGAGTGCTCACTTTGTGTGTTACGCCATATTTCTTCATTAAAGTTTCAAAAGGGCGATTACAAAAGTGAGACCCTCCATCACTTATGATGACTCGAGGTGTTCCAAACCGGGAAAGAATATTTTCTTTTAAGAAGCGAATGACCGTTTTATGGTCATTATTCCGGCAAGGGATAGCCTCAACCCATTTGGAAACATAGTCAACGGCAAGGAAGATGTATGTGTTTCCAAAAGAAGAGGGGAATGGACCCATGAAATCGATGCCCCAACAATAAAAAATTTCGATTATTAAGATGGGATTGAGTGGCATCATATTTCTACGGGAGATTCCTTCCAATTTCTGACAAGGTTCACATGTTTTGCAAAACTCATGTGTGTCTTTAAACATAGTGGGCCAATAAAACCCACATTGCAGAATTTTTGTTGTGGTCTTTTTATTTGAAAAGTGGCCACCACATGCCTGAGAATGGCATAAGAAGATGATACTTCGTTGTTCATCATCTGGAACACATCTCCTTATGATTTGATCGGGACAATACTTGAATAAGTATAGGTCGTCCCATAGGAATTTTCGCACCTCAGTGAAGAATTTATCCTTATCTTGCTTTTTCCAATGTGTAGGAATTGTACCTGTAGTAAGATAGTTAGCAATGTCCGCATACCATGGCAATTGGGAAACAGCAAAAAGTTGTTCATCAGGGAACATGTCATTGATCGCGGTCATTTCAGGGGAATCAGTGAGGACAAGTCGAGAGAGATAGTCAGCTACGACATTTTCTACTCCTTTCTTATCACGTATTTCTATGTCAAATTCCTGAAGTAGAAGGATCCATCTTAACAAGCGTGGTTTAGCATCCTTCTTAGAGAGAAGGTACTTAAGTGTGGCATGGTCAGTGAATATGATGATCTTAGATCCAATCAAGTAGTATCTAAACTTGTCCAAGGCAAAAACTACGGCTAAAAGTTCTTTTTCAGTAGTAGTGTAGTTTGCTTGGGCTGAGTTTAGGGTTCTACTTGCATAGTAGATGACACATGGCTTTTTCTCTTTTCTTTGGCCTAGCACGGCCCTAATAGCATAGTCGCTAGCATCGTACATAATTTCAAAAGGAAGGCTCCAATCAGGTGGGTGCATTATTGGAGCACATGTCAACATACCTTTAAGGGTGGTAAAGGCCTTTTTACATTCTTCATTCCACTCGAATGAATTTTCCTTTTGAAGTAGGTTACATAAAGGACGAGAAAGTGAACTAAAGTCCTTTATGAACCTTCTATAAAATCCTGCATGTCCCAAAAAGGACCGTACATCTCGTATGCTCTTGGGTGGTGGAAGGTTAGAGATAAGATCAATTTTCGCTTTTCCACCTCGATTCCATTTTGTGAAACGATGTGACCAAGTACAATTCCCTTTTGAACCATGAAGTGACACTTCTCCCAATTCAGCACAAGGTTCTTCTCTTCACATCTTTTCAGCACAGATTTCAAGTGCTCAAGGTACTTATCAAAGCTACAACCAAATACGGAAAAATCATCGATGAAGATTTCGAGAATTGTCCCCACCATATCAAAAAAGATACTCATCATATAACACTAAAAGGTAGCAGGGGAATTACATAGTCCAAACGGCATCCATCGATAGGCGAAAGTGCCGAATGGACATGTGAATGTAGTCTTTTCTTGGTCTTCGCGGGCAATCTCTATTTGGTTGTACCCTGAATAGCCATCAAGGAAGCAAAAGTGGGAATGACCCGCTAACCGTTCTAAAATTTGATCAACAAACGGTAGGGGGAAGTGGTCTTTCCTCGTGACAGTGTTTAGCTTCCTATAGTCAATACACATTCTCCAACCGGTAGTGACTCTAGTTGGTACGAGTTCATTATTGGCATTGGCTACGATGGTTATTCTGGATTTCTTAGGCACCACTTAAGTTGGGCTCACCCATTGACTATCGGATATTGGGTAAATAATACCCACATCTAATAGTTTTCACCACTTCAGCCTTAACCACATCCTTCATATTTGGATTTAGTTGTTGTTGAGCTCTTAATTGTGCATATTCTAACCCCAATTCATCACTCATTGTGCGAGTTTTGCATGGTTTATAGACTAATCTAATGCATGTTTTGTGATTGCAGGTTTGAGAGTGGACTCCGCCTAATTGAAGATGAAGAGAGCTGGTTTAGGACCTTGGATGAAGACCCAAGGTGGACCGAAGGAAGGAAGAAGCAAGGAAAGAAGGAAAGAAGCCAGAACAAGGAGAGAAAAGAAAGAAAAAGAAGGAAGAAAACTGACCGACCGGTCTTGACCGGTCGGCCAAGAGAGCCAGACCGGTCAGCCATGCACGCTGGAACATTGCATGAGATGGGCCGACCGGTCTTGACCGGTCAGCCATGGTTGCTGGACTATTGCTGGAATTGGGCCGACCGGTCTTGACCGGTCGGCCAAGGATACTGTGCACGCTGGACGTTTGCCAAAGGAGGCCAGACCGGTCCAGACCGGTCGGCCATATGAATGAAGTCAGAAATTTCTATTTTAAGTCCGATTTTCTCTGCGCACTGCGCAGTTTCTCGATTCTTCTGAAGTTGCGGAGCCTCCCTACTATAAAAGGACACCTAGGGATCGTTCCTAGGGTATCTAAGAAGGGTTGAAGCAAGCTTGGAGGCGGCAGAAGTGAATTTCGGAGTTCCACAACTCCTTGGAGTTTGGTTTTGCTGTTTTTATGAATTTTTTAGTTGTTTCATGTTTCCTTGGATCATGAGCAGCTAAACCTCTTAGCTAGGGCTAAGAGGTGAGCTTGTAGTGGATCCAAGATGTTTCAATTCGTAGCTAGTTGGTTTTAAGTATGGAATTTATGATTATGAACTATGGTTTGAAGTTTATACAAGTTTTTTAAGTAGTTTTTCTTAGTCTTATGATGACTCATGGATGTTTGGGAGAATTACTTAATTTCTTATTTGGTTTGTATCAGTCTAGACCTGTATGATTCGAGGAATCGGAGTGCGCTCTAGTACTATGATCTTCATGAAGAGCCAGACCGGTCTAGAACTGTTAGTGCACTTTTCCGTGGCATACTAGTTGTTCGCTTCCCCAAGTGTAGGGTTGCGATGTAGTAATAAACTCGGTAATACTGAGGTCGATCCACAGGGACTTATGTAGGATGTCACAAACTCATCCACAAGTTTCTATTGAAGCTAACAATCAAAGTTTGAATAGAATGTGTGTGATTAACAGTTTAAGCTAAATTGAATGTAAACAATTATAAGAATGCACTAGGGGTTCGAGGATCCACTTGTAGCAATCCTCGATGTTCAATCCGCTGTGGTTTCCCATTCTCTCAACTAGAATCACCAGTCAGGCCTATCTAGTCGGATGATAGAACTGTGAAACCAGAAGTCTGTAACACGTAAGTTCTGTGCATAAAATTCACTCAACTCTAGGCTGATCTGAGCATGCTCATTGCATAGGTCATTCACCTTTTCTATATGTCCAATTCCCAATCATAACCATCCTCAAGTCTTCTCACAAGACAAGGCTAGATCATGATTTGAACTGGATTCAAATTATATGCACAGTTCATACATATTTCAGATAATCAACCAAAACTAGAACTTTGGCATGAAGCCCCTTTATGAAGAGCGTAGTACTAGAGCGCACTCCGATTCCTCGGATCATACAGGTCTAGACCGTTGCAAACGAATTAAGAAGATAAGTAATTCATCCAAACATCCATGAGTCATCACAAGACTAAGAAAAATTACTTAAAAACTTGTATAAACTTCAAACCTTAGTTCATAATCATGAATTCCAAACTGAAACCACTTAACTACGAATTAAAACATCTTGGATACACTACAAGCTTCACCTCTCAGCCCTAGCTAAGAGGTTTAGCTGCTCATGATCCAAGGAAACATGAATCAACTACTAAAAGCATGAAAACAGCAAAGCAAACCAAAAGGAGTTGTGAAACTCCAATCTTCCACTTCTACAGTCTCTAACCTCGCTCCAACCCTTCTAGAATACCTTAGAAACAATCCCTAGGTGTCTATTTATAGTTTGGAGGCTCCCCATCGTCGGAAGAATCAGAAATTTGCGTAACACTTACGCAGCGCAGAGAATTTCGGGAAGAAATTAGAAAGTTGTAACTCAGTACGCATGGCCGACCGGTCATGACCGGTCGGGCCTTGTAGAACCTTAATCCAGCAAGCAACTCCGACCGGTCAAGACCGGTCGGATGTTTTCTTCACATTGCAGCAACATTGACCGACCGGTCTTGACCGGTCGGTCCTATTCATTGAATTCCCAGCAACACTGTCCGACCGGTCATGACCGGTCGGACGTCTTCAGCAGCATCCTTCATACATGGCAGACCGGTCACTGACCGGTCTGGCTTCCTTGGCCGACCGGTCACGACCGGTCAGCACCTTTTTCTCTTCTTTTTCTTGCTTTCTTTCTTCTCTCTTTGCTTCTTCATTTCTTTTCTTCTTTGGTTCTTGGATGTTTTTCATCAGAATGATCCTAAGTGAGCTCTTTATGTCTTCAATTGAGTAGAGTCCACCCTCAATCCTATAGTCACAAAACATGCATTGAATTAGCTTACAAACCATACGAACCTTGCACAATGAGTGATGAATTGGGGTTAGAATATGCACAATTAAGAGCTCAACACACCCCCCAACCAGCATTTTGCTAGTCCCGAGCAAAACATGCGTGAAGCTAATCCCATTCTTCAAAACTCAACTCTCTTTCAGAAACCATCCTTCTATTCATTCTAAGGTTCATAAGTGTAAGATTCAGAAAGATTAGCCGTCAAAGGTTGGAACCGTAAATCCTCAAGACATAATAGGCATACATATAAGATTCCCGCTGATTGTTTGATAAATAGAAGGACCTGAACAAATTCAACCTAGTGTGGGTAGTGAAAATTCATCTCACGAGTTTCTAGGATTATCTTCTTCATAGATCAGGTAGACCATAGAACTCAAGGTACGTAGAGCCACATCAGGTCCATGACAGGAATTTGCCTTACCGTCCTTCCGACGACTTTCACACTACGTCCCATTTCCGGCTTTGGTTACGGGTAGACCATCCCCCGGTTGGTAGTAGGTAGCCCTAATCGGAATTTCCACCATTTTTCACATTCCCAATTTCATCCTTCCTTTTCCTTTTTCTTTTAAATTAGATAGGATTTTTAAAAATCCATATCTTTCATTATTTTCCCATGGACAAGGATGGACAAAGTACCCCGGCCTGATTTCTCAATACCTTAATTCAAAGTCTAGCTAATCCATAAGTCACATAATTCCTTCAACTCATGAAAATCGTGTAATGTGAACTAGGTGTAAAAGTGTTCAGATTTTCTATCAATCACAAAAATAGGGGAGTTCACATATAAAACCATTATGCTATGAGAGATTGCAGACATCCAGCCCCATACACTTCATATCTCCTCCTCTTATGCTCATATCAACTTGAATGCATAAAACCGGTGTTTTCCAAAAGAGTTTCGAATATTTGAAAAATCAAAAAAATTTCCACATGATTGCTTGAAATGTTGCAAATCGCTGGATTCATCCAAATGATCCTACACCCCCCAACCAAATCTTGCATTGTCCTCCATGTAAAAGATGTACAATGAGCAAAACATGAGAGCAATTTGAAAATAAAAGGGAGTGAGGAATGATAGTACCTGAGAGAGTGAAAAGTGGAGATCTTCCTCCTTCTAACAAACCTATGAAAACGAAAACAAAAGCAGCAAAATCCTAATCCTAACTACTCTATACCTCCATCAGACTAGGAGATCAATCATCCTGATACACGGGATCATTCAGAGGTATGGACATACCTTCTGAAGGGAAGTTGTCAAAGAACGCCTTTAATCGCTGCCCATTTGCTTTAAAAATGTTGCCGTTCCTTGGATTTAACAGCTCGACAGTCCCATATGGATAGACAGTTTGCACAATGTAGGGACCGGTCCACCGAGATCTCAATTTTCCCGGAAATAGATGTAAGCGAGAATTATACATGAGGACTTTTGATTTATCGTGAATGTCTTGCGAAGAATATTCTTATCATGGAATATTTTCGTCTTGTCCTTGTAAATTCTTGCATTCTCATAAGCTTCATTCCGGATTTCTGCAAGTTCATTCAATTGTAGTTTGCGTAGAGAGCTTGCCTTGTCAGAATTGAAATTCATCTTCTTAATAGCCCAATATGCCTTATGTTCCAACTCCACAAGTAAGTGACAAGCCTTCCCATAGACAAGTCTACAGGGAGACATTCCAATAGGGGTTTTAAAGGCAGTACGGTAAGCCCACAGCGCATCGGTAAGCCGAAGTGACCAATCCTTGCGATCGGGATTCGCCATTTTCTCTAAAATGTGTTTAATCTCCCTATTGGATATCTCAGCTTGTCCACTAGTTTGTGGGTGATAGGGAGTGCTCACTTTGTGCGTTGCGCCATATTTCTTCATTAATGCTTCAAAAGGGCGATTGCAAAAGTGAGACCCTCCATCACTTATGATGACTCGAGGCGTACCAAACCGGAAAAGAATGTTTTCTTTTAAGAATCGAATGACCGTTTTATGGTCATTATTCCGGCAAGGGATGGCCTCGACCCATTTGGAAACATAATCAACGGCAAGCAAGATGTATTGGTTTCCAAAAGAAGATGGGAATGGGCCCATGAAATTAATGCCCCAACAATAAAAAATTTCGACAATTAAGATGGGATTGAGTGGCATCATATTTCTACGGGAGATTCCTCCTAATTTCTAACAAGGTTCGCAAGCTTTGAAAAACTCATGTGTGTCTTTGAACATGGTGGGCCAATAAAACCCACATTGCAGAATTTTCGTTGTGGTCTTTTTAGCCGAAAAATGGCCACCACATGCTTGAGAATGACAGAAGGAGATGATACTTTGTTGCTCATCATCTGGGACACATCTCCTTATGATTTGATCGGGACAATACTTGAACAAGTATGGGTCAGTCCATAGAAATATTCGTACCTCTGAGAAGAATCTATCCTTATCTTGCTTTTTCCAATATGTAGGAATTGTACCTGTAGCAAGATAATTAGCAATGTCCGCATACCATGGTAATTGGGAAACAGCAAAAAGTTGTTCATCAGGGAACATGTCATTGATTGCAGTCGTTTCAGGGAAATCAGTGAGGACAAGTCGAGAGAGGTGGTCAGCTACTACATTCTCTACTCCTTTCTTATCACGTATTTCTAAGTCGAATTCTTGGAGTAGGAGGATCCATCTTAATAACCGTGGTTTAGCATCCTTCTTAGAGAGAAGATACTTAAGCGCGGCATGGTCGGTGAATACGATGATCTTGGATCCAATCAAGTAGGATCTAAACTTCTCCAAGGCAAAAACTACTGCTAAAAGTTCCTTTTCAGTAGTGGTGTAATTTGCCTGGGCTGAGTTTAGGGTTCTACTTGCATAGTAGATGACACACGGCTTTTTATCTTTTCTTTGGCCTAACACAGCCCCAATAGCATAGTCGCTAGCATCGCCCATAATTTCAAAAGGAAGGCTCCAATCAGGTGGTTGCATTATTGGGGCGCATGTCAACATACCTTTAAGGGTGGTGAATGCCTGTTGACATTCTTCATTCCACTCGAATGAATTTTCCTTTTGAAGTAGGTTACATAAAGGGCGAGAGAGTGAACTGAAATCCTTTATAAACCTTCTGTAAAATCCTGCGTGTCCTAAAAAGGACCGTATATCTCGTATGCTTTTGGGTGGTGGTAGGTTAGAGATAAGATCAATTTTCGCCTTGTCCACCTCAATTCCATTTTGTGAAACGATGTGACCAAGTACAATTCCCTTTTGAACCATGAAGTGACACTTTTCCCAATTGAGCACAAGGTTCTTCTCTTCACATCTTTTTAGCACAGATTTCAAGTGCTTGAGGCACTCATCAAAGTTACAACCAAATACAGAAAAATCATCCATGAAGACTTCGAGAATGGTCCCCACCATGTCAGAAAAGATGCTCATCATACAACGCTGAAAGGTGGCAGGGGCATTACATAGTCCAACCGGCATTCGTCGATAGGCGAAAGTTCCGAATGGACATGTGAATGTAGTCTTTTCTTGATCTTCACGGGCAATTTCTATTTGGTTGTACCCTGAATAGCCATCAAGGAAGCAAAAGTGGGAATGGCCCGCCAACCGTTCTAAAATGTGATCAACAAACGGTAGGGGAAAGTGGTCTTTCCTCGTGACAGTGTTTAGCTTCCTGTAGTCATTGCACATTCTCCAACCGGTAGTGACTCTAGTTGGCACGAGTTCGTTATTGGCATTGGCTACAATGGTTATTCCGGATTTCTTAGGCACCACTTGAGTTGGGCTCACCCATTGGCTATCAGATATTGGGTAAATGATACCTACATCCAATAGTTTCACCACTTCGGCCTTAACCACATCCTTCATATTTGGATTTAGTCGTCTTTGTGGTTGCCGGGATGTCTTTGCATTTTCCTCAAGGTGTATGCGGTGAGTGCAAATCAGTGGGTCTATGCCTTTGAGATCCGCAATTGTCCATCCGATGGCACTCTTGTGCTCTAATAGAGTGGCTATTAGCCTACTCTCTTGTTCCTCATCCAAGTGGGAAGAAATCACCACTGGATATGTCTCATCTCGACCTAAATAAACATATTTTAGCTCACTTGGCAATGGTTTTAGGTCGAGTTTTGGTGCCTTAATGTTGGATGGGAGGGCCTTGTTCTCATTTATAGGCAAAGGTTCAATTGGGGCCCTCCATCTTTTATTTTCACGCACCAGCATCACATCTAGAATGGCATCCATCTCTTGTGTTGTATCATCATTCATATCATGGAGATGAGCCACACATGCCTCCAAAGGGTCGGAAAATAGTGACAAGGGGATTGTATCTTCCACGAATGATTCGATCATGTTTAATTCGTGGATATCATCATCAACTTCCCGCGGTTGTTTGCATAACTCAAATATGTTAAGCTCAAGGGTCATATTTCCGAAGGACATTTGTACAAGTCCGTTTCTACAATTGATAATGGCGTTTGAGGTAGCTAGAAACGGTCGTCCAAGTATGACGGGAATTTGAGTACCGGTGCCTATCACGGGATGTGTGTCCAAGACAATAAAATCTACTGGATAGTAGAATTTATCAACTTGGACTAGAACATCCTCTACCATTCCTCTCGGTATCCGGATGGATCTATCAGCAAGTTGGAGTGTGGTTTTGGTGGGTTTCAATTCACCTAACCCAAGTTGTTCATAGACCGAGTATGGAATGAGATTCACACTTGCCCCCAAGTCGAGTAGGGCTTGTTTAATCTGGTAGTCTCCTATGATGCATGATATGGTTGGACTACCCGGATCTTTGTATTTTTGGGGCACCTCTTGTTTGATGATGGCACTCAAATTCTCAGCCAAAAGCACTTTGTTGTGAACGTTATGTTTCCTTTTGATTGTACACAATTCCTTTAAAAATTTGGCATAAGATGGTATTTGTTTTATTGCATCCAACAGCGGAATGTTGATCTTCACCTGCTTGAAACTTCCAGAATCTCCAGATTTTTATCTAAAGGTTTAGGTGAAATCAACCTTTGTGGAAATGGGGCAACCGGCTTGTATTGTCTTTCCGGTTCTTTCTCTTGTGGAATATTGTTTGGGCTATCATCTTCTTTGGGAATTTCCGGATCCTTAGTCTTGGGGGCCTTCACCGGATTGGATTTATCAATTTCTTTCCCACTTCTCAAAGTGGTGATAGCTTGGACATGTTCCGTATGGTGGGAGGATGAGCTTGCATCTTGTATCTCATATTGGGTCCTTGGGTTAGGAAGAGGTTGGGCAGGGAGTGTGCCCTTCTCTCTAACACTAAGGTGAGCTTCAACTCTAGCCAAAGATGTTTTCAATTCATTGATAGCTTGGTTTGAGTTTTGATTGAATTTCAATTGCTCTTGCATGAACCCATCTATTTTTAGAGAGTTTGTCTTGTTATACTCATTCTGGACCGATACAAATGCACCCAACATCTCTTCTAGTGATACTTTTGGAGTGTTGTTTGTATTTGCATTGGGCCCATTCTTCCAACTGAAGTTGGGATGGTTCTTCCAATTAGGATTATACGTGTTTGAGTTTGGAGCACCATATTGCTGCTGATAACTGTTTATGGCATTTGTTTGTTCTTGTAGGATGCCTTGGACTGCTGAAATTGTGGGACAATCTGGTGTAGCATGTTGATTTCCAGCACAAATTCCACAAACAGTTTCAACCTCAGTGGAGTTGATTGTTTCTCCTTTCCTTAATTCCATGGCTTCGACCTTTCTTGTAAGGCTAGCCAACCGTGCACTTATGCTATCTTCTTCTGATAGGACATACATTCCTCCCTTTTCCTTTTGTTGGCCAATCTAGGAATTTGTTGGTTTAGGTGTGTCCCAAGATTGTGCACTTTCAGCCAATTCTTCCAGATAATCCCATGCTTCATCAGCTTCCTTATTCATGAACTCCCCATTACACATCATCTCTATAAATTGGCGCATGGATGGAATCCGTCCTTCATAGAAAAAACTTATAATCCGCCAATTTTCATAGCCATGATGTGGGCATGCGTTTAATAGGTCCTTGAATCTCTCCCAACATTGGGAAAAGGTTTCATCCTCCTTTTGGGCAAAGTTCATGATAAGGCGCTTAAGCATGTTCGTTTTGTGAGTAGGGAAGAATTTTTTTATAAATTCTCTGTGCATATCATTCCATGACCCAATTGATCTTGGCCTCAATGCATAAAGCCAACCCTTGGCTTTATCCTTAAGAGTGAAAGGGAAGAATTTAAGTCTTACTACATCTTCAGTCACATTTGCAAAGTGCATGGTGGTGATTACCTCATCAAACTCCCTAAGGTGTTGATAGGCACTTTCACTGTCTAAACCATGGAATTTAGGGAGAAGATTGATCACTCCCGGTTTCAAATCCACATTCCCTGCATTTGGTGGGAAAACTATGCATGAGGGAGTGCTCGTTCTTGCAGGTTGCAAGAAATCACGTAAAGTCCTAGGTCGAGGAACATTCTCAACCACATTCTCCCCTGTTTCAGTTTGATTTTGAACCGGGTTAGGTTGATTTGCAGCCATACTTTCAGATAAAATTGGAGAATCGAGATGTCTCCTAACACGTGGCTCTCTATCAAAGCCTTCTACTATCCCCCCTTCACTTATGAGTCGGTTATTGGAATCCCGAGTCCAATGTGGCATGCAAAACCAAAAATAAGAAACAAAAAGAAAGGAGAATTCTTCCTCCCTTTTCTTTACTCTTCTCTAAGACCGAAGCACAAGGTGTCTTGCAATGGCTAGGCCAGAAGCAAGGATAAAGACCGATTTCTCCTGGTCAATAGGGGTTCAGAAAACTCCCCACCCACTCTTTGAATCTTTTGAGAAAAAGTGCAGAAAAAGGAAAAAGAGGAGTAGAGATGAGAAAAGAAATCTCTGAGCACAAGGTGAACCAAGGCGGCTGAGCCGACCAGTAGGAATCCAGGTGGCAAAAAGACCGACCTTTTAGAGATCCAAAAGGAATCTCCACCCACTCTACAAGAGATGAATAGGAATGAATAGGAGAAGGAGAAGAGTAAGGTTTAGAAAGATAAAACCTGATTCGTACTTGAAATTCTTCTTCAGCTTCCTAGAAATCCCTGAAAAGAAAAAATCAAATAAATAAAGTTAGTTCTAAAAATCTAAAAGAGTCCTAAATAGATACTAATTTCAGAAATTTATGAAAACTGTCAAAGTCCCCGGCAACGGCACCAAAAACTTGTTCGCTTCCCCAAGTGTAGGGTTGCGATGTAGTAATAAACTCGATAATACCGAGGTCGATCCACAGGGACTTATGTCGGATGTCACAAACTCATCCACAAGTTTCTATTGAAGCTAACAATCAAAGTTTGAATAGAATGTGTGTGATTAACAGTTTAAGCTAAATTGAATGTAAACAATTATAAGAATGCACTAGGGGTTCGAGGATCCACTTGTAGCAATCCTCGATGTTCAATCCGCTGTGGTTTCCCATTCTCTCAACTAGAATCACCAGTCAGGCCTATCTAGTCGGATGATAGAACTGTGAAACCAGAAGTCTGTAACACGTAAGTTCTGTGCATAAAATTCACTCAACTCTAGGCTGATCTGAGCATGCTCATTGCATAGGTCATTCACCTTTTCTATATGTCCAATTCCCAATCATAACCATCCTCAAGTCTTCTCACAAGACAAGGCTAGATCATGATTTGAACTGGATTCAAATTATATGCACAGTTCATACATATTTCAGATAATCAACCAAAACTAGAACTTTGGCATGAAGCCCCTTTATGAAGAGCGTAGTACTAGAGCGCACTCCGATTCCTCGGATCATACAGGTCTAGACCGTTGCAAACGAATTAAGAAGATAAGTAATTCATCCAAACATCCATGAGTCATCACAAGACTAAGAAAAATTACTTAAAAACTTGTATAAACTTCAAACCTTAGTTCATAATCATGAATTCCAAACTGAAACCACTTAACTACGAATTAAAACATCTTGGATACACTACAAGCTTCACCTCTCAGCCCTAGCTAAGAGGTTTAGCTGCTCATGATCCAAGGAAACATGAATCAACTACTAAAAGCATGAAAACAGCAAAGCAAACCAAAAGGAGTTGTGAAACTCCAATCTTCCACTTCTACAGTCTCTAACCTCGCTCCAACCCTTCTAGAATACCTTAGAAACAATCCCTATGTGTCTATTTATAGTTTGGAGGCTCCCCATCGTCAGAAGAATCGGAAATTTGCGTAACACTTATGCAGCGCAGAGAATTTCGGGAAGAAATTAGAAAGTTCTAACTCAGTACGCATGGCCGACCGGTCATGACCGGTCGGGCCTTGTAGAACCTTAATCCAGCAAGCAACTCCGACCGGTCAAGACCGGTCGGATGTTTTCTTCACATTGCAGCAACACTGACCGACCGGTCTTGACCGGTCGGTCCTATTCATTGAATTCCCAGCAACACTGTCCGACCGGTCATGACCGGTCGGACGTCTTCAGCAGCATCCTTCATACATGGCAGACCGGTCACTGACCGGTCTGGCTTCCTTGGCCGACCGGTCACGGCCGGTCAGCACCTTTTTCTCTTCTTTTTCTTGCTTTCTTTCTTCTCTCTTTGCTTCTTCATTTCTTTTCTTCTTTGGTTCTTGGATGTTTTTCATCAGAATGATCCTAAGTGAGCTCTTTATGTCTTCAATTGAGTAGAGTCCACCCTCAATCCTATAGTCACAAAACATGCATTGAATTAGCTTACAAACCATACGAACCTTGCACAATGAGTGATGAATTGGGGTTAGAATATGCACAATTAAGAGCTCAACACTAGTGCACCTTGTTTGTCAATCACTTACGTCAGTGAGTCTAGTGTCGGTTGAGCCCAATGAAGACGAAGACTGAAGACTCAAGACGGACTGGTTGCATCGAGGAAGAAGAATCAGGTAAAAGTGATGCCTTGGTGCCTTAACCTTGACCAAAACCCTACCCCTTTGCTCTTTGATGACCTTGACCTCATTAGAAAACCATTTTGTCATCATAGATTGGCCCTAGGTGTCCCAATTGAACATCCAAACGTTGGCCAAAGTGGAAAGGCTGATGCATGCGAAGACCAGCAAATATGAGGGGAACCAGGCTGGTCCGACCGGTCAAGACCGGTCGGCCAGCAGCCTTGCTGCATTTGCAAATGACCAGCCGACCGGTCATGACCGGTCGGCCTTCACAACAGAGGGGATTCAGCATGGCCAGCCGACCGGTCAAGACCGGTCGGCCTTCACAAAGGTTGGGTTCAGCAAGCCTTGCAGACCGGTCTTGACCGGTCGGCCTTCACATCCAAGGCTGTCCAACATGCCCTGCCGACCGGTCAAGACCGGTCGGCCTGTTGTCTTCAGGCTGTCCAGAAAGGGGGTCCGACCGGTCTTGACTGGTCGGCCCATGTATTTGGCCTGTGCATTTGATAGCCTTCAGCAAGGGGATCCGACCAGTCGGGACCGGTCGGGACAGGTCGGCTCTAGCCATTTTATGCCCGTTTTATGACCGTTGGAGCCCTCTTTTCTTACATATAGAGCTCCGTTTTTGGGCATTGGCAGGGGGATTCTTGGAGGAGTGAAGCCACCATTGTTGGAGACCATTTGAGGCTCATTCCTTGACCTATGCAAGGCATCTTCCTTGTGCTTTAACACAAGATTAGAGCATTCCAAGCTCATGAAGAAGATGACCTCCATCCTCTCTTGATCTCTAGAGTTTAGAAGCTTCTTGATTGACAAATCCTAGTCCAAAACTCTAAGATGAGATCGTTGTAGGTAAGAGACTCTAGGCAAACCATTCCCATTAGTTGTAGAGTACTCAAACCTATCCTCCTAGCACCTTGGGCATCTCAAAGGCATCGCATGCAAGGTGTTTGATCGAGTGTGGCTGAGGCATTGGCGACGCAACGGCGGCACGATCGTGGGAGCAAGGGAAGCTGATTGAAGCACGGGAGAGCGGAGGTCAAGCAACCCAATCTGGTGCTACACAAGGGGCTCATCCGACAAGTAGGTTGTCTTATTTGAGAGTCCATTTTAGAGTTTGTTTATTGAACTCGACCTAGGGACGTTAGCCGTTCCTTGGCCTGTCAGCTAGGGCCTAAACTAAGTCTCCAAGGGGGAGCCTCCGACACGGGAGTAAACGTGCGTTAGGTTGAGAGTTAGCCTATGTCTAAAACTCTGGGTACGGTTGCGAGGTGAACCGATAAAACCTTCGTGTAAAGGTTGAGAGGTGAACCTCATTTAAAACCTCCGATAGTGAATGCCGGTGTGCTCAAAGGGGTTGAGTACTTGAACCGGGAGTGGAGTAGACACGTAGTCGAACCACTATACATCCTTGTGTTTGTGATTGTTCTTGAGCACATTTATATCTTCGCATTGTTAGTTTAATTGCTTAATTATGGATGCGTGATAGGAATGTATGCTAGGCACTGTTTAGATTCATCCTCACACAAGATGTACCTTCACTAGTTGTGTAGACTAGAGCTCATCGATCCACTCTCATAAGTCTACACAAGTTCCATAGGTTAGAAGCTTAATTAGTTGTTTCATTAACTTTTCTATGCATGCTTAGACTAGGATTGTTTATTGCTTAACCTTTTGCTAGTCTTGTGATTGGACCCACCTAGGCTTGGAAGCCGAAGTGTTCTTGCTTACTAGGCTAAATTTGTTGAATTGTGTAAGTAGGCAAAAAGAATTTCGAAGGTCCTAATCACCCCCCCCCCCCCCCCCCCCCTCTAGGTCCTAAGACATATCTCCAAGTGTCTCTACAAGCGGTAAAACCGCAATTTCAGGAACATGTTCAAGCTATCACCACCTTGAGAAGTGGGAAAGAAATTGACAAATCCAATCCGGTGCAGGCCCCAAAGCCTAAGGATCCGAAAATTTCTAAAGAAGATGATAGCTCGAACAATACCCCATAAGAGAAAGAACCGGAAAGGCAATACAAGCCGGTTGCTCCATTTCCACAAAGGTTGATTTCGCCTAAACCTTTAGATAAAAATCTGAAAATTTTAGAAGTTTTCAAGCAGGTGAAGATCAACATCCCGTTGTTGGATGCAATAAAACAAATACCATCTTATGTCAAATTTCTAAAGGAATTGTGTACAGTCAAAAGGAAACACAACGTTCACAACAAAGTTCTTTTGACTAAGAATTTGAGCGCCATCATCAAACAAGAGGTGCCCCAAAAATACAAGGATCCGGGTAGTCCAACCATCTCATGCATCATAGGAGACTACCGGATCAAACAAGCCCTACTCGACTTGGGGGCAAGTGTGAATCTCATTCCATACTCGGTCTACGAACAATTAGGGTTAGGTGAATTGAAACCCACCAAAACCACACTCCAACTTGCTGATAGATCCATCCGTATACCAAGAGGAATGATAGAGGATGTTCTAGTCCAAGTTGATAAATTCTACTACCCAGTAGACTTTATTGTCTTGGATACACATCCCGTAATAGGCACCAGTGGTCAAATTCCCGTCATACTTGGACGACCGTTTCTAGCTACTTCAAATGCCATTATAAATTGTAGAAACGGACTTGTACAAATGTCCTTTGGAAATATGACCCTTGAGCTTAACATATTTGATTTATGCAAACAACCACGGGAGATTGATGATGATGTCCACGACTTAAACATGATTGAATTATTCGTGGAGGATACAGTCCCCTTATCACTATCTTCCGACCCTTTGGAGGCATGTGTGGCCTACTCTCATGAAATAAATGATGACACAATACAAGAGATGGATGCCATACTAGAGATGATGCCAGTGCTTGATAATAAAAGATGGAGGGCCCTAGTTGAGCCTTTGCCTGTAAACGAGAACAAGGCCCTCCCATCCAACATCAAGGCACCAACACTCGACCTAAAATCATTACCAAGTGAGCTGAAATATGTTTATTTAGGTCAAGATGAGACATATCCAGTGGTGATTTCTTCCCACTTGGATGACGAACAAGAGAGTAGGCTAATAGCCACTCTATTAGAACACAAGAGTGCCATTTGATGGTCAATTGCGGATCTCAAAGGCATAGACCCACTGATTTGTACTCATCGCATACACCTTGAGGAGAATGCGAAGACATCTAGGCAACCACAAAGACGACTAAATCCAAATATGAAGGATGTGGTTAAGGCCGAAGTGGTAAAGCTATTGGATGTGGGTATTATTTACCCAATATCCGATAGCCAATGGGTGAGCCCAACTCAAGTGGTGCCTAAGAAATCCGGAATAAACATCGTAGCCAATGCAAATAATGAACTCGTGCCAACTAGAGTCACTACCGGTTGGAGAATGTGCATTGACTACAGGAAGCTAAACACTGTCACAAGGAAAGACCACTTCCCCCTACCATTTGTTGATCAAATTTTAGAACGGTTGGCGGGTCATTCCCACTTTTGCTTCCTTGATGGCTATTCAGGGTACAACCAAATAGAAATTGCCCGTGAAGACCAAGAAAAGACTACATTCACATGTCCATTCGGCACTTTCGCCTACCGACCGATGCCGTTTGGACTATGTAATGCCCCTGCCACCTTTCAGCATTGTATGATGAGTATTTTTTCTGATATGGTGGGGACCATTCTCGAAGTCTTCATGGATGATTTTTCCGTATTTGGTTGTAGCTTTGATGAGTGCCTTGAGCATTTGAAGTCTGTGTTGAAAGATGTGAAGAGAAGAACCTTGTGCTCAATTGGGAGAAGTGTCACTTCATGGTTAAAAAGGGAATTGTACTTGGTCACATCGTTTCACAAAATGGAATCGAGGTGGACAAAGCGAAAATTGATCTTATCTCTAACCTTTCACCACCCAAGAGCATACGAGATATACGGTCATTTTTAGGACACGCAGGATTTTACAGAAGGTTCATAAAGGACTTCTGTTCACTCTCTCGCCCTTTATGTAACCTACTTCAAAAGGAAAATTCATTCGAGTGGAATGAAGAATGTAAAAAGGCCTTTACCACCCTTAAAGGTATGTTGACATGTGCTCCCATAATGCAACCACCTGATTGGAGCATTCCTTTTGAGATTATGTGTGATGCTAGTGACTATGCTATTGGGGCCGTGTTAGGTCAAAGAAAAGAGAAAAAGTCATGTGTCATCTACTATGCAAGTAGAACCCTAAACTCAGCCCAAGCAAACTACACCACTACTGAAAAAGAACTTTTAGCCGTAGTTTTTGCCTTGGACAAGTTTAGGTCCTACTTAATTGGATCCAAGATCATTATATTCACTGACCATGCCGCGCTTAAGTATCTTCTTTCTAAGAAAGATGCTAAACCACGGTTGTTAAGATGGATCCTTCTACTCCAGGAATTCGACATAAAAATACGTGATAAGAAAGGAGTAGAAAATGTAGTAGCTGATAATCTCTCTAGACTTGTCCTCACTGATTCCCCTGAAATGACTGCAATCAATGACATGTTCCCTGATGAACAACTTTTTGCTGTTTCCCAATCGCCATGGTATGTGGACATTGCTAACTATCTTGCTACAGGTACAATTCCTACATATTGGAAAAAGCAAGATAAGGATAAATTCTTCACGCAGGTGCGAAAATTCCTATGGGACGACCCATACGTATTCAAGTATTGTCCCGATCAAATCATAAGGAGATGTGTGCCAGATGAGGAACAACAAAATATCATCTCCTTCTGTCATTCTCAGGCATGTGGTGGCCACTTTTCGGCTAAAAAGACCACAGCAAAAATTCTGCAATGTGGGTTTTATTGGCCCACCATGTTCAAAGACACACATGAGTTTTACAAAGCATGTGAACCTTGTCAGAAATTAGGAGGAATCTGCCGTAGAAATATGATGCCACTCAATCCCATCTTAATAATTGAAATTTTTTATTGTTGGGGCATCGATTTCATGGGCCCATTCCCATCTTCTTTTGGAAACCTATACATCTTGCTTGCCGTTGATTATGTTTCCAAATGGGTTGAGGCCATCCCTTGCCGGAATAATGACCATAAAACGGTCATTCGCTTCTTAAAAGAGAATATTCTTTTCCGGTTTGGAACGCCCCGAGTCATCATAAGTGATGGAGGGTCTCACTTTTTCAATCACCCTTTTGAAACTTTAATGAAGAAATATGGCGTAACGCACAAAGTGAGCACTCCCTATCACCCACAAACTAGTGGACAAGCTGAGATTTCCAATAGGGAGATTAAACACATTCTAGAGAAAACGGTGAACCCCGATCGCAAGGATTGGTTGCTTCGGCTTACCGATGCGCTTTGGGCTTACCGTACTGCTTTCAAAACCCCTATTGGAATGTCTCCCTATAGACTTGTCTATGGGAAGCCTTGTCACTTGCCTGTGGAGTTGGAACATAGGGCATATTGGGCTATTAAGAAGATGAATTTCAATTCTGACAAGGCAAGCTCGTTACGCAAACTACAATTGAATGAACTTGCAGAAATTCGGAATGAAGCTTATGAGAATGCGAGAATTTACAAGGACAAGACGAAGATATTCCATGATAAGAATATTCTTCGCAAGACATTCACGATCAATCAAAAAGTCCTCATGTACAATTCTCGCTTACATATATTTTCGAGAAAATTGAGCTCTCGATGGACCGGTCCCTACATTGTACAAACTGTCTATCCATATGGGACTGTCGAGTTGTTGAATCCAAGGAACGGCAACATTTTTAAGGCGAATGGGCAGCGATTAAAGCCGTTCTTTGAGAAGTTTCCTTCAGAAGGTATGTCCATACCCCTGAATGATCCTGTGTATCAGGATGATTGATCTCCTAGTCTGACGAAGGTATAGAGTAGTTAGGATTAGGATTTTGTTTCTTTGGTTTACTTTTGCTTAGGTTTGTTAGAAGGAGGAGGAATTCCAATTTTCACCTGTTAGGTACTCTCACTCCTCACTCCCTTTATGTTCACATTGCTCTCATGTTTGTTTACTGCACATCTTTTACATTGAGGACAATGCAAGATTTGGTTAGGGGGTGTAGGATCACTTGTATAAATCCAGCGTTTTGTAACATTTCAAGCAATTATGTGGAAATTTTTTGATTTTTCTAAAATTCAAAACTCTTTTGGAAAACGTTGTTTCTATGCATTCAAGATGACATGAGTATAAGAGGAGGAGATATGAAGTGTATGGGGCTGTATGTCTGAAATCTCTCATAGCATAATGGTTTTATATGTGAATTTCCCTATTTCTGTGATTGATAGAAAATCTTAACACTTTTACACCTAGTCCACATTACACGATTTTCATGGGTTGAAGTGATTATGTGATTTATGGATTGGCTAGACTTTGAATTAAGGTATTGAGAAATCAGGCCGGGGTACTTTGTCCATCCTTGTCCATGGGAAAACAACGAAAGATATGGATTTCTAAAAATCCTATCCAAATTAAAAGAAAAAGGAAAAGGAAGGATGAAATTGGGAATGATGGAAAAATGGTGGAAAATTCCGATTAGGGCTACCTACTACCAACCGGGGGATGGTCTACCCGTAACCAAAGCCGGAAATGGGACGTAGTATGAAAGTCGTCGGAAGGACGGTAAGGCAAATTCCTGTCATTGGCTTGATGTGGCTCCATGTACCTCGAGTTCTATAGTCTAGATGATCTATGAAGAAGATAATCTTAGAAACTCATGAGATGAATTTTCACTATCCACACTAGATTGAATTTGTTCAAGTTCTTCTATTTATCAACCAATCAGCGGGAATTTCATATGAATGCTTATCATGTCTTGAGGGATTATAGTTTCAACCTCTGTCACCAAATAGTTCTAATTCTTACACTTGTATGTCTTGGGATGTATAGAAGAAGGGTTTCTGAAAGAGAGTTGAGTTTTGAAGAATGGGATTAGTTTCACGCATGTTTTGCTCGGGACTAGCAAAATGCTGGTTGGGGGGTGTGTTGAGCTCTTAATTGTGCATATTCTAACCCCAATTCATCACTCATTGTGCGAGTTTTGCATGGTTTATAGACTAATCTAATGCATGTTTTGTGATTGTAGGTTTGAGAGTGGACTCCACCTAATTGAAGATGAAGAGAGCTGGTTTAGGACCTTGGATGAAGACCCAAGGTGGGCCGAAGGAAGGAAGAAGCAAGGAAAGAAAGAAAGAAGCCAGAACAAGGAGAGAAAAGAAAGAAAAAGAAGGAAGAAAACTGACCGACCGGTCGGCCAAGAGAGCCAGACCGGTCTAGACCGGTCAGCCATGCACGCTAGAACATTGCATGAGATGGGCCGACTGGTCTTGACCGGTCAGCCATGGTTGCTGGACTATTGCTGGAATTGGGCCTACCGGTCTTGACCGGTCGGCCAAGGATGCTGTGCACGCTGGACATTTGCCAAAGGAGGCCAGACCGGTCGTGACCGGTCGGCCAGCTCAGTCCGACCGGTCGGCCATATGAATGAAGTCAGAAATTTCTATTTTAAGTCCGATTTTCTCTGCGCACTGCGCAGTTTCTTGATTCTTCTAAAGTTGCAAAGCCTCCCTACTATAAAAGGACACCTAGGGATCGTTCTTAGGGTATCTAAGAAGGGTTGAAGCAAGCTTGGAGGCGGCAGAAGTGAATTTCGGAGTTCCACAACTCCTTGGAGTTTGTTTTTGCTGTTTTTATGAATTTTTCAGTTGTTTCATGTTTCCTTGGATCATGAGCAGCTAAACCTCTTAGCTAGGGCTAAGAGGTGAAGCTTGTAGTGGATCCAAGATATTTCAATTCGTAGCTAGTTGGTTTTAAGTATGGAATTTATGATTATGAACTATGGTTTGAAGTTTATACAAGTTTTTAAGTAGTTTTTCTTAGTCTTATGATGACTCATGGATGTTTGGAGAATTACTTAATTTCTTATTTGGTTTGTATCAGTCTAGACCTGTATGATCCGAGGAATCGGAGTGCGCTCTAGTACTATGATCTTCATGAAGGGACTTCCTACCAAAGTTCTACTTTTCTGATTTTCTGAAATATGTATGGACTATGCATGTGATTTGAATCAAGTTCAAATCCTGATCTAGCCTTGTCTTGTGACAGGACTTGAGGATGGTTATGATTGTGAAATGGACCTTTTGGAAAGGGGAATGACCTATGCAATTGAGCATGCTCAGCTCAGCCTACATTGAGTGAATCTTATGCATGGAACTTACATATGACAGATTGTATGATTTAACAGCTCTATCATCCGACTAGATAGACCTTAATGTCGATTCTAGTTGAGAGAATGAAAAACCACAACGGATTGAACATCAAGGATTGCTACAAGTGGATCCTTGAACCCCTAGTGCCTTTTATAATTGTCTACATTCAAATTAGTTTAAAATTGCTATTCACTTCAATTCTATTCAAAATTTGATTATTAGCTTTCAATAGACACTTTTAGATGTGTTTGTGAAATCCTACAAAAGTCCCTGTGGATCGACCTCGGTCTCACCGAGTTTATTACTACATCGCAACCCTACACTTGGGGAAGCGAACAGTCGTCGTTGTGATTGCCTAGATGTCTTCGCATTCTCCTCAAGGTGTATGCGATGAGTACAAATCAGTGGGTCTATGCCTTTGAGATCCGCAATTGACCATCCAATGGCACTCTTGTGCTCTAATAGAGTGGCCATTAGCCTACTCTCTTGTTCCTCATCCAAGTGGGAAGAAATCACCACTAGATATGTCTCATCTCGACCTAAATAGACATATTTCATCTCACTTGGTAATGATTTTAAGTCGAGTGTTGGCGCCTTGATGTTGGATGGGATGGCCTTATTCTCGTTTACAAGCAAAGGCTCAAATAGGGCCCTCCATCTTTTATTATTAAGCACCGGCATCGCATCTAGAATGGCATCCATCTCTTGTATTGTGTCATCATTTATCTCATGAGAATGGGCCACACATGCCTCCAAAGGGTCGGAAGATAGTGACAAGGGAAATGTATCTTCCACGAATGATTCAATCATGTTTAGTTCATGGATATCATCATCAACCTCCCATGGTTGTTTGCATAAATCAAATATGTTAAGCTCAAGGGTCATATTTCCAAAGGACATTTGTACAAGTCCATTTCTACAATTGATAATTGCATTTGAAGTAGCTAGAAATGGTCGATCAAGTATGACGGGAATTTGAGCACCGGTGCCTATCACGGGATGTGTATCCAAGACAATAAAGTCTACTGGGTAGTAGAATTTATCAACTTGGACTAGAACATCCTCAATCATTCCTCTCGGTATACGAATGGATCTATCAGCAAGTTGGAGTGTAGTTTTGGTCGGTTTCAATTCACCTAACCAAAGTTGCTCGTAGACCGAGTATGGAATGAGATTCACACTTGCCCCCAAATCGAGTAAGGCTTGTTTAATCCGGTAGTCTCCTATGATGCATGAGATGGTTGGACTACCCGGATCCTTGTATTTTTGGGGCACCTCTTGTTTGATGATAGCGCTCAAATTCTCAGTCAAAAGTACTTTGTTGTGAACATTGTGTTTCCTTTTGACTGTACACAGTTCCTTTAGAAATTTGGCATAAGATGGTATTTGTTTTATGGCATCCAACAACGGGATGTTGATCTTCACCTGCTTGAAAACTTCTAATATTTCCAGATTTTTTTCTAAAGGTTTAGGTGAAATCAACTTTCGTAGAAACGGGGCAACCGGCTTGTATTGCCTTTCCGGTTCTTTCTCTTGTGGAGTGTTGTTTGAGCTATCATCCTCTTTGGAAATTTTTGGATCCTTAGGCATTGGGGCCTTCACCAGATTAGATTTGTCAATTTCTTTCCCACTTCTCAAAGCGGTGACAGCTTGAACATGCTCCGTATGATGGGAGGATGAGCTTGTATCTTGTATCTCAAATTGGGTTCTTGGGTTAGGAAGAGGTTGAGCAGGAAGTGTGCCCTTCTCTCTAACACTAAGATGAGATTCAACTCTAGCCATTGATGTTTTCAATTCATTGATGGCTTGAGTTGAATTTTGATTGAATTTCAATTGCTCTTGCATGAACCCATCTATTTTCAGAGAATTCGTCTTGTTATACTCAGCTTGAACCGATACAAATGCACCCAACATCTCCTCTAGCGTCACTTTTGGAGTAATGACTAGAGATGGACCTAGTATAGTTTGAGCTTGAGAGATAGTGGTTGCATTCGCAGTGGGTCCATTCCTCCAACTGAAGTTGGGATGGCTCTTCCAACTAGCATTAAACGTGTTTGAGGTTGGAGCACCAAATTGCCGTTGATAACTGTTTATGGCATTTGATTGTTCTTGTAAGATGTCCTGAACTGTTGAAATTGTGGGACAATCTTGTGTTGCATGTTGATTTCCGGCACAAATTCCACAAACAGTTTCAACATCATTGGAGTTAATCGTCTCTCATTTCCTTAATTCCATGGCTTCGACCTTTCTTGTGAGGCTAGCCACCCGTGCACTTATGCTATCCTCTTCCGATAAGACATACATTCCCCCTCTTTCCTTTTATTGGCCAGTCTTGGAATTTGTTGGTTTCGATGTATCCCAAGACTGTGCATTCTCAGCCAATTCTTCCAAATAATTCCATGCTTCATCAACTTCCTTATTCATGAACTTCCCCTTACACATCATCTCTACAAATTGGCGCATGGGTGAAGTCAGTCCTTCATAGAAAAAGCTTATAACTCGCCAAATTTCATAGCCATGATGTGGGCATGCATTTAATAAGTCCTTAAACCTCTCCCAACATTGGAAGAAAGTTTCATCTTCCTTTTGGGCAAAGTTCATGATAAGGCGCTTCAACATGTTTGTTTTGTGAGTGGGGAAGAATTTTTTTTATGAATTCCCTATGCATATCAGTCCATGCACCAATTGACCTTGGCCTTAATGCATGAAGCCAACCTTTAGCTTTATCTTTAAGAGTCAAAGGGAAGAATTTGAGTCTCACCACATCATTAGTCACATTAGCGAAGTGCATGGTGGTTATTACCTCATCAAACTCCTTAGGGTGTTGATAGGCACTTTCACTATCTAATCCATGAAATTTAGGGAGAAGTTGGATCACTCCCGGTTTTAAATCCACATTCCCTGCATTTTGTGGAAAAATTATGCATGAGGGAGTGCTCGCTTTTGCTAGTTGCAAGAAATCACGTAAAGTTCTTGGTCGAGGAACATTCTCAACCACATTCTCCCCTGTTTCAGTTTGGTTTTGGCCCAGATTGGCCATCGGATTAGGTTGATTTGCAGCCATGTTTTCAGACAAAATTGGTAAGTTTAGATGTCTCCTAGCACGTGGCTCTCTATCAATTCCTTCTACTATCCCCCCTTTACTTATGAGTCGGTTATTGGAATCCCGAGCCCAATGTGGCATGCAAAACCAAAAAAAATATGAAACAAAGAGAAAGAAGAATTCTTCCTCCCTTTTGTTTACTCTTCTCTAAGACCGAACCACAAGGTGTCTTGCAATGGCTAAGCTAGAAGCAAGGATAGAGACTGATTTCTCCTAGTCAATAGGGGTTCAGGGAACTCCCCACCCACTATTTGAATCTTTTGAGAAAAAGTGCAGAAAAAGGAGAAAGAGGAGTAGAGGTGAGAAAAGAAATCTCTGAGCACAAGGTGATCCAAGACGGCAGAGCTGGCCAATAGGAATCCAGGTGGCACAAGGCCTACCTTTCAGAGATCCAAAAGGAGTCTCCACCCACTCTACAAGAGATGAACATGATAGGAATGAATAAGAGAAGGAGAAGAGTAAGGTTTAGACAGATAAAACCTGATTTGGTACTTGAAATCCTTATATCTTCTTCAGCTTCCTAGAAATCCCTGCAAAAATCAAATAAAAAAAACTAAGTTAGTCCTAAAATCCTAAAAATCCTAAATAGATACTAATTTCATAAATTTGTGAAAACCGTTAAAGTCCCCGGCAGCAGTGCCAAAAAACGTGTTCGCTTCCCCAAGTGTAGGGTTGCGATGTAGTAATAAACTCGGTAAGACCAAGGTCGATCCACAAGGACTTGTGTAGGAATTCACAAACACATCCAATAGTGTTTATTGAGAACTAACAATCAGATTTTGTATGAAATTGATGTAAGTAACAACTTTGAATTAAATTGAAGGTAAACAATTATAAGAAGGCACTAGGGGTTTAAGGATCCACTTGTCGCAATCCTTGATGTTCAATCCGCTGTGGTTTCTCATTCTCTCAACTAGAATCGATATTAAGATCTATCTAGCCGGATGATAGAGCTGTTAAACCAACAATCTGTCATATATATGAGCCCTGTGTATGATTCACTCAATACAAGCTAGGCTGAGCATGCTTCAATTACATAGGTCAGTCCCAATTCCAATAAACTAAGTTCATAATCATGATCATCATTAAGTCCTGTCACTAGACAAAGTTAGATCATGGTTTGAACTTGTATCAAATCATATGCACAGTCCCATACATAATTCAGAAAACTAGAAAAGTAGAACTTTGGTAGGAAGTCCCCACATGAAGATCATAGTACTAGAGCGTACTCCAATTCCTCGGATCATACAGGTCTAGACTAATACAAAGCAATTAAAAACTTAAGTAATTCTCCTAAACATCCGTGAGTCATCATAAGACTAAGAAAAACTACTTAGAACCTGTATAAACTTCAAACCATTGTTCATAAACATTAAAACCAATCTTAAAACCATCTTAGCACGAATTGAAACATCTTAGATTCACTACAAGCTTCACCTCTTAGCCCTAGCTAAGAGTTTTAGCCGTTCATGATCCAAGGAAACATGAAACAACTAAGAAAAACATAAAAACAACAAAACAAACTAGAAGGAGTTGTGGAACTCTGAAATCCACTTCCGCCGCCTCCAACCTTGCTTAAACTCTTCTAAGATACCCTAGGAACGATCCCTAGGTGTCCTTTTATATTGGGGAGGGTCCGCAACTTCAGAAGAGTTGAGAATTTGCGTAAAACTTACGCACTGCGTAGAAAAAATCGGCGACAGAAATAGAAGGTTCAAATCTTACGCAGGCGACCGGTCGTACGACCGGTCGCAGTGGCTAGACGACCGGTCGTGGATGCTGGACGACCAGTCTCAAAATGGCCAAAAAGTGTCCAGTGAGTTTCGGACCAGAAAAATAATTTAAGGACTGGTCGCAGAAATGGACGACCGGTCGCACGACCGGTCGTGAACAGTCCAGAGAGTTATGGCCTCTGGGTCTCCTCTGTGCATGTGCGGACCGGTCCTTGGCCTTGGACGACCGGTCGGACCACCGATCGTGGGCACCTTCTTCTGCTTTCTTTCTTCTTTTCTCTGACTTCTTTCTTTCATTCTTTGACACTTAGCCCCTTTGATCTTCTTTGCTTCTAACTAGCATCTTTAAGTCTTCAATTGATGCTTCCTCTCACTCATCCCTACAATCACAAATCCATGCATTAGTCTAGTCTATAAACCGTAACAATAAGCATAATGAGTGATGAATTGGGGTTAGAATATGCACAATTAAGAGCTCAACAGAAGGCACTCCATAGGTTCTTAGTGCAACCAGGGCCAGTGACCGTCTCGTGTTTAGACGGGTGACTTGTTGGAAGGCACTCCAGGGGTTCTTAGTGCAACCAGGGCCAGTTACCGTCTCGTGTTTGGACAGGTGACTTGCTGGAAGGCACTCCATGGGTTCTTACTCCTACCAGGGCCAGTGACCATCTCGTGTTTGGATGCGTGACTTGCTGGAAGGCACTTGTTCGCTTCCCCAAGTGTAGGGTTGCGATGTAGTAATAATCTCGGTAAGACCGAGGTCGATCCACAGGGAAGGAAGTAAACAATTCTAACTATCCTAATAAATAGAATCAAAGAGGTTTGTGAAATTGGTTTTGAACATAAAATAGAAAATCTGATAATGGAAAGATAACTAGAGCATCAAGGATCCACTTATAGCTTTCCTTAGATGCATAATTCGCTATGGTTTCTTATTCTCTCAACTAGAATCGACATTCCTGTCTATCTAGTCGGATGATAGAGTTGTTAAACCAAACAGACTGTAATATGTAAGTTCCATGCATCAAATTCACTCAATGTAGGCTGATCTGAGCATGCTCAATTGCATAGGTCATTCCCCTTTTCTATAAGTCCAGTTCACAATCATAACCATCCTCAAGTCCTCTCACAAGACAAGGCTAGATCAGGATTTAAACTGGATTCAAATTACATGCACAGTCATTACATATTCCAGAAAAACAACAAAAATAGAACTTTGGTAGGAAGTCCCTTCATGAAGAGCTTAGTACTAGAGCGCACTCCGATTCCTCAGATCATACAGGTCTAGACCGTTGCAAACAAATTAAGAGGCTAAGTAATTCATCCAAACATCCGTGAGTCATCACAAGACTAAGAAAAATTACTTAAAAACTTGTATAAACTTCAAACCTTAGTTCATAATCATGAAAACCAATCTTAAAACCAATAAAACGAATTAAACAATCTAAGAAAACTATAAGGTTCACCTCTTAGCTCTAGCTAAGAGATTAGCTAATAAAAAGCATATTAAAAACTAGAACTAGAACTAAGAAAAGGAAGAAAAACTAGCTGGAGGAGGCTAGGAAGCCTCCTATGACTTGAACTCCTTGCTCCCCACGTCCTTGGTTGCCCTGGAATAGAAGAGAGCACCTCCTTTTATAGTGCAGCACTAGTACAACAACATAGCAGAATTTGTTTCGCTTGGTACGGCTTATCCAATGGTCGGATTGCCTTCAAATTTGATTTGTAGCTTCCTTGTAATGTGATCTTTCTCATAGATGATTTAGATTTCCAAGATTGTCCTCTGAATGGGCCCACCAATCACATCACCGACCGCCTCTCAAAATCGCGCACTTCGGGTACCTTCAGAACCAGTCATCTTGCTTTCAACGCTCCGGAGTGTACAGAGGTCGGATTGATCTCAAATTTTGAACATGAGTAGAAAACTTCCTCCTCTACATGATAGACGGATTAGATTGTCCAAAAAGATCTCAGAATGTGGTCCGAAAATTAGAACAATTAGGGCTTTTATAAACTCTGCGCAGTTGGAGCTTTCTGGATGGTCCATCTTTCTTCAACCGGTACGATCAAACCACACACCCTTTTGATCTGAAACTTTTGTGGTTATTCATATATGGATGTGGTCTAAAAGATGGTCAAAGTAGATTCTTCATATCATCAATGATGGGCCACCTGGACCGGCCCAGAGTGGAACAGCGAAATCTGGAACTTTCTGGACAGTTCGTATTGTTTTGGCCACCACGATCAATCCGTAGCTCCGATCGACACGAAACCACTTGGGTTAGTTCGGCGTCGAGCTCCTCTTCGACATGGATGTGTTGGATTTCCAAATATCATCAAGATCGGCCCAGAAAACTGGTCCAAAAAACCAGGTGCGGGAATACATTGCTGTTTTAGAAACTGGAATCTGAAACTTGCATGGCCGACCGGTCATGACCGGTCGGACAGGGCTGGCCGACCGGTCACGACCGGTCAGGCCCTCTTTGGCATTACTCCAGCAAGCATGGCCGACCGGTCAAGACCGGTCGGGCTTCCTTGGCCGACCGGTCAAGACCGGTCGGTCTCTGTTTCTTCTTGTTTTCTTCCTTTCTTTCTTCTATTTTCTTCTTTCTTTGCTTCTTTCTTTGCTTCCTTCTTCCTTCAGCCCTCCTTGGGTCTTCATCCAAGGTTCTAAATCAGCTCTTTTGGTCATCAATTGGGCAAAGTAACTCTCATTCCTACAACCACAAAACATGTATTTGATTAGTCTTTAAATTATGAAAACCATGCATAATGAGTGATGAATTGGGGTTAAAATATGCACAATTAATAGCTCAACAGCACTCCAAGGGTTCTTTGTGCAACCAGGGCCAGTGACCATCTCGTGTTTAGACGAGTGACTTGCTGGAAGGTACTCGATGGGTTCTTAGTGCAACCAGGGCCAGTCACCGTCTCGTGTTTGGACGGGTGACTTGATGGAAGGCACTCCATGGGTTCTTAGTGCAACCAGGGCCAGTGACCGTCTCGTGTTTGGACGGGCGACCTGCTGGAAGGCACTCCATGGGTTCTTAGTGCAACCAATGCCAGTGACCGTCTCGTGTTTGGACAGGTGACTTGCTAGAAGGCACTCCATGGGTTCTTAGTACAACCAGGACCAATGAGCGTCTTGTGTTTGGATGGGTGACTGGCTGGAAGGCATTCCATGGGTTCTTAGTTTAACGAGGGCGAGTGACCGTCTCATGTTTGGACGGGTGACTTGTTGGAAGGCACTCCATGGGTTCTTAGTGCAACCTGGGCCAGTGACCGTCTCATGTTTGGACGGTTGACTTGGTGGAAGGCACTCCATGGGTTCTTAATGCAACCTGGGCCAGTGACCATCTCATGTTTGGACGGGTGACTTGTTGGAAGGCACTCTATGGGTTCCTAGTGCAACCAGAGCCAATGACTGTCTCGTGGTTGGATGGGTGACTTGTTGGAAGGCATTCCATGGGTTCTTAGTAAAACCACGACCAGTGATCGTCTCGTGTTTGGATGAGTGACTTGTTGGAAGGCACTCCATAGGTTCTTAGTGCAACCAGGGCCAGTGACCGTCTCTTGTTTGGACTGTTACTTACTAGAAGGTACTCGATGGGTTCTTAGTGCAACCAGGGCCAGTGACTGTGTCGTGTTTGGACGGGTGACGTGATGGAAGGCACTCCAAGGGTTCTTAGTGCAACCAGGGCCAGTGATCATCTCGTGTTTGGACAAGTGACATGATGGAACGCACTTCATGGGTTCTTAGTGCAACCCGGGCCAGTGACCGTCTCGTGATTGGACGGGTGACTTGTTGGAAGGCACTCCATGGGTTCTTAGTGCAACCAGGGCCAATGACCGTCTCGTGTTTGGACGGGTGACTTGATGGAAGGCACCCCATGGTTCTTAGTGCAACTAGGGCCAGTGACCGTCTCATGTTTGTATGGGTCACTTGCTGGAAGGCACACCAAGGGTTCTTAGAACAACCACGACCAGTGACCGTCTCGTGTTTGGACGAGTGACTTGCTGGAAGGCACTCTGTGGGTTCTTAGTGCAACCAGGGCCAGTGACCGTCTCGTGTTTGGACGGTTGACTTGTTGGAAGGCACTCCATGGGTTCTTAGTGCAACCAGGGCAGTTACCGTCTCGTGTTTGGCCTGGTGACTTGCTGGAAGGCACTCCAAGGGTTCTTAGTGCAACCAGGGCCAGTGACCGTCTCGTATTTGGACGAGTGACTTGCTGGAAGGTACTCGATGGCTTCTTAGTGCAACCAGGGACAGTGTCCGTCTCGTGTTTGGACAGGTGACTTGATGGAACGCACTCCAACTTGAAACCAATAAAACAAATTAAACAATCTAAGAAAACTATAAGGCTCACCTCTTAGCTCTAACTAAGAGATTAGCTAATGAAAAGCATATAAAAAAACAAAACTAGTACTAGAATTAGAAGAAGAAGAAAACTAGTTGTAGGAGGCTAGGAAGCCTCTCAGGTCTTGAATCCTTTGCTCCCCACGTTGCTAGATGAGTTAGGAAGAGAGTGGAGGTGGCCTTTTATAAGAGAAATCCCGTGCCAAGTTGGAAACTTCGAGAATCCATGGAGTCCTTTTGCAATTTGGAAACTTGTCCTTGAAAATCGGAGTTTCTGGAGTACCTTAGACCTGTCTGGCGATCGGTCTAAGTAGGAAAAAATAGTCCAATTTTTAACTGTAGACCTGTCTGGCGACCGGTCTACAGATAGGTCTAAGATAAAATTTTCAGATTTTCTTCTTTTTCTCTTCTCATTCTTTCATGCTTCTTTCCTCCACCTTTTGTCACTTGTTCTATTGATCTTCAATGCATACAAAGTGACTCTTTTAACCATGAATTAGTGAACTCTCCCTCTCATTCCTACAATTACAAATCCATGCATTAGATTAGTTTTTAAATATGAAAATCATGCATAGTGAGTGATGAATTGGGGTCAAAATATGCACAATTAAGAGCTCAACACAAGTTAAGGATCATAAGTTCTTATCTACAACTAAACTAGGAAATTCATGTTGGGTCTCAAATTCACACCCATTATAAAACAACATCCAATGGTCCATCTACAACGATTTAGACCAGTTTTGAGATCAAGAATATCTATAAAAAAATGCCAGCGCAACCCTAACATGCGTAGCCGTAACCAAAATTTACAAATGTCATTTCGGAGCAAAACCGAACATGTGGGTTACCGCCAAATGATCTGAAATGCCCTAAAACCCTTAAACTGTAAGTTTCGAAGTCACGCGATGCATATCTTTACCTGCACACCTCGAAATGTGTTTCACCCCTGTCTAGAGCTAACCGAAAGGGTCCTAAAAGCCTACAGGTACCATTTTAGAGTGGAATTGGACATCCACACTTCCTCCAAATGATCCAAAATGCCCTAAAAACCTTAACCTATAAATTTGAGGTTCTTGGGGTCCGTATTTCTATGTGAGCACTTCCCGGAACAATGTTCTTATACAAAGAGCCGACCCGGAGGCTCCAAATTAGGAAGAAACTACCAAAATTTGTAACATCTGGACCTCCACACCCCATCTCGTTCATTTGATATCTCGATCAAAGCTTAAAAGTGGCTTGGCCGTCAGTGACTTCGGTCCTCGAAAAGGTAGCTGTCCTCTGGAGGCTGCCCGTTGGAGCCAAATCCTGAAATCTTGCATAGTGCAGAACCTGAAAAATGGCTAAGTAGTGGAGAAAGTGAATTTTTCAGAGGGACATGCGGGAGCTCCAGAAACACATGCGCTCACCACATGTGCCCAGGACAAAACTGATCCAGAAATCTTTCTGAAAACTACCCGAAAAACTGGTCGATAAGTCACATGCGCCTGTCCTGAAATGACATGCACCTGGACACATGCGCTCACCACTTCCACCCAACACATGCGCCCGAAAATCATCCTGGAAACACATGCGCCAGGAAATGCCCGTCGTATCAGACCCGAACTCAATTACACCACTATAAATAGCAAGTCCCCCTCATGATCATGATTGACATCATCCCCTTCTGACCTCAAAGCGACGCAAGAGGTACATGCACCTACTCCATTATCCCTCGTCGGATGCCCTCGTCGAAAAGGAATCCCTCTCCGGAAAGGGATTTCCCCCGTCAGAACTAAAATTGCACTACTGTCGGATAACTACCGTTGGATTTTTACCGTCGGAATCGAAATTGCACTACCATCGGATAATTACCGTCGGATAGCTACAATCAAATTTCTCCCGTCAGGAACCAAATGCAGAGGGAAAGAGAGGAGAGAAATCTTGAAATAAATTTAAGTAGTTGAACTTCCGCCCAGCACATGCACCCAACTCTGCTCACCGGAAGGTTGCATTTTACACCAAGAGCAGGGGGGACATGCGCCCACCCTTTCTAGGCTGGAAAATACGAAAAACATGCAAGTCCTGTGGGGACATGCACCCACCACTAGGACCCAGGCGCATGTGCAATAGTACATGCGCTCGGGACATCTTTGCTCCCTCTATCTTTCATGTAAAGTGGGTACATGTGCCCGGAAAGTGGCCACATGTCCCCACTACCACCAGTACATGCGCCTGGATGCTAGTTGAGGGGTGGGACAGTCCGTGACATGGTCGGCCTTCGATCCGAATCGTCTCCCGGTTGAATCACTACTCTTAGATGCACATCGACGAGATTTTTCCATCCCTCGGATCAGATTCTTCAACGATCGATGATAAATGGCCCAAATCCATGATTTAATAAAAAAGGACCAACACTTAGTCAATTCACAACTCCGAAAATCCCTCCAAAAGAGCCGGAAACGGCCAAAATCAAGAAGAACCGAACGAAATTCGACCAACCCCAAGAGAGAGACTTCTCTTCTCCATTACATGATACACCATAATCATGCACCGCAATGAGGTTATCTGATCTCAGGACCCTCAAATTCCTTAATTAAGTGGTCGACAGGCCCACTACTTAGTCATTTTTAGACTTGGGAAGTGCCCTGTCAGCTCGAAAATCGACTTACGTCGAGCAAAACGAAATGCGATCGCACTGACGCCAGAATGGATCCAGCATCATTACGATCCTCGTGGACATGATCCATCCCTTTTCAAAGACGATCATCGCCGGTATTCACTAAATACCCCAATCAGACTGCAAACAGGTCTACTACTTAGTCATTTTCAACCCTGAAAAGTGCCATGTTGGCTTGAAAATCAACTCACGCCAAGTGAAATCAACCGCGATCTCAAAAACGCTAAGGCAAAGCTAATGCCCTCATGCTATAAAACAGCTGAGTCAAATATTCACAGGGCACCGATCCTTATTGTTTATCAGAAATTGGTATAAACGGGCACCTATTAGACCCGATACTTAGCTACTTACGGGCATTAGAAATGGTCGATCCAGTCCATTAATTTGAATCCTCAAAGGATCTTAGGCTCGATATAGCCCATTTGATCTCAAATCGATCATTGGAAAGTATCCAGAAGAAAGAATGTTCTTGAACATGAGTCGCCGGACTCCAAATTGAACACATTTGTTTCATTATACAAAGCTCTATTAATCCCAGATAAAGGTCCGAGGCTAAACCTAAGGGACTATGGTTATCATCGAAAATCATAATCAAAGAGTTCCAAAACATCTGAAATACTTCATTAGAAACTATCATCACCAAGACCAGTTGATGTACACCCCATCCAAAGTTGGATCCGTCAGTTGAGAAGCTAAGGTAATAGTGGTGTGTCTTCCTAAAAGTCACTCACCGACATAAACGGTCAGTGACACTGCGTTGTACCACCCGATAGCCATAAATGTGTCTTCAAGTAGTCACCCATCCATAGAGATGATCAATGACACTGTGTCGTACCATTTGACAGCTATAATGCATCGTCCTGAAAGTCACTCATCGACAGAAATAGTCAGTGACACTGTGTTGTACCATTTAGCAGCATGATGTATGCTGAAAGTCGCTCACCGACAGAAATGGTTAGTGACACTGTTTTATATCATATGGCAGTCGTGATATGCCTTCTGGTGGTCACTCGTTCGCAATAACGGATATTGGCACTGTGTCTCGCACGGCAACCATGACATATCTTCCTAAAAGTCACTCAACAACAGAAATGGTCAGTGACACTGGTTGCACTAAATGGAAGCCATGGCATGTCTTCCTAAAAGTCACTCACCAACAGAAATGGCCATGACACTGGTTGCACTAAATGAAAACCATGGCGCATCTTCCTGAAAGTCACTCACCAACAGAAATGGTCAGTGACACTGGTTACACTAAATGGAAACCATAGCGTGTCTTCCTGAAAGTCACTCACCAACAGAAATGGTCAGTGACACTAGTTGCACTAAATGGAAACCATGACGTGTCTTCCTGAAAGTCACTCACCAACAAAAATAGTCAATGACACTGGTTGCACTACATGGAAATCGTAGCATATATCCTGAAAGTCACTCACTGATAGAAACGGTTAGTGACATTGTGATACATGACTCGGTTAAAATCCTGGTTGCTTCTCAACTAGGAATACTCACAAGAACATGGGATGTACATTTAACTGATCTAAACGATGACTTAGTCCATGAGAAACCCGAAACTTGGTCCTTACGACCGTGAACTCAAGACTATAGTCCCTGATGATCTAAATTACTTGCTCGATCTATTCGGGCTTCCTCTTTATTATTCTATCTATTGTATAACTACATTCATAGTGGAATCTTGTCGCTTTGTGCGTTGGTTTTCTCCCGTAAGGGTTTCCACGTAAAAATCTGTGTTATTTGTGATTTGTTTCATTTACATTTATGCTCTCTTAATGCTTTATTTAACTTATCTATGATGCATGCATTCATTTACTTTTGCCTTTTAATCAAGGGTGATATCCATTGATGTAATTAAGGGTTCATGACCAGTTCACGGCCTGGAATGTAAAAGATCTCAGAATCTCTGGAATAAAATTTCCCTTATGATATCTCTTCTCATGTGTACTTTATGATTGCTTATGATTGTCTATGAATGTCTCTATACTCAGAATTTCCCAAAATAATGAAACACAGGAAAAACTGCCCATTTGAGCATTTTTCTAGTTTTAACAAACTGGCGACTTTGCTGGGGATCAAACAATACCAGAATCTTTGGTTATTTCTCAGTAAATAGACATTTTAAGATTAATCATTTGCAGACACTGATGTGTACGTGAGAAAGGTTACCGCAAGGAGAAATGTTCGGCGCCTTCATGGGCATCAAACTGGTGACTCTCAATGGGAACGTTCGTCCCTTCTTCTTTAAGGCAAAAGAATTTTAAAATTATATAAATTTTTCTAAAAAGAACTTTTAAATCTACATTCTGTCTATCATTGAGCCATATCGCAATTGGTAAGGTTGCACCTCCTCTCTTTTTCAAAATTGCGGAATACTCTAATGCATGTATAACTGTGCAGAGAGAGAGAGAGAGAGAGAGAGAGAGAGAGAGAGAACCAACCACCAAAACTACACAAATGACAACTACGATGATCTTCCTAGCGTCTGGAGGGTTCTACTTCCCTCACCTCGCAGCGACGAAAGCAGCAGTCCCTGAAGCCGGCTGGCAAGTGGTTCAGAGGCGTAGGTCATTGAATAAGACTGAAGACAAGAACATAACTTCGATCGGAATGAAGACAATGAAGGCTTGCCAAGAAACAGTGGAAGCCAGTCTGCAGGGATGAAACCCGCAATATCACCAAAATCACTGTGTCACTCAGGCCAGAGTTCTCCTTCACCGTTACTGACTTCCCAACCATGCCAAGGACAGTGCAACTAGCCAAGATACCGAATAGATCTGTCGTCCGACAGTCGACCAAGACAGCGACGAAGACGATCCCTGCTGAAGCTGTCGTGACCAAGACAAGGCTGCAGGGAGTATAGGTGATGATGGTACAGGTCATTGAAGGAGAGACGAGCAAGCAATACATAGAGCTGCCTCCAATCTAGGAACAGATAGACGAGATAATCCAGGTCTAAGAGGACACGGCCAGAGAGATAAGAGAGATGAAAGAAGCATTATTGGCTCTAGTTGCCCAGGGGGCAAACAGGAGCCCAACTATCCCCACTCGACAGTCTGTGGAGGAGTCTCAGGGGGCAGCGGAAGACCCAGCTACTGTCGAACCACAGGTTCACCCAAGAAACGTCGCTTTCGAGCATGCACCGCCACTACCATCTCATGCCATGAGGGAAGAGTTGTCCCAAACAGTCGTGAACCTGATGCGTTAGGAGAGAAAAGGAGAAGAGAGGAAAATACATGTATCGGGTGCCGTATTTTCCTGAGGTGGATGAAGTTCCATTTCCCAATAACTTCAAACGTCCAGATTTCCCCCGATTCGATGGCAGAGGATCGTCGGAGGAACACATGGCTTAGTTCATGGCAGTGATGGGAAACTTGTCAACAATCCCCCAGTATTGTCTCAGATTATTTGGCTCGACGCTCATGAGCAAAGCATTCCAGTGGTACATGTCACTGCCCGCAGAGTCAGTCAAGTCCTGGGACCAGATGCAAGACTTGTTCATCTCTAAATTCTTCTCTACCGAACGAGAAGTCTCGCTGACAGGCTTAGCCTTGGTCCGTCAGAGGTAAGGGAAATCAGTCAAGAAGTTCATCGACGGATGGGGAACTATAGCAGCGCAATGCTGAGAACTACCTAGCGAATCCGAGTAGGTCAAGATGTGTATGCAGGCTATGGACGCGATGATTTCGTTTGGCTTATCCGGGCACAACTTCTCAACGTTCCCAGATCTGGCTACAAAAGCCCACCTAGTGGAAGGAGCCGCGTTCAGAGCACAATTCAAAGCAGAGAAACCCAGAAGAGAAACTGGAAGGATAATAGCATCCAACTATGTTGACAAGGGAAAAAGTTCGAAGGGTCGGAAACGCCCTATTACAGAATGCAAAGTTGAAGCCAAGCCGGTAACAACGATACAAGACAAGGTCAAGGGTTTTCAGAAACCACAATATACGATGATAGAAGAATGCAATGTGTGAACAGACCCTATACCTTCGACATGGATGACCTGGTTCCGATCATGGAACAGCTGGTTGAAGAAAAACTGATCAGGTTGCCGGAATCCAAACGTTCGGAAGAAGCGAAAATGATCAATCATCCCAACTACTGCAGATACCACCGCGTGATCAGCCACAAGACTGAGGACTGCTTCATCTTAAAAGGCAGGATTCAACGAATGATCAACGATAGCACTTTCAACATGAAAGAAGAAGAAACTACTTGAAACACGTCAGTCGTAGTGTCGATAATGCCCACAATACACAAAAGGCCAATGGAAGTCGCGATGGTACAGGCCGTCGAAGAAAGGGAACTGACAGGACAAGACGTCGAATTATTAGAGATCTGAGAGCAGATTAGCGAATTGGTCCAAGCTCATAAAGAATTATCTAGGCAGATTAAAGAAATTCAGGAGGCTCTAGCCACCCTGATCTCATAGAATGCGACCCTCAATATCACTCCGCCTATCCGACAGTTGGAAGAAAAAACACCGGGGGCAGTACAGGAACCAGTTATAGTGAGATGGCAAACCCATCCCAAACAAACGAATGCGCGTATACTGAGTTCGGATTTCATGGTCCCATACGAATTGCTAAGCAACATCTCTTTCACCCTTCGTAACCTGGCTGTAGAGGTTCGCATGATAGAACAGTCTGTTTCGAAGACACGGTCTCAAGCGCAAGAGTTAAGACATGAAACAAGAAAGAGGACATGGGTTGACATGAGAAAGAACCCTAGGAACCAGAAGCAACTGAATCCAGAGCATGAGGTAGAGATCAGTGAAATGAAGACATAAGACAAGGGCAAAGAGCCTCAAAGGTCGCAGTATATAACTATTAGTGAATGAGATAAAAAGAATGGACCATATACATTTGACATTGAGGACCTTATCCCAATTATGGAGCAGTTGATCGAAAAAGGAGAACTACAACTCCCAAAATCAGTTTGACCAGCTGAAGTGGGACATGTGGATGACCTCAATTACTGTAAATATCACAGATGCATAGGCCATAAGACCGGACAATGCTTCGTTCTGAAAGGAAAGGTACAAAGGATGATAAATGAAGGCTTAATTAGTCTGAAGATCAAAGAGTCTGAGAGAGCCCCGGCCAGTACAGTTCCAATAGATATCACCTAGGAAGAACGTTCGCTCAAGGACTCCATTTCTTAAACTTGAATAGTCGTGAACGCTTACAAATAGTTCTGACGGGTTATAAAGTAAATAGGGATATACTTATGTTTGTTCATGCATCTATTTCATCTATATGCTATATTTCATACTCACTCACACATTCACTCACATCATGCTGTCATACATATGAATATAAAATGCTCGTATAGCTCCTCTTAATGACAGGTACCATGGTCAAAGAATGTTAAAGAATCGACTCTATAAATCATCAATTAACTCATTATATTCCTATCAAGCCAATCAAGCCAGAAGAAAGCATTCCATAGAAAACCTAAAAAAGCAATTGAGAGATGATGGTCTCTTATACATAGGGTTCTATATAAAGATGATCGGGATATTCTATTTTTGTCAATCTTTTATACATACACACTTGGTTCTATATGAAGATGATCAGAACGTCTCGCCATAAATTCATCTTTTGTATTTTATAGCGAACCTCCTCATCATTATTGTGATATTCTTCTATTCTATATGAGGACGAGTCAGAACCAGGAATCTCCTATATATCCATAAATTCATCTTTTGTATTTTATAGCGAACATCCTCATCATTATTGTGATATTCTTCTATTCTATATGAGGACGAGTCAGAACCAGGAATCTCCTATATATATATACATACAGCCTTATATGAAAATGATTAGGGCATTCTATTATGTATCACTTCACCTTGAGAATATCAACGGCTTTCACCTATGAATAATTCTGCAACAAGATTATGATCAGACAGGTATTCTGTATGGATTTCTAAAGCACAGGACATCTTTCATCAGAAGGAGGCGATCTCTCAAAACGATAAGCTAAATACACTGGGGGCAAGCCCCAATATATGATGAGAAACTCAGGTCTATAGAAGAAAACGACTGGGGGCAAGCCCCGATATATGATGAGAAACTTAAGTTTATAGAAGAAGATGACTGGGGGCAAGCCCCAATACATAATAAGGAACTCGAGCCTGTAGGGAGAAATGACTAAGGGTAGGTGTTCACTTCCCCAAGTGTAGGGTTGCGAAGTAGTAATAATTCGGAAAGATCGAGTATCATTCCCACAGAGATTTATGTATGGGTATCTTCAGAATTTGTCTAAAACAATTAGTAATTAAGATCCTATTAAGAGCTAAAACTAGAAAATAGCAATTTGGGTTTAAACAGTGAATGGTTAAGGTAATTTCAATCTAAAAAGGGCACTAGAGCGCCAAGGATTCACTTTTGATAAGTTTCAATGCATCAACACAACTAGGTCTCTCACAACTCAATCGGAATCGAATTCCTTTCTCTATCCGATTGGAATATAGAGCGGTTCAATCAACAATTATCTAAAACAAGTGCTTATTAACTGATTTGATTCCCACAATAACACACAGGCCTTGGGCATACTCAATTGTATAAGCCAAGCCTCTTTCCAATCTAGTTGAGATTCACAACCATAGTTTTCACCAAATCCTGTCACTAGACCTGATTACAACTCATGATTAGAACTCTAATTAAATCAAAATCAATCAATAAACAACTTATTCCAGATTTTACAACAAAAGATAAGAACTTTAGTTGAATGAGTTCCCACATGAAAATCAGGCCAATGTATACAAGGCAATCAAAGCATCTACCATGCCCGGAGTCGATGGTAGATCAATGAAGTACACAAGCATAAACAATGCTCAAAAGTTAAGATACTAAGTTAGGATCACTAAGAATCACCTGAGCCCGGAGTCATCAAGAGATCAAAGTAGAAACCAAAATAGTACTTGATTCAAACTCACATTAACTAAAATTCATCAATTAAATCATAAAAAGGAAACCTAGGTTGCATCAATCCATCAAAAACGAATCAAAAGCTTCACCTCTTAGCCCTAGCTAAGAGGTTTTAGTTCATCTCTAACATCCTTGAACTAGAAGCCTCTAAAAACATAAAAAAATAACTAAAACAGGAAGAAAACTAGAAATCCGAAGTAGAATCCATCTCCTAAGCAATCCCCACGTTCTAGCCTCCTTTGGTATGAAGGGAAGACATCCTTTTATAGCTTGGAGGAGTCCAATACGCAAGAAAGTTTCAGAAATTGCGTAAACTTACGCAATTGCGCTGAAAATTCCGGAGTCTTGATTTAGAAAGTGCTTGTTACGCATGGCCGACCGGTCATGACCGGTCGGACGGTGAATCTCTTTAAGCCAGCAACTATGGCCGACCGGTCATGACCGGTCGGACTGGCTTCCTTTGGCAGGTAGTGAGTGGCCGACCGGTCTTGACCGGTCAGGCTTCTTTGGCCATCATTCCAGCGGCTATGGCTGACCGGTCTTAACCGGTCGGGCTGCCTTGGCTTGATGTTTTCTTCCTTTCTTTCTTCTTTTTCTTTCTTTTCTTCTTTTCTCTTCTCTCCTTGCTTTCTTCTCTTTGATCTTCCTTCAATACTTCATCTAATGAACCTCAATGCTCTTAAAGAGCTCCATTTAATCTTCAATTTGTGAAATCTCCCTCTTGTTCCTACAATCACAAACAATGCATTAGAATGGTCCTTTAAACGTGTAAACCGTGCATAATGAGTGATGAATTGGGGTTAGAATATGCACAATTAAGAGCTCAACACACCCCCCAACCAGCATTTTGCTAGTCCCGAGCAAAACATGCGTGAAACACGTTTCAATTTCCAAAACCCAACCCTCCTCTAGAAACTATTCTTCTATACATTCCAAGACACATAAGCATAAAAATCAGAGAAATTAGGTGACAAAGGTTGAAACCTTAAACTCTCAGAACATAATAAGTGTTTATATGAAATTTTCGCTGATTGATTGATAGATAGAAGAACTTGAACAAATTCAACCTAGTGTGCATAGTGAAGGTTCATCTCATGAGTTTCCGGGATTATCTTCTTCATAAATAAACTAAACTACCGATCTCAAGGTATATAGAGCAATAACAAGCCTATGACAGGAATTTGCCTTACCGTCCTTCCGACGACTTTCACACTACGTCCCATTTCCGGCTTTGGTTACGGGTAAACCATCCCCCGGTTGGTAGTAGGTAGCCCTAATCAGAATTTTCCACCATTTTCCATCATTCCCAATTTCATCCTTCCTTTCCTTTTTCTTTTATATTAGATAGGATTTTTAGAAATCCATATCTTTCGTTATTTTCCCATGGACAAGGATGGACAAAGTACCCCGGCTTGGTTTCTCAATACCTTCAATCACGGTCTAGTTAATCCACAAATCACATAATCCTTTCAAATCATGAAAATCGTGTAATGTAAACTAGGTGCAAAAGGTGTTCAAATTTTCTATCAATCATAAAAATAGGTGAATTCACATATAAAACCATTATATTAAGAGAAGTTCAAAGCTTGCAACATCCCTCACTTCGTATCTCCTCTTCTTATACTCATGCTGTCTCAAATGTATAGAATCAATGTTTTCCAAAAGAATTTTGAAATTTAGAAGAATCAAAAAATTTCTACATCATTGCTCGAAATGTCACAAAAGCTAGCAGATTCATCAAAGGAATCTCTCACCCCCCCAACCAAAACTTTACATTGTCCTCAATGTAATAAAATATGCAATATGCATGACATGAGAGCAATGACATAAAGCCAAGGAGAGTGAGAAAGAGAGATATCACCTGAAGCATATATTCCATGGCAAGATTAGCTTTTGTAGATGGATTACTTCACAACTAAATCAACTATCAAGGCAAATCCTAATGGGAAAGCATTCTAGCAAATAATCCTCCGTCAGACTAGGAGGTTAATCCCAACAACTCATCCAAAAGCATAAAGTCAAGAAGAATCATTAGATGGATCAAAAGGTTTCGCAGTAACGTCATCCAATATCCTGCTTTACAATAAACATGTGTGTGAGTAATCGTGCTAAGCCACTCAAAATCCCAAAAAGGAATTTCAGTGGGTTTCTTAATGTTTTCAACACATGTGTAAGAGGAGACATCATCATATTTATCATAAAAAATATGTCTCCATTCAGATTTTCCTGGGTATTGATATTGCAAGTAAGGATCATCCCAGGGTTGGTGAAGTTCGGTATGCATGATCCACAAAGGTGTGGAAATATGAATTGATTTCTCAGCACAACTAGGTATTGTTTTCACATCCTTCTCTTAGCTAATGTCATATGCCGATACCGACTCGAAAAGTGTGACCCTATCCCTTATCATATCATCGTTCTCATCAAGGGAGTGAGTCACTTCTTCGTCTAAGCGACCGGAGTAAAAAGGTGAGAGGGACTCATTTTCCACAATAGAGTTGATCATGTTTATTTCGTGGACCTCCTCATCCTCATCCTCTTGTTGGTTGTCAATATTGAAAGCATTCAACTCAATCGTCATATTGCCAAAAGACATTTGTATGCCCCCACTCCTACAATTTATGATAGCGTTTGATGTAGCTAGGAATGGCGGCCAAGTATGACAAGAATTTGAGGACCAATATTACCCATGGGTCTCGTGTCCAAGACAATAAAGTCTACCGGGTAGTAAACTTTGTCAACTTGGACAAGAACGTCCTCAATCACCCCTCTCGGAATACGAATCGATCGGTCAGCAAGTTGTAATGTGGTTTTGGTGGGTTTTAATTCACCTAAACCCAATTGTTCATAGATCGAAAAGGGAATTAAGTTTACACTTGCCCCTAGATCAAGTAGAGCATGTTTCACCCGGTAATCTCCAATAACACATGATATTGTCGGACAACCGGGATCTTTGTATTTCTTGGGCGTCCCGTGGTTGATAATGGCACTCACATTCTCTGTCAAAAATGCCTTCTTTTGCACATGTATTTTTCTTTTAACCGTGCAAAGGTCTTTTAAAAATTTTGCATATGACAGTATTTGTTTAATGGCATCCAACAATGGGATATTGATTTTGACTTGCTTGAAAACCTCCAAAAATTCCTGATATTTATCTTGAGGTTTGGCTGGAATCAAGCGTTGAGGGAATGGAGCAACTGGCCTATATTCTTTCAATGGCTCTTTTTCATTCATGGTGGTGCTAGGTCCATCATCCTCTTTGGAAGATACCGGATCATTAGGCGTGGAAACCCTCACCGGATCAGGTTTTTCAATGATTTTACCACTTCTAAGAGTGGTGATGGCCTTAGCATGTTCAATATGTTGGTTAGAGGAACTAGGCATGCTTATTTCGCATTGTGGTTTTGGATTTGGTATGGGTTGGGCTGGAAGCATCCCTTCCCTTGCGTTTAAGCGTGCCTTGATTTCCTCCACCGAATTTTTAAGCTCAAGCATTATAGTATGGTTGGATTGATTTATTTGAGCTTGTCCTTCCATGAATGCTTTCAAAGTATCCTCTATAGGCATTTGAGGTGGGGCCATTTGCATTGGGGGCCCCCTTTGAGGATTATTTTGATTAGCCGTGTTTCCATTCGACCAATTGAAGTTAGGGTTGTTTCTACAACTAGAATTATTCGTGTTTGAATTTGGAGTACTAAAAGGTCGTTGCTAACTATTCAAGGCATTCGATTGTTCAAATACAAGTTCTCAAAATGCATAGATTATTGGACAATCCTGCGTTTGATGCACATTGGAAGCACAAATACCACAAATAGTTTCAACAGCCCCCCTTTGTTGGGTTGTGTCCACTTTCTTTAGTTCCATCTCCTCAACCTTTCGTGTGAGTTTAGCCACTTTAGAACCTAGATCATCTTGCCCATCTAAAACATAAACTTCTCCCTTTTCCTTGGTTTGAGGTTGTTTTGAACTTGTTGGCTTAAATGTTTCCCAAGATTGTGTATTTTCAGCCAACATGTCAAAATAATCCCAAGCTTCCTCCGTTTCCTTGTTCATGAACTCCCCATTGCACATCATCTCAACAAATTGGCGCATGGTTGAGTTTAATCCATCATAGAAGAAACTAATCATTATGGCCCTTCTTAGTGCATTGGCAAAGTTCATTATGGCCCTTCTTAGTGCATTGGTTCGATGAGTAGGGAAGAATTTTTTAAGAAACTCCCTAGTCATCTCAGCCCATGTCCCAATAGACCTCGGCCTTAAGGAATGTAGCCATGATTTGGCCTTCTCTTTAAAGGAAAAAGGGAAAATTTTAAGTTTTATTGTATCCTTGGTCACATTGTCATAGTTTATTGTGGCTATAACCTCTTCAAATTCCTTAATATGTAGATATGCGCTCTCAGAGTCGAGTCTATGGAATCTAGGAAGAAGTTGGATCAACCCAGGTTTAAAATCAATATTCCCCACATTGTGAGGAAAAATTATGCAAGAGGGAGTACTCGTCCTAGCTGGTTGTAAATAGTCACGTAAAGTTCTAGGTTGAGGTACATCCCCCACTTCATTCTCATCCAATTCAGTAAAGTTTGGGGCTGGATTTTGATGTTGATTAACCCCTTGATTTGGTTGATTTTCAGCCATCTCTCTAGTAATTTCAGGAAAATTTTGATGTTTCCTAGCACGAGGCTCTCTATCAATCCCTTCAACAATTACTCCGTCACGATTGAGTCGGTTATTAGAATCCTGAGCCCAATGTGTCATGCAAAACCAAAAAGAATGAACAAAAAGGAAAAAGAATTCATCCTTCCTTCCTTTACTCCTCTCTAGGACTTAACCACAAGGTGTCTTGCAATGGCTAAGCCGGAAGCAAGGATAGAGACCGATTTCTCCTGGTCAATAGGGGTTCAAAGAACTCCCCACCCACTCTTTGAGTCTTTTGAGAAAAAGTACAGAAAAAGGAGAAAGAGGAATAGGTTGAGAAGAGAAATCTCTGAGCACAAGGAGATCCAAGGCGGCAGAGCCAACCAATAGGAATCCAGGTGGCACAAGGCCTACCTTTCAGAGATCCAAAAGGAGTCTCCACCCACTCTACAAAAGATGAATATGATAGGAATGAGTAGGAGAAGAAGAAGAGTAAGGTTAGAACGATAAAACCTGGTTTGTGACTTAAGATGCCTTCTTCTTCTTCGTCTTCCTAAAAATCCATGGATTAGACCTATGTTAGAATCCTGCAAAAATCAAAACAAAGTAAGTTAGTATTTAGAAGAAAACCTACTCTAGAAAGCAAAACAAATCCTAAACCTATCTTAACACAATCTCAACTAGAAGTCAATTCAGAAAATTCTAAAAATAAAGCATAGAAATCCCCGGCAACGGCGCCAAAAAACTTGTTCACTTCCCCAAGTGTAGGGTTGCGAAGTAGTAATAATTCGGAAAGACCGAGTATCGTTCCCACAAAGATTTATGTATAGGTATCTTCAGAATTTGTCTAAAACAATTAGTAATTAAGATCCTATTAAGAGCTAAAACTGGAAAATAGCAATTTGGGTTTAAACAGTAATGGTTAAGGTAATTTCAATCTAAAAAGGGCACTAGAGCGCCAAGGATCCACTTTTGATAAGTTTCAATGCATCAACACAACTAGGTCTCTCACAACTCAATCGGAATCGAATTCCTTTCTCTATCCGATTGGAATATAGAGCGGTTCAATCAACAATTATCTAAAACAAGTGCTTATTAACTTATTTGATTCCCACAATAACACACAGGCCTTGGGCATACTCAATTGTATAGGCCAAGCCTCTTTCCAATCTAGTTGAGATTCACAACCATAGTTTTCACCAAATCCTGTCACTAGACCTGATTACAACTCATGATTAGAACTCTAATTAAATCAAAATCAATCAATAAACAACTTATTCCAGATTTTACAACAAAAGATAAGAACTTTAGTTGAATGAGTTCCCACATGAAAATCAGGCCAATGTATACAAGGCAATCAAAGCATCTACCATGCCCGGAGTCGATGGTAGATCAATGAAGTACACAAGCATAAACAATGCTCAAAAGTTAAGATACTAAGTTAGGATCACTAAGAATCACCTGAGCCCGGAGTCATCAAGAGATCAAAGTAGAAACCAAAATAGTACTTGATTCAAACTCACATTAACTAAAATTCATCAATTAAATCATAAAAAGGAAACCTAGGTTGCATCAATCCATCAAAAAAGAATCAAAAGCTTCACCTCTTAGCCCTAGCTAAGAGGTTTTAGTTCATCTCTAACATCCTTGAACTAGACGCCTCTAAAAACATAAAAAAATAACTAAAACAGGAAGAAAACTAGAAATCCGAAGTAGAATCCGTCTCCTAAGCAATCCCCACGTTCTAGCCTCCTTTGGTATGAAGGGAAGACATCCTTTTATAGCTTGGAGGAGTCCAATACGCAAGAAAGTTCCAGAAATTGCGTAAACTTACGCAATTGCGCAGAAAATTCCGGAGTCCTGATTTAGAAAGTGCTTGTTACGCATGGCCGACCGGTCATGACCGGTCGGACGGTGAATCTCTTTAAGCCAGCAACTATGGCCGACCGGTCATGACCAGTCGGACTGGCTTCCTTTGGCAGGTAGTGAGTGGCCGACCGGTCTTGACTGGTCAGGCTTCTTTGGCCATCATTCCAGCGGCTATGGCCGACCGGTCTTGACCGGTCGGGCTGCCTTGGCTTGATGTTTCTTCCTTTCTTTCTTCTTTTTCTTTCTTTTCTTCTTTTCTCTTCTCTCCTTGCTTTCTTCTCTTTGATCTTCCTTCAATACTTCATCTAATGAACCTCAATGCTCTTAAAGAGCTCCATTTAATCTTCAATTTGTGAAATCTCCCTCTTGTTCCTACAATCACAAACAATGCATTAGAATGGTCCTTTAAACGTGTAAACCGTGCATAATGAGTGATGAATTGGGGTTAGAATATGCACAATTAAGAGCTCAACAGTAGGCCAGAAAACACCCGTTCATGATGCAAGCGTATCCCAAATCTGGAAACCCAGGATATTCCCAAAATCGATGACTGAAAAGGATGGAGCTATAAATGTCCTAGAGGGGGGGTGAATAGGACAACTTAATTCAATTATGCTTCTTGTAATCTTAAAATAAATAAGAGAATCAATCACAAGACTAGAAAGAATATGTAATTAATCAATCTAAAAGCAAATAGAGATCAATATGAAAAACCTTGGATTAAATCGTAGGACAACCTTCCACTTAGAGATTAAGTAGTACAACCTTCCACTTAGCAAACTAAGTAGGACAACCTTATATCACTTAGAAATCTAAGTAGGACAACTTTATGTCACTATTTAAGGATTCATAAATAATCAAGAACATAAACAGATAATCAATAAAGCAATCACTACGACACAAAGAGTTATAGTGGTTCGGTGCTAAAAACAACTTGCACCTACTCCACTCCCAAAATTACTTCTCCTTGTAATTTTGGCTTTCCACTATGTAAAAATTTTTACAGGTTCACCTTTAAAACCTGATACAAAGATTATGATTTTCACAGGCTTATCACAACAAAACTCCAAATGATTTTCACAGGCTAATCAATAACCTTAAGTGATTTTCACAGGCTAATCACTAATAACCTGATTTGAGATTTTCACGGGCTGTCTCAAACAAAAACCCAAAAGTAATAGAAAGGTATTACCGTTCTTCTTGTAGAAGGAGATAAAGCTTCAATAATGCAGCGATCCGATCGTTGTAGAAGATAAACCAATATAGCTCGAACAAGATGGATCTAGGAATTTTTAAAATGAGTTTTCCTAAAACTGCAATTTCAGTTTTCTTTTCTCTAGTATGAGAATGATCTTCTCCTTACACAATCCAATTAAATGAGAAGAGAACTGAGACAGTTATAAAATAAAATAGGAATTTAAAATAAATAGCTAGACTATAATGGAGATACTTTTCACCAAAGGAATAGTAACTTTCGTGCTTTTTCTTGATGAAAAATAGAGTGAAGAAAGCTCTATTTATAGTAAAAAAGTTAGGTCTTTGGTTGACCTAAGATTTCCTTCGGCTGACCTAAGAATCAACTGTTTTATCCCAATGGCTATCAGATTTCGCGGGATAAGAATTTTTTTAAACTTCGGCTGACCCGAGTGTCGGTTCGGATAGCCCAAGTAAGCTTCGACTAGCCTGAGACATGGTTAGGCTAACCCGAGATCGAGTTCAGAAATTTTATTTCGCATCTGAAAACTTGATCGAAGTTTCTTCGACTGACTGAAGCCTATTCGGCTGGCCGAACACAGGGCTGGGCTAGCCGAACATCTCCAGAAATTTTCATTTAAGCTTGCTGGAAACTTGACCCAAGATTCTTGGGCTGACCGAACATAGGGTTAAGCTAGCCGAATTTCCTGAAATATGACTTTATCAAAGCGATTAGAGTTATTAACTAAAAGTCATACGAAAACACCTAACCTAGGGTCATCCCTATGGTCAATATTACCTTGGCATATATGGTTTATCTTCATAGCTTTGCCGCATCTTGTTGTAGAGTCGATAGACTTGATCTTGATGTATTTGTTGAGGTAGAGACTTGTCTTCTCAAAGAATTTGGCTTGCACACACAACCTCATGCACTAAGCTAATGTCTATGAAATATGACAACTATACTGTGCTTGGCACTCACATTTTGTGCTTAGAACTTCCAACGGCAAAGGGAAGTATCACAATCTTCATTTCGTTCTGCATTTGTTATTATTAGGGCCCAAATTTGCACCCATTGTAAAACGACATCCCGTGGTCCATCGGTAACGATTTGAATCAGTTTTGAGATCGAAAAAGCCTAAAAAAGGCCAGTGCAACCCTAATCACTCGGTAACGACCACAATCTATAAACAGCATTTTGGAGCAGAACTAGACATGCGGGTCACCACCAAATGGTCCGGAACATCCTAAAACCCTTAACTAGAAAGTTTTGAAGTCATGCAGTGCATATCTTTACTTACGCACCTCAAAATATGTTTCATCCCTGCTTGGAGCTGACCAAAAAGGGTCTGTAAGCCTAAAGTTACCATTTCAGAGTGGAACCAAACATCCACACCACTGCCAAATGATCCAGAGTGCCCCAAAACCCTTAAATAGTAAGTTTGAAATCTGTACGGCGCGTATTTCCATGTGCGCGCTCCCTGGAATAACGTTCCTATACGACAAGCCAACCCGGAGGCTCCAAATTAGGAAGTTCCAAAATTTGCAACATCTGGACTTCCACACCCCGTCCCATTTATTCAGGAGGTCCATCCTAGCTTAGAAGTGTCTTGATGACAGTGACTGCATGCCCAGAAAAGGTAGCTGTCCTTTGGAGGTCTCCCGTCAGAGCTTGAAATCCTGAAATTTTTTAAGTACTGAAATCCTGAATTTTGGATAAGTAGTGGGAAAAGCGTCGGCAAGGACATGCGCCTGGCTTTCCACCACATGCGCCCACACCCTATATTCGAAATGAATTGATTCGAACACTTTTTCAGAAAGTGCCAGAAAATACGCCAAAAATGGACATGCGCCCGGACCCTGCACTCTCACATGCGCTCGGGCTTTTCTTACCACATGCGCCCGGCTTTCCCAGCACATGTGCCGGGAAATATCATCCGGGCCAGACCCGAACCTGATTACATCCCTATAAATAGCAAGGTCACTTCATGTTCAAAGGGAGAAATCATCTTCTTCTGACCTCAGAGCGATGCAAGCACCACATGCACCCCCTTTGTTTTCCTTCGCCGAATGCCTTGGCCGGAATAGATTCCCTCCCCGGAATCCCTCGCCGGAAAGGGATTTTCTCGCCAGAATCCCAAGTGCAGAAGGAAATTCTGAAATTTTCTAAGTGCTGGATCACATGCGCCGGCTTTCCACCACATGCGCCGGCTTTCTCTCGCCGGGAATGCAGAAATGCACTAAGTGCTGGCTCACATGCGCCCACTCTTTCCAACGTTGGGAAAACTCAAAATTCCACTAAGTCTAAAGTGACATGCGCCCACTATTTGGGGCCTAGCGCATGTGCACTACCACATGTGCCCGGAACATCTTCCCTTCATCTATTTTTCATGTGGGATGGGCACATGCGCCCGGAAAGTGGCCACATTCGCCCACCATCAGAGACATGCGCCCACCACCCTATTTAAAATGCCACATGCGCCCATACCACACCCTCCATTTGCCAGGACGCTGGTTGGAGGGGTGGACCTTCCGCTATGTGGCCCGCCTTCGATCGGAATCGGTTTTCGATCAAACCGCCTCTCCTAGATGCACACCGATGAGATCTATTCATCCCCCGGATCAGATTCTCCAACGGTCAATGATAAATGGCCCAAATCAGTGTTTTGATTAAAAAAAACCAACACTTGGGCAATTTGGCAACTCTGGAAATCCCTCCGAAAGAGCCGAAAACGGCCGAAACAAAGGAGAATCGGGAGGAATTGGACCTAGCCCGAGAGGAAAACTTTTCTTCTTTATGACATGATACACCATAATCATGCACCGTGATGAGGTTATCCAAGCTCAGGACCCTCGAATATCCTAATTAAGCGGTCGGCAGGCCCGCTACTTAGTCATTTTCAGCCTTGGGAAGTGCCCTATCGGGTCGAAAATCGACTTATGCTAAGCTAATCAAAATGTGATCGCACTGCGACCCTTGTGGACATAATCCACCCCTGTTCAAAGATGATCATCAATGATATTCACTGAATGCCCTGATCAAACCGCAAACAGGTCCATTACTTAGTCATTTTCAGCCTTGGGAAATGCCCTGTTGGCTCGGAAATCGACTAATGCTAGGCGAATCAAAACGCGATCGCACCGCGATCCTCATGGACATAATCCACCCCTGTTCAAAGATGGTCATCGATGATATCCACCGAATGCTCTTATTAGACCGTGAACAGGTCCACCACTCAGTCATTTTCAGCCTTGGGAAGTGCCCTGTTGGCTCGAAAACTGACTAATGTCAAATGAAATCAACCGCGATCTTAAAGACGCCAAGGCAAATCTAAAGCACTCAGGCTATCAAACAGCTGAGTTAAACATTTATGGGGCACCAATTCTCATCATTCATCAGAAATTGGCATGAACGAGCACCCATCGGACCCGATACTTAGCCATTTGCGGGCATCGAAAACAGCCGATCCAGCCTATTGAATTTCAATCCTCAAAAGATCTTGGCTCGATAAAGCCTATTTGATCTTAAATAGATCATTGAAAATACTCAGAAGACAAAGTGTTCTCGAAGACGAGTTGCCCGACTCTAGAAGAAATATATTTACTTTACTGTACAAAGCTCCATTCATCCCGGATAAAGGTCCGAAGCTAAACCTAAGGGTTATGGTTACCACGAGAAACTACAAACAAACGAGTTCTAACTAAGCTTGAAACATCCTGCTATGGATTGCCATTATGAAAAAGACAATCGATGCCCTACCCATCAACAACAAGTCCGTCGGTTGAGCTGATGAGGCAGTTGCGGATTGCTTTCCTAAAGTCACCTGTTCACAGTAACAGGCACGGGCTTTAGGTTATGCTGACCAACATTTCGATGTTCGTGTATTCCAGCAGTCACCTGTTCACAGTAACAGGCGCGGGCCCAGAGTTGCACCACTCGATTAAAAACCTCATTCTGGAACGTTGCGAAGTGCTCTCCTAAGGTCACCCGTCATAAAAATACGGGTGCGGACCTTGGGTTATGCCGACCAATATTCGAGGTTCGTGTATTCCAGCAGTCACCTATTCACAGTAACAGGCGCGGGCCCAGAGTTGCACCACTCGAATCCTGACAGTCTCTCAACCCGGACAATCCGAAAGAAAATGGGACATAGACATCCGGCTTATCTAAGAAATGTGGTTCAATCCATAACAAGAAAACAAATAGGTCTATATGACCATGAACTCAAGACCATAATCCCTGATGATTTAAATTACTTGCTCGATCTATCCGGGCTTTCTTTCTAACATTCCATCCATTATATAACTACATTCATAGTGGAATCTTGTCGTTTTGTGCCGTAGTTTTCTCCCGTAAGGGTTTCCACGTAAAAATCTTTATGTTGTTTGTGATTTGTTTCATTTACATTCATTCTCTCTTAATGCTTTATTTAACTTATCTATGATGCATGCATTCATTTATTTTTGCCTTTTAATCAAGGGTGATCATCCATTGATGTAATTAAAGGCTCATGACCAGTATTACAGCCTGGAATGTAAAAGATCTCAGAATCTCTGGAATAATTCGCCTTGCGATATCTCTCTCTTGTGTACACTTGGTGACTACTTATGATTGTCTATGAATGTCTCTATACTCAGAATTCCCCCAGAATAATGAAACACAGGAAAACAATTGCTGACGAGCAGCGATTTTTCTAGTTTTAACAGTTATCATTGATCATTATAATTATGATTGCTGTTAAGTCATGTTGCAAAACATTCTAACACCCATCACACAATATCACACGATAGAAAGATAAGTGCCATTGTCATTTCATTAACAAAATACAATTGGCATTCCTCAACACCGTATACACTAACATTCAAAAAGTAAGGATCTCTTACATCGATTACAACAATTATGAAATCTAGTCAAGATGAAGCCCCATGATCGATTCTATACATAAAAAATAACAAAAAGAATATCAAAAGTAAAGATCACAGCTTCTCCACAGCATCTTGATATCAACCTGGTCACAACCACCCTGGCAGTTTCCATCGCCGACTTCGCCTCAGATAATATTAATGCAGAATCGGGAACATTCTAGAGCTTAGTGGTCAAATCTTCTAGCTGCTTACGCACCGCTTCACTCTCACTTTTAAGCTTATAAGAGTTATTTGATCCTGAGTAACTACTGACTCAAGACGAGCAACCTCAAAGCCCACAGCTATTTTCTTCGCCTGCAAGTACTTAATCTCGACATCCATTTCAGCCAGACGATCCAGGCACCCCTTATGTTGTGTCTTATTACTAGTGAGAAGATGCTCGTGCATCCGTCGTTGACCGCATATGATGCTCTACTATAGGTCCCAAAGAATCCGCAATCTTCCATTTTCTTTCAATAACAGGGTCTGGCTCGGTACGTTCAGCAACCACTACCCTCATGACGGAGCTTTTGAATGAAGAAATATGATCGAAATCCACGAGCGCATTAGGTCCTATCACTCCAACGCAAGCCTCCAACACTTTCATTCCAGCACCTAACATATGCCATTCATGTGGATCAGCTAGCATTTTTGAGATACTCGATAACAAACCCCTCAATACGCTCCGCCCGAAACAGTCTAAATGATCGAAACAAGGAACATCGAACGCTCCATGAACAACAGCACCAAAATCAACAATAACTGCGGCGAAGAAACATGGTGAGCATATAATGAAATGATAAATGCAAAAAAAAAATATATCAAGAAGTTATAAAAGAGAGCAACCAAGGGTCAGAGATGAGTCAACAATAAGTTCTAAGGGACCCGCAACGTGTGCCGTCGTGTCAACAAATAACTCAACGAACTCAGTCGATAGCTTCGAAGTCATGATCGAAGATTCAATAGTGCTACTATCAGCATTAATTACCTCAATCGACGTTGGCACCTCCGCTGTACCCTCAAATTAGAAGCACCAGAGGCCACGAACACAGTTGTGTCATTCACCAACATAGTGGTCCCTTGCAGATTATCTTCTCCAATCTGCCCAACCTGCTCTCTCACACCGACATGGTCTGATATTTCATTCACCGACTCAGTCATCATCGGGTCCTCTTCACTAATTAACCGATTGTCATCCTTGTCACCTTCAACCACCAGAAGACGTGTGAACCCAGATTCTTTTGACCATCTCACCAAAGGTACTCTGAAAGTATACCAACCATTCTAATGTCGTATCCTCCTTACGACGGTCAATTGACACATTTAGGGAAGTCTTATGCCTAATACTTGACAACAAATACGCTTCAGGCTGCTCTCTATAATAACCCAACCCATCAGCAAGGACCTCTGTCAGCCTTGGAGGAGGAATGTAGATTGGATCATCAATAGAGCTGTTGTTCTGAATCAGAGCATACTGATGCACCCACCATCTCAGCCAGCCATAAGGATCGCTAGTCTTCCGGTAAAGGCCAGGAAGCATAAACCTCGCGCCCGTTCGCGTTATCAAAAGTTGATGCCATATCCACTCCCAGTGAGCAGGACCCGTGCCATACGCCCGCTCTACTTTGGTTACATCTGGTAACGGTATCGGAACACCCTGATCATATTTAAATTGCCTGGCAAACTGGCTGGGGTAATAAGGCTCCCGCCAAAACTCTATTCCTTCGCGTAGTGAAAGTGAAGTAGTACGAATAGACACTAGAAACTCCCTATCAAGAGTATTCATAGAACGTTCATCGTCAATGACTTCTTGATCCTCTTCGACATCAAAAACAGGAAAGTGGTAGAAGCAAATATCCACCTAACTGTCGATTTTCAAAGCTGTCCAATCAGATGACTGTGCTATCATCTCAAGTTTTCTGTAGCGACAAAAGAGGTGCATGATCGATGTGGAGATACTGAAAGAGATCTATTCCATATGTCCACGGGAAATATATGCCCAACCACCTGACCTATATATGACAACCCTGTTCCTGAAGCAGATACTGAAGCTATCCCCATGGATCTTGATGGTGGGGTGCAAGGTGAAGATCCTCCTCTTTCAAACCCCGCTGAGACTAAAATTACGACCCCTTCTAGCCCTCTTCTTGAGAGAAGAATCGATATTATTACGGAGGGGGTGGTACCTCCCTCGAACCTTCTGCATAACGAAGATATTAAGGTTGAGGAGGTTGGTTTGCCCTCTCAGGAGGCTGTGGTTTTTTATATTGATAGCGTATCTGAGCCCGTCACAGAAGCACCCCCTACTGCTGAACCGGTTCAAGCTGTCACTGCACCTGAGATTGCTATACTCTCTTCTCCTGAACTGGCTGAACCAGCAATAGAGATTGCAACTGAATGTGCCCCAATGCCATCAACGCCCGTTGCTTTGACTAGTGCAGCGGGCAATGACATTCCTGAAGCCATTGGTACCTTACTTGTCTTTACTGGTTTTTTTTTTTTTTTTTTTGCTTTCCTTCTTTCTGTGGCTTTCATATGTTAATGTTTGCCATTTGTTCTATCAGCGACTGCTACTATCAGCACTTTTGTGCCTATTATCTTGCCTGAGGTAGTTGTTTCTTCACTCCAAGGGATGCCAATAATCAAGGCTAGAGTTCTGAAGACGCTTCTATTATCTGTTGTTGAAGCCTTGAGGAATGTAGAGGAAGAGAGATTACTTGACGAGGGGGTGAAGGCCTTGGGGGTGCACACTGAGTGGCTTGGTGTAGATGCCTCTATAATGAGTCAGTACGTAGCTCTATTCAAAGAAGAGGTTGCACGGGTTAAGTAAGCTAAGCAACTTAAAGCTGATCCTTCGTAATCAACTATGGACCCTCCTTCCACGTTTTAAATTGGGGAGAGCACAATGGCTGTAACTAATTCAGAGTGGCAAAGGACCAACACTGAGCATCAAGAAGTTGTGACTCGTATCGCAACACTAGATGAAGAAATCAATCGTCTCCAAGCCGAACGTTCACTGATCCACCTCTAGGTAATACGGCTTGACAGTTAGGAGTTCCGTTTGCGTGCAACGGCCGAGCAGCAGAAAGTTGAATGTGACGCCATGGAGGCTCAAGTATCGGCGTTGCAGCAATCACTCCGGGATGTCCTAGACCCTGTCCAAGTTTTAACAGAGGTAGAGAGGATGCAGAAGGCTGCTCAGGAGTCAGCGATAGAATTATTTGAACAATTTCTTAAGAACTTAAATATGTAATTTTGTATAAGAAATGTTCCTGTTATATGTTAAAAGAAAACCTTTTGTAACAATGAAATGTATAACATGTGTGTATTTCTAATGTGTTTCGAGTTGTGTGTTGAGCTCCCTCATGCATAGTTTTTGGGGAAGCAAACAAGTTTTTGGCACTCCCTCATTTATAGTTTTTCCACAAAATGCAGGGAATGTAGATTTGAAACCGGGAGTAATCCAACTCCTCCCGAGATTCCATGGTGTTAGAACTAGAAAAGTTGTGCTCGTCAGCAGTCTTTTTCCTGTGTTTCATTGTTCTAGGGGAATCTTGAGTATAGAGACATTCATAGACAATCATAAGCAATCACAAAGTATATACGAGAAAGCACCGCGAGGTAAATTTTATTCCAGAGATTCCGAGATCTTTTACATTTCGGGCTGTGAACTGGTCACGAACCCTCAATTACATCAACGGATGATCACCCTTGATTAAAAGGCAAAAGCAAATGCATGCGTGTATCATAGATGAATTAAATAAAGCGTTAAAAGAGCACCAGTATATATAAAGCACAACATAGAAACACAGAGATTTTTTCATGAAAACCCTTACTGGAGAAAACCACGGTACAAAGCGACAAGATTCCACTATGAATTGCTGTTATACAATAGATGGAATATTAAAGGGATGAAGCTTAGATAGATCGAGCAAGTAGTTTAAATCATCAGGGATTATAGTCTCGAGTTCATGGTCGTCGAGACCAAGTCTAGGATTTATTATGGACTGAGCCATTGTTAAGACCAGTTAGATGTTGGTCTCATACTCCTTCGGGCGTTCCTAGTTGAGTAGCAACCAGGATTTTAACCGAGTCGTGTATCTCAGGGTCATGACGCGTCTCTATGGACTGATATGACTTTCAGGGATACACTTCATGGTTTTTGTTTAGTGCAACCAGGGCCAGTGACAGTCTTCGTTGGGATGGGTGACTTGCTGGAAGGCACTCCATGGGGTCTTTGTGCAAACAGGGTTTCGACCGAGTCATATATCTCAGTGTCATGACGCGGCTCTATGGACGATATGACTTTCAAAAATACACTTCACGGTGTCCACTTACTGCAACCAGGGCCAGTGACTGTCTCCGTTGGGACGAGTGACTTACTGGAAGGCACTCCATGGGGTCTTAGTGCGACCAGGGTTTCAACCGAGTCGTATATCTCAGTGTCATGACGCGTCTCTATGGACGATATGACTTTCAGAAATACACTCCACAATGTCCACTTACTGCAACCAGGGCCAGTGACCATCTCTGTTGGGACGGGTGACTTACTAAAGGCACTCCATGGGGTCTTAGTGCGACCTAGGGTTTCAACCGAGTCGTATATCTCAGTGTCATGACGCGTCTCTATGGACGATATGACTTTCAAAAATACATTCCACGATGTCCACTTACTGCAACCAGGGCCAAGTGACCAGTCTCAGTTGGGACGAGTGACTTACTGGAAGGCACTCCATGGGGTCTTAGTGCGACCAGGGTTTCAACCGAGTCGTATATCTCAGTGTCATGACGCGTCTCTATGTACGATATGACTTTCAGAAATACACTCCACGGTGTCCACTTACTGCAACTAGGGCCAGTGACCGTCTCCGTTGGGACGGGTGACTTACTGGAAGGCACTCCATGGGGTCTGAGTGCAACCAGGGTTTCAACTGAGTCGTATATCTCAGTGTCATGACGCGTCTCTATGGATGATATGACTTTTAGAAATACACTCCACGGTGTCCACTTACTGCAACCAGGGCCAATGACCGTCTCCGTTGGGACGGGTGACTTACTAAAGGCACTCCATAGGGTCTTAGTACGACCAGGGTTTCAACCGAGTCGTATATCTCAGTGTCATGACGCGTCTCTATGGACGATATGACTTTCAGAAATACACTCCATGGTGTTCACTTACTGCAACCAGGGCCAGTGACCGTCTTCGTTGGGACGGGTGACTTACTGGAAGGCACTCCATGGGGTCTTAGCCACTCAACTGACTGATCCCGCCTTAGACAGGACGCACATCAGACGTTTTAGAGCTCTTTGGTTATGGTTTTCGATGATAACCATAGTCCGCTTTGATTTAGCTTTGTATCTCGATCCGGGATGAAATAAATTCATGCAATGGATGTAAATGAGTACAGTACGAAGTAACTATGCTTTATGCATGCTCGAGAGAGGATTGCATTTATGATAGATGTTCAATGTATCGGACAAATTATGCATTTGATTTGATCAATCTGCTTCGTATATATCTTTGTGTCATCGATATTTTGACCTCGCGTCTTTGAGATCGCGATTGATTTTAGTTGGCATTAGTAGATTTTCGGGCCATCAGGGCACTTCCTAGGGCCTGTTTACGATCTGATAGGAAGATTTGGTGAATACCTATCACAATCGTCTTTGGATAGGTGTGGATTATGTCCATGAGGGTCGCAATGCGATCGCATTTCGATTTGTTTAGTGTAAGTCGATTTCTGAGCCAACAGGGCATTTCCCAGGGCTAAAAATGGTTAAGTAGTGGTCCTGTTTACGGTCTAACTAAGGTTTCTTGGAGATCCTGAGATCAGGTAATCTCGTTGTAATGCATTATTATGGTGTATCATGTTATGGCGGAGAGGAGTCTCCCTCTCGGTTTCGGTCAAATTCTGCCTGATTCCTCTCGATTTAGGTCATTTCCGGCTCTTTCGGAAGGGTTTCCGAGGTATGCAATTTTGACTAAGTGTTGGCCTTTTTTTAATTAAACTGCCGATTTGGCCCACTTGTCATCGACCGTTGGCGAATCCGATCCGAGGGATGGATAGAGGACATTGATGTGTGTCCAGGAGGATTGGTTTGATTGAAAGGGAATCCAGATCATCGGCGGGCCACACCATGGAAGGCCCCACCTCCCCATCAGCATCCAGGCACATGGGAGAGATGGTAGGTGCATGTGGAAGGTGATGGTGGGTGCATGTGCCCAGAGGTGGGCGCATGTGCTACCTCCCGGGAGCATGTACACCAACATTAAATAAAAGAGGGAGAGAGAAAGGTTATCAAGCACATGTGACACTGCACATGCGCCCAACATCCCAGCCATGGGCGCATGTCCCCATGGGACTTAGGGATTTTTGCATTTTTCCTCCCCAAAACACAAATGGGTGAGCGCATGTCACTATGTGACTTGAGGATTTTACTCCGGTGGTAGAAATCCCATTTCCGGCGAAGGCATCCGACGAAGGGATGGGTGCATGTCTCTTTTCGGTGAGGATTCCGGTGACAATTCTACCTCTTGCAGAGTTCTCTGGCAGCAGCTGAAGATGAGATGATCTCGTCCCTGTCTCATCGAGTAGAGGGGTATTTATAGTATGTTAATCGGGTCCTGGGTCCACCAAAAATTGAATTTCACCAAGCGCATGTGATTGCAAAGAGGGGTCATGCGCATGTATCAGGGAGGTGGGTGCATGTGCTCATGCAGTGGGCGCATGTGTCCTATGTGGTGGGCGCATGTAGCCTCTGTGTTGGCCGCATGTGGCCCCACTTAGAATATTTCATGATTTTTTGTATTTTTTATTTTATTTAGAATATTGAAAAGGGAGAGAGAGAGCTCTCATGCACATGTGGTGAGAGGGTAAATGCATGTCTCCTTATGGCATCCGCATGTGGAGAGAGAGTGGGCGAATGCATGTTCCATCACTTAGAATATTTCAGGTTTTAGGCTCCGACGGGCGACCTCCAAAGGGGGGCTACCTTTTCGGAGACCGAGGTCACTGACACCAAGCTGCTTTTAGGAGCCATGATCGACCTCTCGAATGAACGGGGTGGGGTACCGATGGTCATCTGCTGTGAATTTTGGTAGTTCCTTCCCAATTTGGACCCTCCCGATCGGTTATTTGCATAGGAATATTGTTTCGGGAAGCGCGCACGTAGAAATATACATCGAAAGGACTTCAAACTTGCTAGTTAAGGTTTTCTGGGCATTTCAGATCATTTAGGCGGTCATTCGCATGTCTAATTCCAGTCTGAAATGGTACCTATAGGCTTTCGAGCCCTTATAGTCGGATACGATCAGGGCAAAACACATTTGGAAGCGCACGGGTAAAGATATGCATCGCGCGACTTTAAAAATTACAGGTTAAGGGTTTTAGGGCATTTTGCATCATTTGGCGGTAATCCGCATGTCTGATTCTGCTCTGAAATAACATTTGCAGGTTTCGGTCACGATCGCACCTGTTAGGGTTGCATTGGCGTCTTTCGAGTATTTCAGATCTCAAAATCGGTCCTGAATCGTTGTAGATGGATCGTTGAATATTGTTTTATACTGGGTGCGAATTTGAGCCCCAACACATGGCTTAGACAGTGAAAGTGCCTATCAACACCTTAAGGAATTTGATGAGGTAATAACCACCATGCACTTTGCAAATGTAACTGATGATGTGGTTAGGCTTAAATTATTTCCTTTTACCCTTAAAGATAAAGCTAAAGGTTGGCTTCATGCATTAAGGCTAAGATCAATTGGTGCATGGACTGATATGCATAGGGAATTCATAAAAAAATTCTTCCCTACTCACAAAACAAACATGTTGAGGCGCCTTATCATGAATTTTGCCTAAAAGGAAGATGAGACCTTCTTCCAATGTTGGGAGAGGTTCAAGGACTTATTAAATGCATGCCCACATCATGGCTATGAAATTTGGTGGGTTATAAGCTTTTTCTATGAAGGATTAACTTCACCCATACGCCAATTCATAGAAATGATGTGTAATGAGGAGTTCATGAATAAGGAAGCCGATGAAGCATGGGACTATTTGGAGGAATTGGCTGAGAATGCACAGTCTTAGGATACATCTAAACCAACAAATTCCAAGACTAGCCAACAAAAGGAAAAAGGAGGAATTTATGTCCTATCAGAAGAGGATAGCATAAGTGCACGGGTGGCTAGCCTCACAAGAAAAGTCGAGGCCATGGAATTAAAGAAAGGAGAGATGATCAACTCTAATGACGTTGAAACTATTTGTGGAATTTGTGTCGGAAATCAACATATAACACAAGATTGTCCCACAATCCCAACGGTTCAAGACATCTTACAAGAACAATCAAATGCTATAAACAGTTATCAACGGTAATTTGGTGCTCCAAACTCAAACACGTTTAATGCTAGTTGGAAGAACCATCTGTTGAGCTCTTAATTGTGCATATTCTAACCCTAATTCATCACTCATTATGCAAGGTTTACATGGTTTATAGACGAATTTAATGCATGTTTTGTGATTGCAGGTTTGAGAGTGGACTCCGCCTAATTGAAGATGAAAAGAGCTTACTAAGAACCTTGGACGAAGACCCAAGGTGGGCCGAAGGAAGAAGGAAGCAAAGAAAGAAGCAAGGAAAGAAAGAAAGAAAAAAGTAGAAGAAAGAAAGGAAGAATAGAAGAAGAAAGAAGAAACCGACCGGCCTTGACCGGTCGGCCAAGAGAGCCAGACCGGTCTTGACCGGTCAGCTGCGCACGCTGGACCAATAGGCCAGGCCAGACCGACCAGTCTTGACCAGTCGGTCAGAGAAGTTTTTCCTCCACAGGCTGCTGGACATTTTTCCAAAAGAGGCCAGAACGGTCGTGACCGGTCGGCCAGCCCAGTCCGACCGGTCCAGACCGGTCGGCCATGCATAGACTACGAAAATTTCTATTCCTGGCGCCGAAAATCTCAACGCACTGCGTAACTCTTATGAAGATTCTCGATCTTTCTGAAGTTACGGAGCCTCCCCACTATAAAAGGACACCTAGGGATCCTTCCTAGGGTATCGAAGGAGGGTTGAAGCAAGCTTGGAGGCGGCGGAAGTGAATTTCGGAGTTCCACAACTCCCTCTAGTTTGTTTTGCTGTTTTTATGAATTGTTTAGTTGTTTCATGTTTCCTTGGATCATGAGCAGCTAAACCTCTTAGCTAGGGCTAAGAGGTGAAGCTTGTAGTGGATCCAAGATGTTTCGATTCGTATTCAGTTGGTTTTAAGTGTGGAATTTATGATTATGAACTATGGTTTGAAGTTTATACAAGTTTTAAGTAGTTTTTCTTAGTATTATGATGACTCATGGATGTTTGGAGAATTACTTAACTTCTTAATTGGTTTGTATCAGTCTAGACCTGTATGATCCGAGGAATCGGAGTGCGCTCTAGTACTATGATCTTCATGAAGGGACTTCCTACCAAAGTTCTATTTTTCTGATTTTCTGAATTATGTAAGGAATTGTGCATGTGATTTGAATCAAGTTCAAATCATGATCTAGCCTTGTCTTGTGACAGGACTTGAGGATGGTTATGATTATAAACTGGACGTTTTGGAAAGGGGAATGACCTATGCAATTGAGCATGCTCAGCTCAGCCTACATTGAGTGAATCTTATGCATAGAACTTACATATGACAGATTGTTTGGTTTAACAGCTCTATCATCCGACTAGATAGCCCTTAATGTCGATTCTAGTTGAGAGAATGAAAAACCACAGCGGATTGAACATCAAGGATTACTACAAGTGGATCCTTGAACCCCTATTGCCTTTCTATAATTAGTTACTTTCAATTTAATTCAATTTTGTTACTCACATCAAATTCATACAAAAATCTGATTATTAGCTTTCAATAGATACTTTTGGATGTGTTTGTGAAATCCTACATAAGTCCCTGTAGATCGACCTCGGTCTTACTGAGTTTATTACTACATCGCAACCCTACACTTGGGGAAGCGAACACCATCCCAACTTTAGTTGGAGGAATGGACCCACTGCAAACGGAAACAATATCCCTCAAGCTCAACCTTTACTAGGTCCATCCCTAGTCATAACACCAAAAGTTACACTAAAGGAGATGTTGGTGTTGAGCTCTTAATTGTGCATATTCTAACCCCAATTCATCACTCATTATGCACGGTTTACACGTTTAAAGGACCATTCTAATGCATTGTTTGTGATTGTAGGAACAAGAGGGAGATTTCACAAATTGAAGATTAAATGGAGCTCTTTAAGAGCATTGAGGTTCATTAGATGAAGTATTGAAGGAAGATCAAAGAGAAGAAAGCAAGGAGAGAAGAGAAAAGAAGAAAAGAAAGAAAAAGAAGCAAGAAAGGAAGAAAACATCAAGCCAAGGCAGCTCGACCGGTCAAGACCGGTCGGCCATAGCCGCTGGAATGATGGCCAAAGAAGCCTGACCGATCAAGGACCGGTCGGCCACTCACTACCTGCCAAAGGAAGCCAGTCCGACCGGTCATGACCGGTCGGCCATAGTTGCTGGCTTAAAGAGATTCACCGTCCGACCGGTCATGACCGGTCGGGCATAGCTGCTGGACTGGTTGCAAGTGAAGTTCGACCGGTCATGACCGGTCGGCCATGCGTAAAAGCACTTTTCAAATCAGGACTCCGGAATTTTCTGTGCAATTGCATAAGTTTACAGCAATTTCTGGAACTTTCTTGCGTATTGGACTCCTCCAAGGTATAAAAGGATGTCTTCCCTTCATACCAAAGGAGACTAGAACGTGGGGATTGCTTAGGAGACGGATTCTACTTCGGATTTCTAGTTTTCTTCCAGTTTTAGTTATTTTTTATGTTTTTAGAGGCTTCTAGTTCAAGGATGTTAGAGATGAACTAAAACCTCTTAGCTAGGGCTAAGAGGTGAAGCTTTTGATTCGTTTTTGATGGATTAATGCAACCTAGGTTTCCTTTTATGTTTTAATTGAAGAATTTTAGTTCAATGTGAGTTTGAATCAAGTACTAGTGTTGGTTTTACTTTGATCTCTTGATGACTCCGGGCTCATGTGATTCTTAGTAATTCTAAGCTTGGTAGCTTATCTTTTATGCATTGTTTATGCTTGTGTACTTCATTGATCTACCATTGACTCCGGGCATGGTAGACGCTTTGATTGCCTTGTATGCAATGGCCTGATTTTTTATGTGGGAACTCATGCAACTAAAATTCTTATCTTTTGTTATATAATCTGAAATACTTGTTTATTGATTGATTTTGATTTAATTAGAGTTCTAATCATGAGTTGTAATCAGGTCTAGTGACAGGATTTGGTGAAAACTATGGTTGTGAATCTCAACTAGATTGGAAAGAGGCTTGGCCTATACAATTGAGTGTGCCCAAGGCCTGAGTGTTATTGTGGGAATCAAATCAGTTAATAAACACTTGTTTTGGATAATTGTTGATTGAACCGGTCTATATTCCAATCGGATAAAGAAAGGAATTCGATTCCGATTGAGTTATGAGAGACCTAAATGTGTTGATGCATTGAAACCTATCAAAAGTGGATCCTTGGCGCTCTAGTGCCTTTTTAGATTGAAATTACCATAGCTATTCACTGTTTAAACCCAAATCGCTATTTTTCAGTTTTAGTTCTTAATAGGATCTTAATTATTAGTTGTTTTAGTTAAATTCTGAGGATACCCATACATAAATCTCTGTGGGAACGATACTCGGTCTTTCCGAATTATTACTACTTCGCAACCCTACACTTGGGGAGTGAACAAGTTTTTGGCGCCGCTGCCGGGGATTTCTATGCAGGTATTTTTAGAATTTTCTGAAATAACTTTTAGTTGAGATTGTGTTAAGATAGGTTTAGGATTTGTTTTGCTTTCTAGAGTAGGTTTTCTTCTAAATACTAACTTACTTTGTTTTGATTTTTGCAGGATTCTAACATAGGTCAAATCCAGGGATTTTTAGGAAGTTGAAGAAAAAGTAAGCATCTTAAGTCACAAATCAGGTTTTATTGTTCTAACCCTACTCTTCCTCTTCTCCTACTCATTCCTATCATATTCATCTCTTGTAGAGTGGGTGGAGACTCATTTTGGATCTCTGAAAGGTAGGCCTTGTGCCACCTGGATTCCTATTGGTCGGCTCTGCCGCCTTGGATCACCTTGTGCTCACAGATTTCTCTTCTCAACCTATTCCTCTTTCTCCTTTTTCTGTACTTTTTCTCAAAAGACTCAAAGAGTGGGTGGGGAGTTCTTTGAACCCCTATTGACCAGGAGAAATCGGTCTCTATCCTTGCTTCTGGCTTAGCCATTGCAAGACACCTTGTGCTTAAGTCCTAGAGAGGAGTAAAAGAAGGAAGGAAGAATTCTTTTTCCTTTTTGTTTATTCTTTTTGGTTTTGCATGCCACATTAGGCTTGGGATTCTAATAACCGACTCAATCGTGACGGAGTAATTGTTGAAGGGATTGATAGAGAGCCTCGTGCTAGGAAACATCAAAATTTTCCTGAAATTACCAGAGAGATGGCTGAAAATCAACCAAATCAAGGGGTTAATCAACATCAAAATCCAGCCCCAAACTTTACTGAATTGGATGAGAATGAAGTGGGGGATGTACCTCAACCTAGAACTTTACGTGACTATTTACAACCAGCTAGGACGAGTGCTCCCTCTTACATAATTTTTCCTCACAATGTGGGGAATATTGATTTTAAACCGGGATTGATCCAACTTCTTCCTAGATTCCATGGACTCGATTCTGAGAGCGCGTATCTGCATATTAAGGAATTTAAAGAGGTCATTGCCACAATAAACTATGACAATGTGACCAAGGATACAATAAAACTTAAATTATTCCCTTTTTCCTTGAAAGAGAAGGCCAAATCATGGCTACATTCCTTAAGGCCAAGGTCTATTGGGACATGAGCTGAGATAACTAGAGAGTTTCTTAAAAAATTCTTCCCTACTCATCGAACCAATGCACTAAGAAGGGCCATAATGAACTTCGCCCAAAAAGAAGAAGAAGCCTTTTTCCAATGTTGGGAAAGGTATAATGAGCTTTTAAACGCATGCCCACATCATGGCTATGAACGGTGGAGGTTGATTAGTTTCTTCTATGATGAATTAAACTCAACCATGCGCCAATTTGTTGAGATGATGTGCAATGGGGAGTTCATGAACAAGGAAACGGAGGAAGCTTGGGATTATTTTGACATGTTGGCTGAAAATACACAATCATGGGATACATCTAAGCCAACAAGTTCAAAACAACCCCAAGCCAAGGAAAAGGAAGAAATTTATGTTTTAGATGAGCAAGATGATCTAGGTTCTAGAGTGGATAAACTCACACGAAAGGTCGAGGAGATGGAACTAAAGAAAGTGGACACAACCCAACAAAGGGGGGCTATTGAAACTATTTGTGGTATTTGTGCTTCCAATGTGCATCAAACGCCGGATTGTCCAACAATCTATGCGTTTCGAGAACTTTTATTTGAACAATCGAATGCCTTGAATAGTTATCAACAACCTTTTAGTACTCCAAATTCAAACACGAATAATTCTAGTTGGAGAAACAACCTTAACTTCAATTGGTCGAATGGAAACACGGCTAATCAAAGTAATCCTCAAAGGGGGCCCCCAATGCAAATGGCCCCACCTCAAATACCTATAGAGGATACTTTGAAAGCATTAATGGAAGGACAAGCTCAAATAAATCAATCCAACCATACGATAATGCTTGAGCTTAAAAATTCGGTGGAGGAAATCAAGGCTCGCTTAAACGCGAGGGAAGGGATGCTTCCAGCCCAACCCATACCAAATCCAAAACCACAATGCGAAATAAGTGTGCCTAGTTCTTCTAACCAACATATGGAACATGCTAAGGCCATCACCACTCTTAGAAGTGGTAAAATCATTGAAAAATCTGATTCGGTGAAGGTTTCAACACCTAATGATCCGGTATCTTCCAAAGAGGATGATGGACCTAGCATCACCATGAATGAAAAAGAGCCATTGAAAGAATATAGGCCCGTTGCTCCATTCCCCCAACGCTTAATTCCAGCCAAACCTCAAGATAAATATCAGAAATTTTTGGAGGTTTTCAAGCAAGTCAAAATCAACATCCCATTGTTGGATGCCATTAAACAAATACCGTCATATGCAAAATTTTAAAAAGACCTTTGCACGGTTAAAAGAAAAATACATGTGCAAAAGAAGGCATTTTTGACAGTGAATGTGAGTGCCATTATCAACCACGGGATGCCCAAGAAATACAAAGATCCAGGGTTGTCCGACAATATCATGTGTGATTGAAGACTACCGGGTGAAACATGCTCTACTTGATCTAGGGGCAAGTGTAAACTTAATTCCCTTTTCGGTCTATGAACAATTGGGTTTAGGTGAATTAAAACCCACCAAAACCACATTACAACTTGCTGACCGATCGATTCGTATTCCGAGAGGGGTGATTGAGGACGTTCTTGTCCAAGTTGACAAAGTTTACTACCCGGTAGACTTTATTGTCTTGGACACGAGACCCATGGTTAATATTGGTCCTCAAATTCCTGTCATACTTGGCCGCCCATTCCTAGCTACATCAAACGCTATCATAAATTATAGGAGTGGGGTCATCCAAATGTCTTTTAGCAATATGACAATTGAGTTGAATGCTTTCAATATTGACAACCAACAAGAGGATGAGGATGAAGAGGTCCACGAAATAAATATGATCAATTCTATTGTGGAAAATAAGTCCCTCTCACCTTTTTCCTCCGGTCCCTTAGACGAAGAAGTGACTCACTCCCCTGATGAGAACGATGATATGATAAGGGATATGGTCACACTTTTTAAGTCGGTATCGGCATATGACGTTAGCCAAGAGAAGGATGTGGAAACAATACCTCGTTGTGCAGAGAAATCAACTCATATTTTCACACCTTTATGGATCATGCAGACTGAACTCCACCAACCCTGGGATGACCCTTACTTGCAATATCAATACCCAGGAAAATCTGAATGGAGACATATTTTTTCTAATAAATATGATGATGTCACCTCTTATACATGTGGTGAAAACAATAAGGAACCCGCCGAAATTCCTTTTTGGGATTTTAAGTGGCGTATCTCGATTACTCACACACATGTTTATTGTAAAGCAGGATATTGGATGACGTTACTGCGGAACCTTTTGATCCATCTAATGATTCTGCTTGACTTTATGCTTTTGGATGAGTTGTTGGGATTAACCTCCTAGTCTGACGGAGGATGATTTGCTAGAATGCTTTCCCATTAGGATTTGCTTTGATAGTTGATTTAGTTGTGAAGTAATCCATCTCCAAAAGCTAATCTTGCCATGAAATATATGCTTCAGGTGATATCTCTCTTTCTCACTCTCCTTTGTTTTATGTCATTGCTCTCATGTCTTACATATTGCATATCTTATTACATTAAGGACAATGTAGAGTTTTGGTTGGGGGGTGAGAGATTCCTTAGATGATGAATCTGCTAGCTTTTGTGACATTTCGAGCAAAGATGTAGAAATTTTTTGATTTTTCTAAAATTCGAAACTCTTTTGAAAAACTTTGATTCTATACATTCGAGATGGCATGAGTATAAGAAGATGAGATATGAAGTGAGGGATGTTGCAAGCTTTGAACTTCTCTTAATATAATGGTCTTATATGTGAATTCACCTATTTTTATGATTGATAGAAAATTTGAACACTTTTGCACCTAGTTCACATTACACAATTTTCATGATTGGAAAAGATTATGTGATTTATGGATTAGTTAGATTTTGATTTGAGGTATTGAGAAACCAAGCCGGGGTACTTCGTCCATCCTTGTCCATGGGAAAATAAGGAAAGATATGGATTTTCAAAAATCCTATGTAATTTAAAAGAAAAAGGAAAGAAAGGATGAAATAGGGAAGGAAAGAGAAAATGGTGGAAAATTTCCGATTAGGGCTACCTACTACCAACCGGGGGATGGTCTACCCATAACCAAAGCCGGAAATGGGACGTAGTGTGAAAGTCGTCGGAAGGACGGTAAGGCAAATTCCTGTCATAGGCTTGTTGTTGCTCTACGCACCTTGAGATCTATGGTTTAGTTGATTTATGAAGAAGATAATCCTGGAAACTCATGAGATGAACCTTCACTATGCACACTAGGTTGAATTTGTTCAAGTTTTTCTATTCATCAATCAATCAGCGGGAATTTCATATAAACACTCATTATGTTCTGATAGTTTAAGTTTGCAATTTCTATCACCTAATTTCTCTGATTTTTACGCTTATGTGTTTTGGAATGTATAGAAGAATAGTTTATAGAGGAGAGTTGGGTTTTGGAAATTAAAACGTGTTTCACGCATGTTTTGCTCGGGACTAGCAAAATGCTGGTTTAGGGGTGTGTTGAGCTCTTAATTGTGCATATTCTAACCCCAATTCATCACTCATTATGCACGGTTTACACGTTTAAAGGACCATTCTAATGCATTGTTTGTGATTGTAGGAACAAGAGGGAGATTTCACAAATTGAAGATTAAATGGAGCTCTTTAAGAGCATTGAGGTTCATTAGATGAAGTATTGAAGGAAGATCAAAGAGAAGAAAGCAAGGAGAGAAGAGAAAAGAAGAAAAGAAAGAAAAAGAAGAAAGAAAGGAAGAAAACATCAAGCTAAGGCAGCCCGACCGGTCAAGATCGGTCAGCCATAGCCGCTGGAATGATGGCCAAAGAAGCCTTACCGGTCAAGGCCGGTCGGCCACTCACTACCTGCCAAAGGAAGCCAGTCCGACCGGTCATGACCGGTCGGCCATAGTTGCTGGCTTAAAGAGATTCACCGTCCGACCGGTCATGACCGGTCGGGCATAGCTGCTGGACTGGTTGCAAGTGAAGTCCGACCGGTCATCACCGGTTGGCCATGCGTAAAAGCACTTTCTAAATCAGGACTCCGGAATTTTCTGGGCAATTGCGTAAGTTTACGCAATTTCTGTAACTTTCTTACGTATTGGACTCCTCCAAGCTATAAAAGGATGTCTTCCCTTCATACCAAAGGAGGCTAGAACGTGGGGATTGCTTAGGAGACGGATTCTACTTCGGATTTCTAGTTTTCTTCCAGTTTTAGTTATTTTTTATGTTTTTAGAGGCTTCTAGTTCAAGGATGTTAGAGATGAACTAAAACCTCTTAGCTAGGGCTAAGAGGTGAAGCTTTTGATTCGTTTTTTATGAATGAATGCAACCTAGGTTTCCTTTTATGTTTTAATTGAAGAATTTTAGTTCAATGTGAGTTTGAATCAAGTACTAGTGTTGGTTTTACTTTGATCTCTTGATGACTCCGGGCTCATGTGATTCTTAGTAATTCTAAGCTTGGTAGCTTATCTTTTATGCATTGTTTATGCTTGTGTACTTCATTGATCTACCATTGACTCCGGGCATGGTAGACGCTTTGATTGCCTTGTATGCAATGGCCTGATTTTTTATGTGGGAACTCATGCAACTAAAATTCTTATCTTTTGTTATATAATCTGAAATACTTGTTTATTGATTGATTTTGATTTAATTAGAGTTCTAATCATGAGTTGTAATCAGGTCTAGTGATAGGATTTGGTGAAAACTATGGTTGTGAATCTCAACTAGATTGGAAAGAGGCTTGGCCTATACAATTGAGTGTGCCCAAGGCCTGAGTGTTATTGTGGGAATCAAATCAGTTAACAAACACTTGTTTTGGATAATTGTTGATTGAACCGCTCTATATTCCAATCGGATAAAGAAAGGAATTCGATTCCGATTGAGTTATGAGAGACCTAGTTGTGTTGATGCATTGAAACCTATCAAAAGTGGATCCTTGGCGCTCTAGTGCCTTTTTAGATTGAAATTATCTTAACTATTCACTGTTTAAACCCAAATCGCTATTTTCCAGTTTTAGTTCTTAATAGGATCTTAATTATTAGTTGTTTTAGTTAAATTCTGAGGATACCCATACATAAATCTCTATGGGAACGATACTCAGTCTTTTCGAATTATTACTACTTCGCAACCCTACACTTGGGGAGTGAACAGTTGGGTGCATTCGTATTGGTCCAGGCTGAATATAACAAGACTAATTCTCTAAAAATAGATGGGTTCATGCAAGAGCAATTGAAATTCAATCAAAATTCAACTCAAGCCATCAATGAATTGAAAACCTCAATGGCTAGAGTTGAATGTCACCTCAGTGTTAGGGAGAAAGGCACACTTCCTACCCAACCTCTTCCTAACCCAAGAACCCAATTTGAGATACAAGACGTAAGCTCATCCTCCCAACATATGGAGCATGTTCAAGCTATCACCACTTTGAGAAGTGGGAAAATAGTTGATAAATCTAATTCGGTGAAGGCTCCAAAGCATAAGGATCCGAAAAATTTCAAAGAGTATGATAGCCCAAACAACACTCCACAAGAGAAAGAAATGGAAAGGCAATACAAGTCGGTTGCCCCGTTTCCCCAAAGGTTGATTTCACCCAAACCTTTAGACAAAAACCTAGAAATTTTGGAGGTTTTCAAGCAGGTGAAGATCAACATCCCGTTGTTAGATGCCATAAAGCAAATACCATCCTATGCCAAATTTCTAAAGGAATTGTGCACAGTCAAAAGGAAACACAATGTTCACAACAAAGTACTTTTGACTGAGAATTTAAGCACTATTAACAAACAAGAGGTGCCCCAAAAATACAAGGATTCGGGTAGTCCAACCATCTCATGCATCATAGGAGACTACCGGATTAAACAAGCCTTACTCAATTTGGGGGCAAGTGTGAACCTCATTCCATACTCGGTTTACGAACAACTTGGGTTAGGTGAATTGAAACCCACCAAAACCACACTCCAACTTGCTGATAGATCCATTCGTATACCGAGAGGAGTGATTGAGGATGTTTTAGTCCAAGATGATAAATTCTACTACCCAGTAGACTTTATTGTCTTGGATACACATCCCGTGATGGGTACCGGTGCTCAAATTCCTGTCATACTTGGCCGCCCTTTTCTAGCTACTTCCAATGCGATTATCAATCAGTAGAAACGGGTTGTACAAATGTCCTTTGGAAATATGACACTTGAGCTGAATATATTTGATTTATGCAAGCAACCACGGGAGGTTGATGATGAGATCCACGAGATAAATATGATTGAATCATTCAGTGGAAGATACATTCCCCTTGTCATTATATTCTGACCCTTTGGAGGCATGTGTGGCCCACTCTCATGAGATAAATGATGACACAACACGAGAGATGGATGCCATTTTAGATGTGATGCTGGTGCTTGATAACAAAAGATGGAGGGCCCTATTTGAACCTTTACCCATAAACGAGAACAAGCCCCTTCCATCCAATATCAAGGCACCAATGCTCGACCTAAAACCATTACCAAGTGAGCTGAAATATGTCTATTTAGGTCGAGATGAGACATATCAGGTGGTGATTTCTTCCCACTTGGATGAAGAACAAGAGAGTAGGCTAATTGCCACTCTAATAGAGCACAAGAGTGCCATTGGGTGGTCGATTGCGGATCTCAAAGGCATAGACCCACTGATTTGTACTCATCGCATACACCTTGAGGAGAATGCGAAGACATCTAGACAACCACAAAGACGAATCAATCCAAACATGAAGGATGTGGTTAAGGCCGAAGTGGTGAAACTATTGGATGTGGATATTATTTACCCAATATCCGACAGTCAATGGGTGATCCCAACTCAAGTGGTGCCTAAGAAATCCGGAATAACCATCGTTGCCAATGCCAATAATGAACTCGTACCAACCAGAGTCACTACCGGTTGGAGAATGTACATTAACTACAGGAAGCTAAACACTGTCACGAGGAAAGACCATTTTCCCTTACCGTTTGTTGATCAAATTTTAGAAAGGTTGGCGGGTCATTCCCATTTTTTCTTCCTTAATGGCTATTCAGGGTACGACCAAAAAGAGATCGCCCGTGAAGACCAAGAAAAGACTACATTCACATGTCCATTCGGCACTTTTGCTTATCGACGGATGCCGTTTGGACTATGCAATGCCCCTACCACTTTTCAGCGATGTATGATGAGTATCTTTTCTAATATGGTGGGGACAATTCTCGAAGTATTCATGGATGATTTCTCAGTATTTGGTTGTAGCTTTAATGAGTGCCTTGTGCACTTAAAATCTGTGTTGAAAAGATGTGAAGAAAAGAACCCTGTATTGAATTGGGAGAAATGTCACTTCATGGTTCGAAAGGGAATTGTACTTGGTCACATCGTTTCACAAAATGGAATCGAGGTGGACAAAGCGAAAATTGATCTTATCTCTAACCTTCCACCACCCAAGAGCATACGAGATGTGCGGTCCTTTTTGGGACACACAGGATTTTATAGAAGGTTCATAAAGGACTTCCGTTCACTCTCTCGTCCTTTATGTAACCTACTTCAAAAGGAAAATTCATTCGAGTGGAATGAAGATTGTCAAAATGCCTTTACCACACTTAAAGGTATGTTGACATGTGCTCCCATAATGCAACCACCTGATTGGAGCCTTCCTTTTGAAATTATGTGAGATGCAAGCGACTATGCTATTGGAGCCGTGCTAGGCCAAAGAAAAGAAAAGAAGCCATGTGTTAGCTACTATGCAAGTAGAACCTTAAACTCAGCCCAAGCAAACTACACTACTACAGAAAAAGAACTTTTAGCCGTAGTTTTTGCCTTGGACAAGTTTAGGTCCTACTTGATTGGATCCAAGATCATCATATTTACTGACCATGCCACGCTTAAGTACATTCTCTCTAAGAAGGATGCTAAACCACGGTTGTTAAGATGGATCCTTCTACTACCAGGAATTTGACATAGAGATATGTGATAAGAAAGGAGTAGAAAATGTAGTGGCTAACCATCTCTCTTGACTTGTTCTCACCGATTCCCCTGAAACGACCGCTGATTAATGACATGTTCCCTGATGAACAACTTTTTAAAGTCTCCCATTTGCCATGGTATGTAAACATTGCTAACTATCTTAGTACAGGTATAATTCCTACACATTGGAAAAAGCAGGATAAAAAAAAAATTCTTCACTAAGGTGCGAAAATTCCTATGGGACGACCCATACTTATTCAAGTATTGTCCCGATCAAATCATAAGGAGATGTGTGCTAGATGATGAACAACAAAGTATCATCTCCTTTTGTCACTCTCAGGCATGTGGTGGCCACTTTTCGACTAAGAAGACCACAGCCAAAATTCTGCAATGTGGGTTTTATTGGCCCACTATGTTCAAGGACACACATGAGTTTTGCAAAACATGTGAGCCGTGTTAGAAATTGGGAGGAATCTCCCGTAGAAATATAATGCCACTCCATCCCATTTTAATAATTGAAAATTTTGATTGTTGGGGCATCGATTTCATCGGTCCATTCCCATCTTCTTTTGGAAATATTTATATCTTCCTTGTCGTTGACTATGTTTCCAAATGGGTTAAGGCGATCCCATGCCGGAATAATGACCATAAAACAGTCATTCGTTTCTTAAAAGAGAATATTCTTTCCCGTTTTGGAACACCGCGAGTCATCATAAGTGATGGAGGGTCTCACTTTTGTAATCGCCCATTTGAAACCTTCATGAAAAAATATGGCGTAACACACAAAGTGAGCACCCCCTATCACCCACAAACTAGTGGACAAGCTAAGATATCCAATAGGGAGATTAAACACATTTTGGAGAAAACGGTGAACCCCGATCGCAAGGATTGGTCGCTTCGACTCACCGATGCGCTTTGGGTTTACCGTACTGCTTTTAAGACCCCTATTGGAATGTCTCCCTATAGACTTGTCTATGGGAAGGCTTGTCACTTGCCGGTGGAGTTGGAACATAGGGCGTATTGGGCAATTAAGAAGATGAATTTTGATTCTGACAAGGCGAGCTCGTTGTGCAAACTACAATTGAATGAACTTGCGGAACTCCGGAACGAAGCTTATGAAAATGCGAGAATTTACAAGGACAAGACGAAGGTGTTTCATGATAAGAACATTCTTCGTAAAACATTCACGATCAATCAAAAAGTCCTTCTGTATAATTTTCGCCTACATTTATTTCTGGGAAAATTGAGATCTCGATGGACCGGTCCCTACATTGTGCAAATTGTCTACCCATATGAGACCGTCGAGTTGTTAAATCCAAGGAACGACAACATCTTTAAGGCGAATGGTCAGCAATTAAAGCCGTTCTTTGAGAAGTTTCCTTCAGAAGGTATGTCCATACCTCTGACTGATCCTGTGTATCAGGATGATTGATCTCATAGTCTGATGGAGGTATAGAGTAGTTAGGATTAGGATTTTGTTGCTTTTGTTTATTTTTTTCATAGGATTGTTAGTAGGAGGAAGAATTCCACTTTTTGTTCTCTCAGGTACTATCATTCCCCACTCTCTTTTATTTTAGAACTACTCTCATGTTTTGCTCATTGCACATCTTTTACATTGAGGACAATGCAAGATTTGGTTGGGGGGTGTAGGAGCACTTGGATGAATCCAGCGTTTTGTAACATTTCGAGCAATTATGTAGAAATTTTTGATTTTTCTAAAATTCAAGACTCTTTTGGAAAACTTTATTCTATGCATTCGAGATGATATGAGTATAAGAAGAGGAGATACGAAGTATATGAAGTTATAAGTCTTGAACTTCTTTTAGCATAATGGTTTTATATGTGAAGTCCCCTCTTTATGTGATTGATAGAAAATTTGAACACTCTTACACCTAGTTCACATCACACGATTTTCATGGGTTGAAAGGATTATGTGATTTGTGGATTAGCTAGATTTTGATTTAAGGTGTTGAGAAACCAAGCAGGGGTACTTTGTCCATCCTTATCCATGGGAAGATAATGAAAGATATGGATTTCTAAAAATCCTATCTAATATAAAAGAAAAAGGAAAAGGAAGGATGAAATTGGGAATGATGGAAAAATGGTGGAAAATTCCGATTAGGGCTACCTATTACCAACCGGGGGATGGTCTACCCGTAACCAAAGCCGAAAATGGGACGTAGTGTGAAAGCCGTCGGAAGGACAGTAAGACAAATTCCTGTCATTGGCTTGTTGTACTCTATACACCTTGAGATCTATAGTTTAGTTGATTTATGAAGAAGATAATCCCAGAAACTCATGAGATGAATTTTCACTATGCACATTAGGTTGAATTTGTTCGAGTTCTTCTATTTATCAAACAATCAGCGGGAATTTCATATGGACACTTATTATGTTTTAAGAGTTTACGGTTTCAACCTCTAGCACCTAATATTTCTGAATCTTACACTTGTGTGTCTTGGGATGTATAGAAGAATGGTTTCTAAAGGAGAGTTGGGTTTTGGAGAATGGAATTGATTTCACGCATGTTTTGCTTGGGACTAGCAAAATGCTGGTTGGGGGGTGTGTTGAGCTCTTAATTGTCCATATTCTAACCCCAATTCATCACTCATAATGCACGATTTTCATGATTTAAAGACTAATCTAATGCATGATTTCATGATTGTAGGAATGAGAGGGACTCCGCCCAATTGAAGACTAAAAAGACCTCTTTAAGGGCCTTGGATGAAGACCCAAGGTGGGCCGAAGAAAGAAGGAAGCAAAGAGAGAAGAAAAGAAGGAATTGAAGAAGAAAAGGCCAAGACCGGTGGTGACCGATCGGCCAGGAGGGCCACGACCGGTCGGCCATCCTCCCCTGACCCTCTGGAACTCTCTGGACCAACTATCAATATGGTCCGACCGGTCGTGACCGATCGGCCAGCCCAGTCCGACCGGTCTTGACCGGTCGGCCAACAGGCCCTGTGCATGCTGGACTGTTATTGAACAGGCTAGACCGGTCTTGACCGGTCGGCCACATGTAAAAACAGAAAACTTCCTATTCGGGCTCCGGATTTCTCTGCGCACTGCGTAACCTTACGCAAATTCTGGAAGATTCCGACGTTGCAGAGCTTCCCCACTATAAAAGGACACCTAGGGGCTCTTCCTAGGGCATCGAAGAACAGATTAATGGCCCGTTTGGCACCCTGGATTCCAGGAGAAAGTGAGGGAAAGGAGGAGAAACTGGTTGCTTTATTATGTTTGGCACCATGGATTTGAAGAGAAGTGGATTTGAGTGGAATCCAGGAGAACTCAAAAAGGCACTTTTAGCCCTTTTTCAAATCCTCAAAAAAAGGTGGGATTTGAGGAGAAATCCTTCCCAACGTGGGACCCACCATAATGTGTCCCTAACTATGGGACCCAACATGATGTACATTTTCCATCCAACTTGTTGATAAGGTCACAAGGACCGGGATGAAGGGACCACACAAATTTCAGTTTAATCGAAGACTTTTGTGCATCATAAAGGTCTCACTCTCCATTTTTTCTTGTTTTATGGTCCACTTTAGATGTGGATTTGCTTTATTTTTTGGATCTTGGCATAAAATGATATGTAAAAATGGATGAATGGCATGGATTTAAAAATTGAGGCTAATACGGTAGGCATACGGTGGGATTAAAATTTACACCGTCCATTCCTTCATGTTTGATTTCTCTCAAATCTTGGCTGCCAAACAGAAAATTTGGAATTGATAAGAAGTGGAATCGGTGAGAATTCATATCATGGAATCCACTTCTCCTCAAATCCATGGTGCCAAACGGGCCATAAGCACAGTGGGAGACGGCGGAAGTGGATTTCGGAGTTCCACAACTCCTCCTAGTTTGTTTGTTGTTTTTATGTTTTCTTTAGTTTGTTTCATGTTTCCTTGGATCATGAATAGCTAAACCTCTTAGCTAAGGCTAAGAGGTGAAGCTTGTACTGAATCTAAGATGTTTCAATTCGTTTAAGTTGGTTTAAGTTGGATTTCATGTTTAAGAATAATGGTTTGAAGTTTAATTCAAGTACTAAGTAGTTTTTCTTAGTCTTATGATGACTCATGGATGTTTGGAAGAGTTGCTTGAGTTCTTAATTGTTGTGTACTAGTCTACACCTGTATGATCTGAGGAATTGGAATACGCTCTAGATCTGTGATCTTCATGTGGAAGCTTCTTACCAAAGTTCTATTTTCTGGAATTTCTGTAGTATGTGGGACTGTGTATGTGATTTGAATCAAGTTCAATTCATAATCTAGTTTTGTCTGGTGACAGGATTTAATGATGGTTATGATTGTGATCTTAGCCTATTGGAATTGGTACTGACCTATGCAATTGAGTATGCTCGTCCTAGCTTGTATTGAGTGAATCATATACATTGATCTTACATATGGCAGATTGTTTGGTTTAATTGTTTTATCATCCAATTAAATAAATCTTAATTTCGATTCTGGATGAGAAAGTGAGAAACCACAGCGAATTGAGAATCAAGGATTGCTACAAGTGGATCCTTGAACCGCTAGTGCCTTTTAATTAATTGATTACCTTCAATTTAGTTCAAAATTGCTATTTACATCAATCTCCTAAAAACTTATTTTTTAGCTTCTCAGTAGAACTATTGGAAGTGTTTTGTGGATTCCTACATAAGTCCCTGTGGATCGACCTTGGTCTTACTGAGATTATTACTACATCGCAACCCTACACTTGGGGAAGCGAACATTGTGTCATTTATCTTTTTTTTAGAAAAAATAGTATAGAAGAAATGATGAATCACAAGTAGATAATCGCCCCCTGTCAGGACTAAACCTACACTTGTGGAGATCAGATTTTGAACAAGTTTCAACTTCTAATTCATTCTTCTGTCTTGAATTTTGACACTCTTGGAAAGAAAATATCGTATCTTTAGCACGTTCCAGGTTCTAACAACTTTCCTGATACCTGCGTGCATGTACACAAAATGAATGATTAGTATTTATCATTGCTAACATATATCACCGTGTTGTTTTATTTCTTTCAGTATCTTATTTATTACACTTTCCCTCTGATGGGGCATTTACAAATCATGATGACAAACAAACATCACGTGTAATATCTCTTTAGAAACAGACTATTAACCAAGGAGCCGATGCCTTGCCCCTTGTAATTGACTACTCGATAGGCTCCGTTAGAATAAACTTTGTCAATGATGCAGACAGGATCCCATTTTGGATCAAATTTACTTTTCTGGCCTTGGGCTGGTGTTGGGTGTTTCATCATTAGTACCAGATCACCCTTCTTGAACGACCTACCATGGACTTGTTTATCGTATGCAGATGAGATTTGCTTCTAATACATTTCGAGCCTTTGTTGAGCGACGAGCCTCTTTTCATCTAAGGCATCGAGTTCGGCCATTCTGATCTTGGCATTGTGCTCGGTTGTCAGGGAGTGCTGGAGTGCAACCCATAGTAATTCGACCTGTATTTTCATTGGGATTACGGCTTTAGTACCGTATACCAGTGAGTGGTTGTGCGATGTGTAGTTTGATATGCCCATAATGCCTCAGACAACCATCTGTCCCAGTCCTTATTCTCTGCCACTGTCTTCTTCAAGATCTTCATGATGGTTTTATTGAAGGCCTCGGCTAGTCCATTTTCAGGAGGATAATAAGGTGTTGAATAACAATGCTTGATCTTGAACTTCGCGCACAACTTATCAATAGTGGCGTTCTTAAAGGGCGTTCCATTGTTTGTGGTAATTCTCTCGGGGATACCATGTCGGTATAGTATGGTGTGACAAATGAAACCTTCAACATGTTTGGCCTTCACATTCCTAAGTGTCACTGCTTCGGCCCACTTGGAAAAGTAATTAGTTGTAACCAAGATATTCTAATGCCCCTGGGAAGAGGGTGGGATGATCAATCCGATCACGTCCATTCCCCATGCCGCGAAAGGCTAGGACATTACTGATTAGTGTAGCTTTTCCGATGGTGGGTGTATGATGTCTGCGTGGATTTAACATTGATGACATTTCTTGACATATTCTATTGCATCTCTTGTCATTGTGGGCCAATAATATCATATATGTCAAACACGATCATGTAAGTTCTTTCCCCCTTGGTGAGCACCACATTCTCCCTCGTGAGCCTCCTTTAATGTGGCATATGCTTCATCTTGGTTTAGGCAACGTAGGAGCATTCCCTTATACGAACGCTTATAAAGAACTGTTGTTCTGCATTATAAACAAGCCAACGCATCTTCTGATTTGTGTGCGCAACTTAAGGTCTTCTAGTAGAAATCCATATTTTAAATAATCGACAAACGGTCTTCTCCAGTCATCTTCTTCTGTAATCTCAAAACAGCTGATGAGGTTTGCACTTGATTCATCATTATGCAGTGCAGCTGCCGGCAAGATTCTTCTTTTTTCAATCGTTACTTGGAGTGGGCTACCCCCGAGATTAGCCAGAGCAGCGGCCAGGCTGGCGAGTGCATCGGCTTGTATATTCTCCTGCCTTGGTATATGTAAGATGTTGTTGTCCTGAAATTGATCGAATAGTGATTGTGCTTGATGGCAGAAAGCCGACAATTCAGGTTTACGGACCTCGTATTCAGTTATCAACTGTCCGATGACTAGCCTGGAGGAGTCACCATAGATTTGTATTGTTTTGATTCGCATTTCTAGGACTAGCTGTAGTCTAATAATGAGAGCTTGATATTCTTCTTCGTTGTTAGTACAGGCTAGCACGATAGTAAATGAGTAAGGCAGCAATGTTAATGCAAAGATTTGTCAATTACCATGATTAGTGTATCATCAAAATGCTTGCAGCTGAAGATTGAAGCCTTTGGACATCTCCGACTGAAGCTACTCAAGAAGATCGCACACCCAGTCAAGCTTCATCATTTTCATCCAAACCTTTCATCCCAAAACCCCTCTATAGATGGCCTCATCCTTCTTAAGATGCATCCTTAAGCCCTTTCTATAGTCCATATTTCATAAAGATTAGCTATGGAATAGGGTATCATGGCAGTTGTTGCCAAACAAGTATAATCTCAAAACTGCAGATTTCGATGGGTTCCCGATCCATCGGAATGTTGTCCGATAGGTGTCCGATCAATCGGAAGGTCATGCCCGATCAATTGGATTTTTGTCCAGCAAATTCAAGAATCTATCTGGACAGTTTTTTCGATCACTCGTACATATGTCCGATCAATCGGACAAGGCACTCCGATCAATCGGAGAATGATCCGATCCATCGGACAAAAGTCCAGAATATCACAAAACTCTCTGGACAAAATTTTGATCAATCAGGACAAGGCCCTCCGATCAATCGAAAGGACATCCGATCCATCGGAGAAGTGTCCAGTAACATTTCAAAATCTCTCTGGACATATTTACTATCAATCGGAAACTCTCTCCGATCCATCAGAGATGGAGTTCCGATCAATCGGAACTAAGTCCGATCAATCGGAGAATTTATTTTCAGCAAAAATTCAAAATGAGCTGATTCTTATGTCTGATCGATCGGATCCTATCGAGGTGACCATTTTCTAACCGTTGAAAATCATCTCTATATATGGAACTCGATTGGATCTTGTGAGATGCACCTTGAGCATCATCTAGGGTTTGTTTGTGCTTCCTCCTTGAGATCCCTTTCTCTTATTCCCTTTGATTTGTTGAGTTCATACTTCAATCCATGTTGATTTGACCAACATTGAAGAGCATTCAAAGCTTGGATTGAATCATAAACTCAACCCCTCTTTAATGTCACCTTGACCTACCTCTAAAAGTCATATTCTTGTCATCAATGCCATTAATGGTGGTTAGGTAGAAGCTACTCCTCATATAAAAGTCATATCCCAATTTAGTTTCAACCAAACCCTAATCCCTCACCTTGGAACCTACAAGAAGACATTCGTAGTAAGGTTACTGATCGAGGGAGCTGAAGAAGGTATCTTCCGTGCAAGCCGAAGCTTCTTCAACAAAGGCATCATCAAGGGGCTCAATCAGCTAAGTATATTTTAGTCTTTCGAGTCCAAGAAACCACCTCAAAAGTTGAGATTTGGGTTTCAAAGTTTGAAGACCCAAACTCGGTAGTGTCCTTGTGTAGGACAAGTCCTTGAGTAGGACAAGCCCTTGTGTAGGACAAAGTGGTTAATGGATTAGTCCTAAGGAAGGATGAATCTATGTGTTGAAGTCTAAGTCCTTTTGTAGGCTTTTAAGGTTTATGGTTAACCTCATTTAAAACCATAGTGATAGTGAAATCCGGCCACTCAAGGAGTGAGTGAAACAGCCGGGAGTGGAGTAGGTACATAACCGAACCACTATAAAATCTGTTGTTGTGTGATGAATGGTTGAACTACTTCTTTCACTTGCTCTTTTATTGATTAATATTCTGCATATCTAGTGTTTGAAGTAAGTTCTCTAAAGTACTTTACATGTTTGTAACTTTGTAATTTGGTGATTTTAAAAAGTGTCCTATTCACCCCCCTCTAGGACAAAGAAACCAGTTTTTTGCTTCTACAAAAGTAGTAATCAAACTTATACCAGCAATTTCAAGCAAATCTCCTTGCGGACTGATAAATATAACTCCTACTCCTACCCCTATTGACATGGAAGCTCCATCAAAGTACATTTTGCCAGAGTCGCGGTTCTCCAATCATCATAACTTGGTCATCTGGGATATCACATTCCAGTTCTTCATTGCTCGGGACTGGGTGTGCGGTGAGGAAATTTGCGATCGCTTGTCCCTTGATAGCTCAGGCTGGAACATACGTGATGTCGAATTCTGAGAGGAGAAGGGCCCACTTAGCCAATCAGTCCAAACTGCATAGGCCGGTTCATTAAAAATTTAATCGGGTCCGCTTTAGATATCAACGTTATTTAGTGTGAGAGGCAATAATGCCTAAGCTTTCTCATAGTGAAAATGAGGGCGAGACATATCTTCTCGATTGCTGAATAGTTGAATTCGGATCCCTACTAGCGTGCGGCTCAAGTAATATAGTGCGTTCTCTTTCTCTTCTTCGTTCTTCTGTGTCAGGAGTGCCCCTAATGAATTATCACCCACTGCGATGTATAGAATCAATGATTTCCCTTTGATCGGAGCCGCGAGGACCAAAGACTTCCCGAGTATTTCTTTCAATAAATCAAAGGCTTTCTGACAGGCGTCATCCCATTTGAACTTAATATGTTTCTTGTTGAGGTGGGAGAACGACTAACAATGACCAGTCAAGTTTGAGATGAATCTTCTCAGGTATGCCACGCGGCCTTGAAAAACTCTTCAACTATTTCAGATTCTTCAGTGGCGGCATTGATGGCCTTAATCTTTACAGGGTCAATTTCTATACCCCTATGCCTGACAACAAAGCCCAGAAATTTTCCTGAAGCAATTCCGAATGCGCACTTCAACAGATTCATACGAAGATTCTTCTTGCGCAAACGCTGGAACACTTGCCTCAAATGTTCTCTGTGATGTTCATGATTGGCCAACCTCACAACCAAATCATCTACATAGTATTCAATGTGCTTGTGCATCATATCCTAGAATATCACGTGCATCGTGCGTTGATACATTGCTCCTACATTTTTCAGCCCAAAGGGCATCACTGTGGTAATGTAGTTGCCGAGAGTCGTACAGAAGGCTGTAGCTTCTTCATCTTGTAAAGCCATCTGGATCTAATTGTATCTTAAATATCCGTCCATAAAGGGCATCACTACATATCCTGTCGTGCTATCAATCAACAGTTCTGGAATTGAAAGAGGAAAATCATTTTTAGGGCAGGCTTCATCGAGATTCTAGAAGTCGACACAGACTCGAATTTGTCCACTCTTCTTCTTGACTGGCATGATGTTCGAGATCCATCGGGGATACTTCACTTCTCGAACGAACCCAGCCTGAATCAGCTTCTTGATTTCTTCCTCAATCTTGGGTACGATGTCCGGGTGAAACCATCGTTGAGGTTGTTTTACTGGCTTCTCCTCCTTCATAATACTCAGATTATGCATGGCGATTGTTGGATGAGCCCTGGCATCTCTGAATATGTCCAGGCGAATACGTCCTTATTGTTCACTCCCCAAGTGTAGGGCTGCGAAGTAGTAATAATTCAGAAAGACCGAGTATCGTTCCCACAGAGATTTATGAATAGGTATTCTCAGAATTTAACTAAAATAACTAGTAATTAGGAACCTATTAAGAACTAAAGCTGGAAAATAATGATTTGGGTTTAAATAGTGAATGTGTAAGGTAATATCAATCTAAAAAGGCACTAGAGCGCCAAGGATCCACTTTTGATAAGTTTCAATGCATCAACACAACTAGATCTCACATAACTCAATTGGAATCGAATTCATATCTCTATCCAATCGGAATATAGAGCGGTCCAATCAACAATTATCTAAAACAGCTGCTCATTCATAGATTCGATTCCCACAACAATGCTCAGGCCTTGGGCACACTCAATTGTGTAGGCCAAGCCTCTTTCCAATCTAGTTGAGATTCATAACCATAGCTTTCATCAAATCCTGTCACTAGACCTGATTACAACTCATGATTAGAACTCTAATTAAATCAAAATCAATCAATAAACAACTTTTTCAGATTACTACAAAAGATAAGAACTTTAGTTGAATGAGTTCCCACATGAAAATCAGGCCATTGTACACAAGGCAATCAAAGCGTCTACCATGCCCGAAGTCGATGGTAGATCAATGAACTACACAAGCATAACTAATGCTCAAAAGCTAAGATACTAAGCTTAGAATCACTAAGAATCACATGAGCCCGGAGTCATCAAGAGATCAAAGTAAAAAACCAAACTAGTACTTGATTCAAACTCATATTGAACTAAAATTCTTCAATTAAAACATAAAAGGAAACCTAGGTTGCATCAATCCATCAAAAACGAATCAAAAGCTTCCCCTCTTAGCCCTAGCTAAGAGGTTTTAGTTCATCTCTAACATCCTTGAACTAGAAGCCTCTAAAAACATAAAAATAACTAAAACAGGAAGAAAACTAAGAAACTCGAACTGTAATCCGTCTCCCAAGCAATCCCCACGTCCTAGCCTCCTTTGGTATGAAGGGAAGAAGTCCTGTTATAGATTGGAGAAGTCCATTACGCAAGAAACTTTCAGATTGCGCGTAAACTTACGCACTTGCGTAGAGAAATTTGCTGTCCCAAAATAGAAATTGCCTATTTACGCATGGCCGACCGGTCCTGACCGGTCGGACTAGCCTGGCCGACCGGTCACGACCGGTCGTGCCTGTTCTGGATCAGTCCAGCGTGCTCTACAAAGACTCAGACCAGTTGGCCGACCGGTCTTGACCGGTCGGACTGGGTTGGCCGACCGGTCAAGACCGATCAGACAGTGTAGCTTTTCCTACAGCGACTTCCAATGATAAGGCCGACCAGTCAAGACCGGTCGGACTGCTTTTCTTCTCCTTTTTCTTTCTTTGTTTCTTCTTCTCTCTTCTCCTTGCTTTGTCTTTCTTTGGTCCTCCTTCAACCTTCATCTAATGGTCTTCAATGCTCATAAAGAGCTCTATTTAGCCTTCAATTGGTGAAATCTCCATCTTGTTCATACAATCACAAATCATGCATTGGAATAGTCCTTTAAACATGTAAACCGTGCATAATGAGTGATGAATTGGGGTTAGAATATGCACAATTAAGAGCTCAACACACCCCCCAACCAGCATTTTGGTAGTCCCGATCAAAACATGCGTGAAATAAGTTTCATTCTCTGTAACGCCCCAGATTTTCGAGATTTATTTGAAAATTTTTGAAAATTCATTTTAATTTATTTTTTTATTAATTATCGTGCATTTACCGTTGATTTGCGAATAGCGGGACATCCGTAGGAGATCCGATAGGGTACCCTTTACAAAAGTTGCTTAGAATGATCCCATAAACATCGTAGAAAGATCAGATTTCAAAAATCACGCACTTTTTAGATAATTACGAAAATGCCATTAGTTAAACTCAAGTTAAGATGCCATTTTTAAGTAATATAGTTTCTGACGATCACTTTCACGCAAAACCCTGAATTTAAGCTTTTGGCCACATATTAACCATACACATCAAATTTTAGCCCTTAAATCATAGTAGAAGTGGTCCGATTATCAAAATCAGCCCCTTAACCCTTGATTTTCATCTCCATCGAGTGAGGAAAGTAGATGGTCAGTCGTAGTCGAATATTTCTCTTCATATGAGTGACTTGGATCGTCTTTATCATGGACCAATAGTGTGATTTGAGTGCCCCACCTTGATAAGCATCTTTCTTATGCGCGAAGTTATCCCGTTCTAGAAATTAACGAGTTACCAACTCTTCTCAAATCTGAACCTTTCAATTTACCCACTTCTCACCATTAATCGTTTCTCAAATTTGGACCACTTATTATACTCATATGACTACGACTTTACACAAAATTTAGACCCCGATCTATAATCCTACACCGTTGAACCACAAAGCCAGCACTTTCCTTTTCCGCCAAAAATTGAAATTTCAGATCTAGGCATTTCTCACCATCAATCAACTACTAAATTTTGTACAATTGTTTGCCTATCATGACTACATATTTTTTCAAAATTTGGGCCCTGATCATCAAGCGTAGACCGTTAATTGAGATCTAGCCCATTTTAGCACCCGTTAGGCCATTTTCAAGGATCGGCCAATCTAGAATGTGGATCATCAAGAAATTTACGTATTCTGACTCTACTCTTCGAGCTTGATAAGATGAACGGATTGGAATTAATCAAAGATCATCCGAATATTGAGATTTGAGAAACCTACCTCAAGAAGTTGTTACACAAGACCTCGCGTGCACATCCCTCTCCATATTTCTACTACGCACCTCCAAATCATTCTCCTAACCCTAGCCTCCATGCCGTAGAGAAAGAGAGAGAGAGAGAGAGAGAGAGAGAGAGAGAAGAAGAAGAATAAGAAGAAGAAGAAGAGAGTTCTTTCTCATATTTTTCCAGCGACTAGGATCTTCTACAACCATCTTCTTCTAAGTCCATCCTAAGGTGAGGATTTTCCTTCAAGCCTTTCATTAATAATATTACGATTATCATAAGTTTCTTTTGTGGCATGTGAAGTTATTTCGTTTTGAATTGTTTATCCATATAACATGAAGTTTAATGTGGGATTTGTAATGAATATCATTATATGATGATGTGATTCCTTGTTTAGATTTTTTTACTAAGAAGCATGTGTATTTGTGTTATCTATCTTTGTAAAATCTATGCCCTTATTTCCTTAATCTGTGTTTTACAAGTAACATTGGTTTTCATATTGTGATATAAAATATGTGTATAAGATCATCATATGGATATCCCATTATTGTATACTCTTTGTCCCTAAGTTGGTAAAATTATTTGATGTAGAGAGATGGAACCCGTGAGAGGTGTCCATGATGGAAGAATATATCTTGACTTAACTGAGAGAATGAAGTGATTGTTTGTTAATGGATCCTTACATGTACATGATGCTTGATTTGATCCATTTACAGTACATGGGTATTTTAATGAATTTGGTCATGATGTACAACATTGGCTTTTTGGGACATGATGAAATCATAAAACGGGACAATGAGTGGACACTAATGGTATACAAATTCTCATGAGCCGGGGTTGGTGCTATGGACACTAATCTCGTGTTGTCGGCCTATGCTGGGTTGCTTGCGACTCCCCATAGTGACCATTGAGTTTTATTTAAATTGGTTGTATGCGAAAACACTTAAATAAAGGTGAAACTAAAGTCATGCATTCACTTGGCTCCATGTGGGTGTACGGAGTTGAGAATAGGCTAGAGCGTCCTACTTCTCCCGTACACTGTCACGTGTAGATTGGGCTATGAGCGTCCCATTTCTCACGTGGTCGGGCAAAACTATGGGCTTGTGCGTCCCAGGAACCTCTGGTGACTAGTGGCTAGCATGAAGTCGTAACAGGGAGTCTCCCACTTCATGTATTGTGATTCTAGCCAGGGTGCCTTAGCCAGAGCATGCATTCCATGCATCGCATTAACAAAGATTTTTAGTTGGTTGTTTTGATTTGATTAAATGATAATATCCTGCTTGCGTTTACTCTGTATCGTTATTATTATTCTTGATTGTCTTGGAGGAAATATTCCCCACTATGATAGCGTTTAACGCTATCCCAAACACAATTTAGATGATGCAGGTGAAGATCCAGGTATTGAACCCGATTTTTAAGGAAAAGAGTTCGATGTTCTTACAATCACATGGCGGATGACGATGTTAGATAAACTTAATTGATGCTATCATTTATTAAATATTTCTTTTGAGTAGTTGATACATTTATGGAATTGTAATAAGTCTTCAAGAGAAGACATGGTTTTGTATTTTAATTAATCAGTATGGATATTGGTTGGTTCCCTTATTTAAACATTGATGATGACGTAGTAAGTTTGATAGAATAAGATGATGATTGTTTCCGCCATTGTGCTTGAATGCTATATTTTATTATTTAAAAAAATTAGTCCATGATTTACTTGGGAATTCGGCCGTCGTGTTATACACGAGAGTCGAAAATCTCGGGTCGTTACACATTCCAACTGCCCAATTCAATCTTTTGACTCTTGGTTTAGGGCTCTTATAGCTCACCTCGGCCTCGTCGGCCTCTGAGCTCTGATAGCTCAGCTCGGCCTCGTCGGCCTCTAGGCTCTAATAGCTCAGCTCGGCCTTGTCAGCCTCTTACATGTGCTATGTAAATGACCTCGGATAGGTCATCCTATGGAAGGTCATCCTATGGCAGGGCTTTCTGGGAAGATCTTCTTAAGCAATTCTTACTGAACAAGTTTTCCTAGGCAGGTCCTTCTAGACAGGTCTTCCTGCGCAGGTTCTCCTAGACATGTCTTCCCGGGCTCTTTCTTCAGCCCCTTTATCAAATTTGTAAGGCGGTGCACTTACTCAGAGAAGAAGAACTAGAATCATGTGCCGAACTCAGAAATGGTGAGAACACAACTTTGTCATTCCCACAGGCGGCATCAACCTATTGATGCTGAAAACCGGTCAACAGACAAGATGAGGTGACCTCCAATTGGTCAGCAGATGAGATGAGGTGACCTTCAACTGGTCAGCAGATGAGATGAGGTGACCTCCAACTTGGATGGATGGATGTAACTAATCTCCTGCAGGTATGCGGTCTGGATCTAAACTGAAGGTTTCCTAAATCCTGTAGAGCACAAAAGAAAGCTAAGGGGGGTGGCTTAGGTCCAGACGTTAGCCCTCTGATACCTAAGTTAGTTGGATCTTGAAAGATTAAATATCTCTCTTTAGATCAGTTTTGTCTCGTAGCTTGATAATGAAGAGAACGTGTCCATTTATAGACTTAGGTTGCAGAATTGTATTCCCTTTTTGAAGCCGTAATTTCAGGGGAGGGATTCTCGGATCAGCGCTATCCTTGGGCTGTTCCGTAGTTATGGGAGATGTTCCTATATTCCTCGACGATTTTCCAGATCTTTCGTTTATTTTCTTGGCTGAAAACTAAGATCTCAGCATTCATGGTTGTAAGGCCGTAGCTCCTGGAGACATGTTTGCTTTATTCGGGCTTGTCCCTGATCTGTCGCGCTCCTATCAGGTCGTCAGGTCGTCTTGGAGGTCTCAGGTAAGCAAGTCGTCCTGGAGGTTTCAGGTTGACAAGTCGTCAGGTCGTCCTAGAGGTTTCAGGTCATTAGGTCGTGAGGTTGTCCTGGAGGTCTCAGGTCGGCAGGTTGTTAGGTCATCCTGGACGTCTCAGGCTGAAAGGTCGTCAGGTCTCAGGTCATCAGGTCGTCAGGTCATCGGCCCAGTCTCAAGTCAGATTCGAGGACCTGTACCTAGGCTCACTGGACTATGGGCTTTCCTCGTGACCTAAGGTCAGCTCGGATTTACCCATAACAGGATTAATATTGGTTGTCTGTTTTGAGCTTTATGGGCCCAATTTTGAGTGTTTGGCCCCAATGTTACTTTGGGTTGTGGGTTCACCCCAGTCTTAACTGGGGTTGAGCATCTCAACCCATTGAATGGCTGGATTAGTATGTTGAGCCCTAAATCACAAATTAAGTGGGTCTTAATAAGGTTAGTAGGGTTGCAGTTCAATTTTTCCTAAATCTTAGATCCCTTTTGGAAGATCTGATCGGCTTTAATAAGGTTACTCTTACTGTGGCACCCACCTTAATGATGTGTTGTATATTCACCTTGTTTCTCCAACCCAATTTAAGTCATGTTCCCAAAAATTAAGCAGATCCAAATCTTAGGTGGACCACCATAAGAAACAGTGGTGATTAAACGTCCACCATTAAAAACTTCCTAGGGCCCACAATAATGCTCACCATAACGTTTCCTTTCCATCCAACCCGTTGATAAGGTCATCCTGACCTAGATGAAGGGAAAATATAAAGATCGGGAGCGAATTAGGTGTTACTCCGGGAACAGCTTAGTGGGTGTAACCCCTACCTTGTGGCCCACATAGATGGTATTTTGTATATCCACTCCATTCATCCGTTTCTCCAGCCAATTTTGGGATGGGGTTCGAAAAATTATACAGATCACTGGAAACAGTGCTGATTGAGTGCTCCACCATTAAAAATTCCAAAGAGTCTATCGTAAGGTTTTTCTAATGTTTATTTGCAATCCAAGCTCTTGATAATGTCAAGAAGGTCTGGATAAAGGGAAAATATAAATATCAGATTGATCTAAAACTTTTATGGCCCGCAGAATGCTTTTAATGGTTATTCATCACTCTTTTTATTAACATGGTTCACCTGGTATTTGGATATTCTTACAATTTTGGGTCACGTCGTAAAATTAAATGTGTAAACAGATGCATGGCATTGATATACAACAAATACATGACCCAGACGGTAGGGGTAACACCCACTAAGTTGTTCCCAAGGTAACAGCAAATTCGTTCTCCCGTAAAGATCAACTTGATCCAATACTTTTGGGTAGGGCTATCAATGGACCGAGCCTGGGGTAGGTCTCAGCCCGGATTTGAACTATTTCGGGCTGAGCCGTCAGGCTAGCCCTGTGTAAAATTCTGATTTTTCAAGCCCGAGCCCGGCCCATTGACACCCCTACTTTTGGGGTCACAAATGGTACATGGACAACCTACGTAGGAATTTGGAGTTCTTCATGGGAGATCACGTGTGTCTAAAGGCCTGTTTGGCACCATGGATTTGAGGAGAAAGGAGGAGAAACTGGTTGCTTTATTCTGTTTGGCACCATGGATTTGATGAGAAGTGGATTTGAGAGGAATCCAGGAGAACTCAAAAAGGCACTTTTAGCCCTTTTTCAAATCCTCAAAAAAAAGGTGGGATTTGAGGAGAAATCCTTCCCAACGTGGGACCCACCATAATGTGTCCCTAACTATGGGACCCAACATGATGTATGTTTTCCATCCAACTTTTTGATAAGGTCACAAAGACCTGGATGAAGGGACCATACAAATTTCAGTTTAATCCAAAACTTTTGTGCATCATAAAGTCTCACTCTCCATTTTTTCTTGTTTTATGGTCCACTTTAGATGTGGATTTGCTTTATTTTTTGGATCTTGGCATAAAATGATCTATAAAAATGGATGAATGGCATGGATTTAAAAATCGAGGCTAATATAGTAGGCATACCGTGGGATTAAAATTTACGCCATCCATTCCTTCATGTTTGATTTCTCTCCAAATCTTGGCTGCCAAACAAAAATCTGGAATTGATAAGAATTGGAATTGATGACAATCCATATCATTGAATCCACTTCTCCTCACTTCTCCTCAAATCCATGGTGCCAAACAAGCCATAAAGGTATCCCTATTGAAAGGAGTATCGCATTTCGAAAAGCAAGGAAAATTCACACCACCTACATAGGATTGTTCGAGATTCTACAAAGAATAGGTGACGTAGCCTACAAATTGGCCTTACCACCACAACTGTCCAACATCCATGACATATTTCTTATTTCCATTCTTTGAAAGTATGAGTCAGACACTTCTCACATAATCAAACGGGAGTTGCTAGAGATTCAAGAGGATTTCACCTATGTAGAGCAACCAGTGCTTGTACTTGACAAAAAGGACCATGTATTTTGGATGAAGACCATACCGCTTGTGAAAGTGCAATGGGGACATCACAGCAAGGAAGAAACATTGTGAGAAAGGGAGGAAGAAATTCTAGAGAAATAGTGACATCTCTTCTCATCATAGGTACGCAAATTTTGAGGATGAATTTTTTAATGAGGGAGTAGAGTGTAATAACCTGAAATTTTTCACGTACGAGTAAGTACACGTGTATATTCTAGGATGAATTCTTTATTTGAGATAATATTGCATAGGTGTGCACGCATGTTACACACCTGTACGCATATACCTCAAATTGATCTTCCAACCTCATAATATCTCATTCACTTGATCAGTTATCAAACAAACTATTGAATTAGCTATTTATCACTAAGGGATGTCAACCAACCGTTAATCTCACTTTTAGATCGTTCGATCATGATAAACTGACTTCAATTTGCTCATATGCATATCCATTCATGAATCGATCCATCATGACCTAAGAACCATCTCGCATTTACTTATGCATATACACGCAACTATATATGTCACGAACTTCTAAATTATCCATTTGTGAAAGTTAAGAGTAGAGTTACTAGAATTACGGCTAAGTTCTAGAGGGGGCTGATTAGGACCTTTTTAAAAAATCATGCCTTAATTAAAATTATTTACCAATTAAATGCATATTAGGCTAATGGTCCAATCATATAGATTACAAATAATTCTACTAATTAAGTAACTAATCTATGTGCAATGTCTAGACTATAAAAGATATAACTAATCAAGCAATTAGTCTAAGTGTGAAAATACATCTTGTGTGTGAATTTTCCTATCTACTACCTAGCATACATTTCATTCAACATTCATATAATTCATTGAATTAAACAACAATGCATAAAGAAAAATGTGCTCAAATACATTACAAACACAAGCATGTATAGTTGTCTACTCCACTCTCGGTTGCTGTACCCAACCCATGAGTACTCGAGATTTCACAATGGAGGTTTTAAATCAAGTTCACATCTTAACCTATGAGTTTTAAATAGGTTCCTCTCAACCTTTACAATCCTACACAAGGACCGGGTCCTACACAAGCACCTACACGTATGCACCCGTGTTGGTGAACCATGTACGTAGCCACCCGTGTGGGAAGATCCCCTTAGAGATTGACAATTTAGGCTCTATACAAGAGCCAAGGTCCTACTTAAGAACCTGAATGTAGGCTCAACACATAAGCCAAGGTCTTACACAAGAACTTCACATATAGTCCTGCTATAGGCTCCCATTGGCGACTATATTTAGGCTCTACTAAAGAGTCAAGGTCCTACTCAAGAATGTTGATCGAGTTTAGGTCACAAACTCTTTATACTCAATCCTACACAAAGAAAGAGCATGAACCGGATTCTTACAATTAACAACTTACTTGTTGGAGGAGCCCATTTTGTTGCACCATCTTAGGTCGCTTCTTCTAGCTCTCTCATGCGTGCATCAGCTCTTCATGTACTCCCCTGATCTTTGATGCTGATGCTTTATTAAGGCTTCAGCTCCAAGATCAATCACCTTGCATATGGTATCCCGACGAAGTGACCAAGGTAATGGGAGGTTGGTTGAATCTTCTACGACTAATGGGAAGTTGGATTTCGAGAAGAATTTACCTAATGGGTCTCTCTAGTAAGTTTAGACAATGATTTGCCTATATGTTTTGTGTCCAACTCAATAGAGAATGAGAGAGATTAAGTTCATCTTCATTTGAGCCTTTGAATGCACTAGCTTGTGATTAAACACATGAAAAATGACTTAGATCTCCTAGGATTAGAGAGTCTGATGATGTGGAGTTGTGATGGCTTCTAATGCACTAAAAACCCATCAAAATGCCCAAGAACCAAGTCCCCTTTAAATAGCCAAAAAGCTCCAACACTATAAAATGAGCAGAAAATGGCTCTGTTGATGGGATCGACGTCCCCCTCGATGTCATCAAAGATCTTGTTCAGAGAGTTCTGAAGGTTGCTTGATAGTTTGTTCTATGGGATCAAAAAACGATCTTCAATGGGATCGAAGTGCTCTTTGATGAGATCGAAGAAGTGTCCAAAGAGTTCAAACAGTTGCTGGACTTCATGTTTGATGGCATCGACCAAGGCTTTGATGGGTTTGAAGACATATCGAAAAGGACTTCGATGGGATCAAAGTCCAATAAAAAAATGTTATCGGAAACTGCTGTTTGGGCTGTTTGATTTATAGCAATTTGCACCTCTTATTAGCCTAATATATAATGTTTTCTAGGTGTTTTAAAGTTAATTATGATGACTAATGGTCTTCCTATCAAGTTGAAGTCATTTAGAGGTTTAGGGTTGTTTTGGTTCTAAGGTTAGGATCACTAAGGTTCTTCATTTACCTATATCTACTTCCTTGATGCTTCTTGTCCACTTAAATATTCAGTCTTCAACTTGTCAAGGCTCAACCGACATTAAGACACATGGATGCACGGGATCGAAAAATTAGGTGCGCTAGTATGCCACAAATAAGTGCACTAACAATATATAGTTGACTTGATGACTTATGTTTTAATTGAGGATATGGTTCTCAATAGTGTGGGATCACAAAACATGACTTGTGCAGAACAAGATTTGTGTAGCCGATCCGATGTAGTTGGGATAATACTTAGATGATGGTGATGATTAGTTATATGAAGTTGGCAAAGTTCAATGGGCTTTTTAAAGTTTTTACCAATAACCAAGCTGCCATTGCCCTAGTAAAAAGATTCGAAGTTTCATTCTTGGTCAAAGCATATTGAGATGAAGCATCATTATTTCACAAATGCAGTTGATAAATGTGAGATTACAGTCTCATATATCCCATCTTTTGAAAAACTTGTGTATCCATACACTAAACTTTATTAAGGGGGTTGTCTGAAAAACACATGGTAGGGATGGGCTTAGGTCAGTTCAACATATTAGTTATTAAAATCAAGTGGGAGAATGTTGGAAATAAGGCTATAAAAGCTGTGATAGTGGATTATCAATAATCGTTATTTACTTGAACTTAATCCACACTTTTTGGTATTCTGTTGCTAAAACAGTTTCACGCTGATCCATCCTAGCCAGGTGTCAGACCAGACTGAAACCTTACCAATCCATTCATGAGGATTTGATCCTTTGGCTAGATCAACGGTCAAAATCTGGGCTGTGCCCAAACTTGTTATAGATCTACATATAGAGCTTTTAATCAAACAATTAAATCAAGGAAAAATGATGTTAAAGAAGGGAAGTTAATCACTGCCATCAGTTTTTGAAATCATGCCTACCATGATTTGCAGTTCATCGCTTGTTTACATCTGTGATGTATCCTTTGACAAGGCAATTGATGTTCTTCATCCAAAACACACACACACACACACACACACACACACACACACACACACACACACACACACACATCCATCTAGCAGAATAAGAAGATCACACATTGCAAGCACCGTCTTCAGTGTCAAGTGCAATGACAGAATTAGGAGTTTGATTATGGACAGCAGAGTTGAGACAACGTTTTGTCAAAACTAAGAACAGTGTGTTGGAGAGACCTCAAAACTGTGCAATTTTCGTGTCCACCGACCAGTCGATCAGTGGACAAATTGTCACAATGAGTTCTAGGTGAATTTCTGGAAGCCTCTGACCGGTCGGCCGACCAATCTGCAGGGGGCTCCGACCGATCGCCTGACCGGTCGAATATTGAGGCAAAAACATGTTTTTTGGCATAAACTCTCTCGATCATTTTTGTGGGTCGTCGACCGGTCGACTGACGTGCGGGAGACATTTTTTCTTATGTGGTTTCACGTTGCATGTTTCCAAATCAGGATGGAGTCCTATTTAAACACCTCCTAATCGTGTTGAGATGTATCATAATCACGTCCAAGGGGTTTGGGGGAGTGATTTGTGAGGTTTGAGGGAGTTTTGTTCATCTTTGGGATTTCCTTGTGGGTAGATTAGCTTTGTAATCATCTGAGATTCATAGTGGAGGTGTCGCTTTGTAAAATTCGTTTGTCGTGCGTTGATTGCTTGTGTGGCTATGTGGTGATTGTTTGATCTTCTTCAGTGCTTCCACTAACCAGATTTCCAATAAGTGGTATCAGAGATATCGTTGGAAGGTTGAAGAAGAAGTTTTCTGAGACAATCTCATGGCTTCAAATACGAAGTTCGACATTGAGAAGTTTTCGGGTAAAAACAACTTTGAGTTGTGGAAGGTGAAGATGAGGGTCGTCCTAACTCAATAAGGGGTTGTGAACGCCCTTGGAAAGTGACCTACCGACAGGGAAGATGATGAGTGGACCAAGATGGATGAGAAGGCTATGGCCTCAATTCAATTGTGCCTTGTTAATAACGTCCTCTATAACATCATGAAGGAGAAGACCGCTGTTGACACATGGACCAAGCTAGAGAATGTGTGTGTGAAGAAGTCTCTAGAAAATCGCATGTATCTAATGATGAAACTATTCACTTTGAAGATGGTGGACGGGACAGATGTGGAGGACCACATTAGCACATTCAACAAGTTAATTTGCAAGTTGCTTGTTTTGGTGAACAGATGAAAAACGAGTATCAAGCCTTGATCCTGCTAAACTCACTTCTTAGTTCATATGAGTTACTCAGGGACTCGTTGTGTGCGGGTAGGGACACTATTAGTGTTGAGACTGTAGTCTCAGCCCTTCAGTTGAAGGTGATGAGACAGAAGAGCTATGATGCTAATTCTTCCTCCGATGCACTGATTATGAGATGAAGGAATTCGAAGCGGGGTGAAGGATCATCACGTTCTCGATCCAAGTCGAAGGGCAAAGGCAAAGCAAAGTTGAAGTGTTGGGGATGTGGCCAAGTTGGGCACATGAAGAAGGACTGCAAGAGTCCTAAGTATAAGAAGAAGAAATCAGGAGACTCATCTAGGGAAGCCAATATCGTTAAACCTGAAGAAGGTGGTAGTGATGTGTGCGAGGTCTTGAGGGCGTCCAAGATGGGATCTCTCAGCGATGAGTGGATCATGGACTCTGGGGCTTCGTATCACACATGCCTAGATAGAAGCGCCTTTACTTCCTATAGGGAGTATATGAAGGCTCGGTATTTCTAGGTGATGACTACGCCTGCAAGGTTGTGAGAATTGGTACTGTGTGCATCAAGATGTTCAATGGTATCGAACGGACCTTGACGGAAGTGAGGCATATTTCCAGGTTGAGGAAGAATCTGATTTCTCTTGGTGCACTCGAGGCATTAGGGTGCAAGTTCACCAGTTTTGACCGGTTCTACAAAGTTTCAAAGGGGGCCCTTGTAATTATGAAGGGACAAAGGCATAAAAACATTTACAGACTGATTGGGAGCACTTTAATAATTGGAGCTGTAGCGATTGTAGCGAACTCCACGTCTGCACGTATGTGGCATGCACGCTTAGGTCACATGAGCAAGCGGGGCATGAAGGTACTCTCTAAACAATCTTTGATTCCTTCCTTTAAATTTGTAGACTTCAGTATATGTGAACATTGCATGTATGGGAAACAATCTAGATTGTAATTTAAAAGGGGGGAAACATGTATATAAAAGGGTGCTTAAGTAGATTCATACTAATGTATGGGGGTCATCTCCCGTTATTTCTGTTGGAGGGTCATCATGGTTCGTGTCATTTATCGATGATTATAGCAGGAAGGTTTGGGTTTATTTTCTAAAAAATAAATCCGATGTCTTCATGACCTTTAAGTATTGGAAGGAGATGGTAGAGAATCAGTCAGGGTAAAAACTGAAACTTTTGGGAACTGACAATGGAGGTGAGTTCACTTCAAGGGAGTTTAACATATATTGTGAAGAGGGGATCGTGAGGCACAATACAGTGCATCACACGCTAGAACAGAATGGTGTGGCAGAGTGGATGAATCAGACTCTCTTGGAGAGAACCCGATCCATGATTAGTAATGCTGGGTTAGGCAAAGAGCTATCGACTGAGGTCGTTAACACAGCTTGTTACTTGATAAATTGGTCTTCCTCTATGGCAATTGAATGTAAAATCCCTGAGGAAGTGTGGAGTGGTCGTACACTAGACTACTCAAGTCTGCGGGTCTTTGGTTGTAAGGCTTACTCTCATGTACCGTCAGTTAAGAGAGATAACATAGACCATAGGGCCAAAAAAGGGATCTTTGTGAGCTATGGTGATGGTGCGAAATGTTATCGCATATATGATCATGTCACATGGAAGATCACCATATGCCGTGATGTCAAATTTAATGAGGATTTTTTATTCCGAAAGGATGCTACAAAGGAACTAGAAAAATCAGAAGTTGTTAATACACAAGATGACAGAGATGAGACACGGGCCGATACTGAGACACAGACAGAGGTACAGGATCAGGTGGAGCAACCACCTATGCGAAGAAATCCACCTAGAGATCGCAAATTACCGGCAAGGTATAGGGATGATTCGAACATTGCATTCGATCTCATTGCAGATGAGGGGAATCTATCTAACTTTGAGGAGGTACTACAGGATGTAGATGCTGAAAAGTGGAAGACGGCAATTCAAGACGATACGGACTCCCTATACAAAAATGAGACTTGGGAGCTTGTGGAGCTTCCAGTGGGTCGAACAGCGATTAGATGCAAGTGGATTTTTCGAAAGAAACATGATAGATACAAGGCAAGATTGATAGCGAAAGGGTATGCTCAGCGTGAAGGCTTGGATTTCAGTGAGATTTTTGTGCTGGTTGTGAAGCAAGTATCTATCGGGTTCATGTTTGCACTAGTTACCCAATACGACCTCGAGCTAGAACAGATGGATGTAAAGATTACTTTTCTGCATGGAGAATTGGAAGAGCAGATGTACATGGTGCAACCAGAAGGTTATACGATCTAAGGATCCAAGAACAAGGTTTATAGGTTGAGGAGATTGTTTTATACTCTCAAGCAGTCGCCTAAGCAGTGGTATAAGAAATTTGATTCCTTCATGATGAGTTGGGGCTTTTTCAGGAGCGAGTACGATCATTGTGTTTATTTCAAGACACTGAATCATGAGAAGTTTTCTCATACTGGTGTTGCACGTCAATGACATACTTATTGCCAATCATAGCATGTCTAATATTGATGTGTTGAAGACTCAGCTTTTAAGGACATTCGAGATTAAGGATCTGGGGGATGCAAAAAGGGTTCTTAGCATAGATATTCATAGAGACAAGAAGATGAGCAGGTTGTGGTTATCTCAGGAAGAATACCTTGAGAAGGTGTTGAAAAAGTATGAGATGGATAAGTCCAAACCGGTTAGCGTTCCTCACACAGCTCACTTCAGGCTTTCTTTTGAACATCGTCCCAAAACAGATGAAGAAAAGCATGTTATGTCTCATGTGCCCTATTCAAGTGTTGTGGGCATTTTAATATATGTCATGGTCTATACAAGACTGGATACTTCACAGGCTATAGGTGTTGTTAGCCGGCTATAGGTGTTGTTAGCCGATTCATATCTAACCCCAGGCAAATAACACTGGGAAGCTGTGAAATGGCTATTTCAATATATTCGGGGTACGAAGGACTACATCTTGACGTTTGAAAAGTCTAAGGACAAGTTGGTTGGTTACGTCGATTCTGATTACGCAGGTAGTGTGGATAGTAGGAGATTAACTTCAGGGTACTCGTTTGTATTAGCAGGTGGAGCGATTAATTGGATGTCTAAGCTTGAGTCTGTGGTGGCTCTTTCCACTACTGAAGTTGAGTATATGGCTGTGACAGAAGCTTTCAAGGAGACTGTTTGGTTAAAAGGAATGATAAATCAGTTGGGGCTTCAGCAAGAAGCCATGCCGGTTAATTGTGACAGCTCTAGTGCTATCAATTTGGCTAAAAATTCTGTTTATCACTCTCATATTAAACGCATTGATGTGCGTCACCATTATTTTATTCGACAGGTCCTTGAAGAAGGAGATGTGACTCTGGACAAGATTCACACTAGCATGAATCCGACGGATATGTTGACCAAGGTGGTCCCGACAGAAAAGTTTAAATTCTGTGTAATTTCTCTGGGATTGGCAAAGGCTTAATGAAGACGTAGTGATGCATGAGAAGCGACGACACCATGATTGATGAGCTGATTTATGAAGATAAGAGAAGATGGTTTGATGTTTTGATGCATTGGTGGAGTTTGTTAGAGAGACCTCAAAACTGTGCAATTTTTGTGTCCACGACCGATCAGTGGTGGATAGATTGTCACAGCAAGTTCTGGGCGAATTTCTGAAAGCCTCTGACCGGTTGGCCGACCGATCTACAGGGGGCTCCAACCGATCGCCCGACCGATCGAATATTGAGGCAGAAACATGTTTTTTAGCATAAACTCTCTGGACCCTTTTTGCGGGTCGCGGACAGGTCAATTGACGTGCGGGAGACGTTTTTTCTTACGCGGTTTCCCGTTGCATGTTTCCAAATCAGGATGGAGTCCTATTGAAACACCTCCTAATCATGTTGGAATGTATCCTAATCACGTTTAATGAGTCCAAACTCGAGTTTAGGGTTTGGGGGAGTGATTTGTGAGGTTTGAGGGAGTTTTGTTCATCTTTGGGATCTACTTGTGAGTAGATTAGCTTTGTAATCATCTGAGATTCATAGTGGGTGTCGCTTTGTGCCGTGGTTTTTTCCCGCAGGGTTTTTCCACGTAAAATTCGTTTGTCTTGAGTTGATTGCTTATGTGGCTGTGTGGTGATTGTTTGATCTTCTTTGGTGCTTTGCTGACTTGATTTCCAACACAGTGGTGAAGCAGCTCTCTTTGAGAATGGATAGTGATAGAAATGGTACCTGGGTCTAGTGCCGTTCTCTGTTGGCAACTTGTTTCTGGAAAGTTGTGGTCAGCCTGCTTCTTGGGAGGCAATGGCTATGCGATGGAGATGTGCCTTTGTGTATTGAATTTTCATTCTTCTTCAAGTACTACCAAGTTGTGGGCGTTGTGTTCAAATCCTTGTAGAAAGGTCAGAGGTTTGGGATGAAGATCCAAAATGCAAGGTTGAATTCTCTCTAATCATGGGAGATTGATGTAAACTCCATGGAGGAAAGAAAAGGCACAAGAGAAGAAGAAGATTTAGAGGAAGAAGGGGACTTGAGATGGGTCCAGATCACCCCCATGGCCAAAATATTCCATAACTGTAAGCCACCACCATTACCATTATGTTATGGGCTTTTTTTTTTTTTTTTTCTGAAAATAATCTGTTTCGGCCCCATCATTGGCCATTTTTTCTATGACGGGCTGACAGCCATTACAGCCGTTTTGGCCCATAACGCATAGCAGTTACAACCGTTACCATTTTGGCATACCATTCCCATGGCCCACTGATAGCATCCATGGGCAATTCTGTCTATTTGGAAGGCCAAAAAAGGGCTGATGTCATTCTGGCATCTGTGTATTACTGATGTTAGCATGACATCACGCCTTTTTCGTAGCTATTGCTGTGCACGGTTAGGGTGATTTCTAGTCAAAAGTGGACTATGGACTACTATTGGTGAATTGTTTAATAATGGTTTTCTCAGTAAGTTTCATCCTGAATTAAGAGGCCCTTTAGATGGAAGTTTTAGGGGTGGGCTTTGATAAATGTAGCTGAGATATTGCAATGGTGAAGGGTTTTAGGGATATAACAGGGGGTGTTAGTAGCTGTATGGACAGATTTTGAGAGAGAAGTTTCCTGTTTTCCTCTTTGAAGATAAGGATACAGATATTTTGGGTTTTGCTTAAAATCAAATCAATATTCAAGTTGTTCTTCTCTCCGTGGAGTTTACTATGCTTGTGTTCTGAAATGCATTCACACATCTCACTGTTAGTACACACACCCACACTGTTAGTCACCCTGCAATGTTAGCCACCCCCAACGTTGGGAATCGATACCTAGACCTCAGTGTTGATGAGAAGAGGTTATCTTCACTCAGTCTACCACTTTTCCAAAGGTGTGGGTGCTTCTGAAATGAATTGATAACTCAATTGATTGCTGGAGTTTACAAACAGCTTCTTAAAATTACTTTTTACTGCTGGAAATCTTACTTAAATTGCCACAAGTTCATGCTGAAATCAACAATAACTATTGATCGGTACCTCCATATAGATATATTTGTTTCGAAAACTGCTCCTAATTGCTGAAATTTCACTAATACTTGATGAGACTTTCTTACGAATATTCAGAATCTTGCATTGAAATTCGAAGTGGGCCTAACTACTACCATTAGACTCGAGTTCTGCAATTGATTGGGTCCTCCAAAACCCTTGATCGACCGAATCACCCTGTCCAAGTTTCCAATTAAGTCTACGGGTGGACCCTACATGGATGGATAATGAAGAAACTCTTTTGATGTCTTATTCAATGGTCATCCTTAGTGTGTCTGTAAGATATCTATAAGATAATCTAGTACTCATGATTTCATTTGACTATGCTGGTTGTAATATTGGGACTAATTGATACATCATGTTCAAATTGTCTGTCTACATATTCATCTGTGTCACGCCCCTGAATCTAGTGCCGGTAATCTTTTGTTAACGCACACCAAATTTGTGCTGACAGCTCTAGTAGAACTCCGATTTTAGGACTTCCAGCTGTCACATGCTAAGTCCCATAAGCGGGGCTCCACAAGGAGAATTTTTAAAAATTAAGACAAGTTCAGCTATAGCAAGGCGAGCTTGTTGGTGCAATGGTTGATAAAGAAGGGTTGGAGGTGGCCCTTGTGCTTCATGCTGATGAGTTGTTTTGTGGTGGGCTTGACGTTGAAACCCCAGACTGTCACTTGAATCAACGCAAGACTCAAAGTGATGAGAGCTCTTACATTCATGGCTCCTTATGTAAGTCCAACATGCTGGATGTCTAGGTGATGCTCTAATGTGAGAGTAGGAGTGGGGGGAGCACGTGTAACCCGTTTGGATAACCACTGTTGAAATGGTGTGAGAGCATGAATGTGGGCCTTGATGCTTGGTTTGTGGCCTAAAGCCCCCTGCCCTGCTCAATCACCAAAGACATCTGCTCATCCGGTTAACTGACTTCCTCTATGAGCTAATGGTCCTGCAGGGGAATTGGATGTGCCTCGTTTGGTGGCTAGTGCCTTATGGCATTCTCCTTAATGAGCCTGGTGTGGAGCACTGGTATGACTGGTGGTGCATGGTTTTAAGTATTGTGTTGCATTGGTTTCAGTCCACAACAAACGAGTCATCTGGATGATATGGGACTGAAACCAACTGATACAGGACTAGAATGGGCAAGTTGGGCAAGTTGAACCAGTTTTGGTCCCAAGCGAGTCACACTCTCAAACTGGTATTTAAATCCTTTCTGTAGTGTGTGTGACCACCTAGAGGCAGCAGAGGAAGCATTGGTGGACTCTCACTTACAACCCCCCCCCCCCCCCCCCCCCCTCTCCTAACTTCTCTTTTCTTCAGTTTTTTGTTTTTTTTTCTCATCTCTTTTCTTTTTTCACTTTCCACTTTCATTTTCTTCTATTTCATTTTGATTTTTGAATTCCTAACTTGTCTTATTTACAACTCCATCTCCATTATCCTAGGGGATAAGATCCATCATGACTTTGTCTCCAAGGTAGGAATTCAACAAAATGTCCAGTCAATCATGATGAATTAGAAAATTAGAGTGGATTTATATTTGTTGCACGATTTCCATCAATAGTCTTCCCTCTTGTTGTCCATTAAATTAGATGCATATGATGAACCACCATGGGCAGACATCTCCACTATGAACATGTTTCCAGTTCAGATTTCTGGTAAGACTGTGATCTCAATCTTTCAACATGTGCAAGGTTTAAGGAAATTAGAACTTTCTCTGGTTCCAAATGATGCAGGCAGTGACCATTGGATGATCGTTACTTGCCGTGCATAAATGAGTTTGATAAATTATAAAGAAGCTGTCTACCCCAAACAACTTGTGCCAACGCAACTTTCTTGAACCAAAACAACCCCTTTGCCTTTCGAAAACTTCAAAAGATTTCAAGTAACATTAATTCATCTGCTTCTCACATCCTGTGAATAGCCTGGATAGCTGTGTTCCCATCAATAGCTGTTAAGTGAGTTGTAAGATCTGTCCAGTGGGCATAGTGGATCTTGCATACTATTCGATCAGTTAATGAGCCCACCCACATAGTGGTTTGGTTGATCCAGGTGTGGGGACCATATGGTCCATATGGTTGGGAGTACTATTACATATTTGGAGTTCTTTTTTTCTTTTTCTCTCTTTCTTAATGTTTAGCCGGCAGGTCCTATAATAAAATAAAAATAGTTACTTATGACTCAAGTAATCTATTTAAAGAAGGATTATTTAAATGCTTATTTCTGTCGCTTACATTTAAAAGTGTATTGAGTTTGCTAGCAAAAGAGCCGAAGATCATGCAATTCTAACCTGAAGTTAATGAGTTACGACTGAAAGCATGGAAAGAATGTAGTATTATGACAGGATATAGGGATCTTTTAGTCATTATTAATATTTTTCTCTAAATAGATTGTTAGGATTAAACTAGGTTTTTGAGTAGCCATGTGTATTCAATTTGTAGATGGTGTATGGCCGAATGGTAAATGAAGGCAGCAAAAAAAAAAAAAAAAACCAATTCAACTGAGAGCACCAGGACTGATGTGACAAACTCAAAACTTCAAAATCATGTGTTTATTGCTTTGATTCATTTGTCCTACATTAGTTTTGGCATAGGAGCAAGTTTAATTCTCTGGGGTAGATTTGATGTAGGCAAATTTTATGGATTTACTGCGTTATTTGTTTAGACCTGGACACCTGATATATGAAAGGCTGTTGAGATGATAATTGATGGAGTCGTGGGGACTCCAAAGATGTGGTTTCCAGAGGATCTTGCTGCAGGAGAACCAGGAACGGAGAGCTTATCCCCTTTTTCTGCCTGACTCTTTGGTTTTAAGAATGAGTGATTGCCCTTCTCCGACCATTTCTGCCCACCAATGGGTGGACAACTAATGTGTTCCACTTGTTGAACAGGTCTATGGTCAGACCTATGACCGCAGGATGTCAAAGGAGTCCTTAGGGTGATCTCATAGTTCCAACGGTGGAAATGATGGGGTCAGTTGTGGGTTATGAAATTGTCGTAGTTGGATATGTTTCAAATTTTGAAAAAAAAAAAAATCCAACTTGCCGATGCCTTGTTTTACATTCTTCCGGAGAAAAGTATTCCAAAGATGTGTGGCGGTCGCTAGGCAGATGGATCACCGTCATTTTCTTCTTGGAAAAGCATGGATATAGGATCAAAACGTCTCCTATGATATATATATTATTTCAAGATGGATAGGAATTTGTTTGTCGTGAAGACCTTTGGTAAGAAGATTGAAAGTCCCATGAAGCCATCCAAAAAAACACGAGAAATAAATGGACAAACTGCAAGAGGCATCTTTGTGGATAGATTGAGAAAAGGATTTGCTGATTAATTGACTCCAACCAAAGAATTGCCTAAAAGATTTGCTGATGGATTGACTGCTAGATCGAAGGAGGAATTTGTGGACTGATAAAGAGGTGAATCGACTATTGGATCGACGATAGAGCCGATAGTCGGATCAACCATTTTGAACACATTGATCATGCCAGCAGTCTAGACTGATGGTTCAAGATCTAAGGGTGGCGATTGGGTTAAGCCTCCACCATCATCTTCCACTGAAGCCCTCGATGACATGATACGAGGGTGGGCCATAGCGTTTGATGGGTATGAAGATTTGAACTTGAGGACAAGTTCTTCCCAACAGGATGGATTCAAGCAGGAGGGATTGATGCAGTCCAAAGTGAGCCCCAAGATTTGTCAAGTCAGTTAAAGTGGACTCCAGGGGCTATTGGACTGGTGTAATCAAATAGTGGGCCCCGCATGGTTGAGTTTGGCAACCCCATTCTATTTCTTTGATTAGTGAGCTAATAATCCGCAATGTTTCTTCCCCCCTCATGCTCGATGCATGCTTTACAACATATTTAGTTAGAGCTGTTGAACTTTTGGTAGAATGTTAATTATCCAACACCTGCTGACAACCTTCCCTTGTTCACATACAATGTGTCTGAATTTCAGTTCATCAGTCCATTAGTTTAGTTGATATGAGAAAGCCGCACATGATTAAAGCCTTCCAGGTGTAGCATGATTTGTGGAAAAAAAAATAATAATAAACCTTGGTTTCCAATGCATTAGAATAGTCGCTGGTACAATTCCGCATGGTTGCACTGAGGTGGTTTACCAAGAAAAAAAAAACACAGTAATCTGTGGTAAATCACCTTAAGTGCAACCATGCAGAATTGTACTAGCAACTATGCTAATGGCATTGTAAATGAAGGATTCATTTCTTCAAAAATCATGATTTAATGCTGTTATAATAGTATTTTAGTTATGACCTGTTTGTTCAGAGAGAGAACTGTGGTTAACAATGAAAAAGTAAATGAATTACTTTGATGCGACAATTTCTTCATTTTGAGATATTAAAGAAGTGGAGGAAATCAATTTCCCTTTTCAAAGTATTCCTTAAAATGTGGATACTCTCTAAAACCTACTAATCTCCTTTCCTCAATTGATGGGAAAGAGCTGACCCTTGATATGACATTTAGGG
>PVNU02003387.1:0-87793 GCA_003013855.2 Liriodendron chinense
ATGCTCACCAGCACTTCATGAGGAAGCTGCCCAATACGCTCCGTGAAATCTTTTATCTCGGGTTCGACCGTAGGAAAGAAGCGACAGTTATGTCTTAGAGGAGGAGGGTTAGAAGGACCTTCAGCTGTTCATTTCCGACCGCACTTCATCGGCGTTGGACCAGAAGCATGTGACCCAGAGGTTTCACCAGAGGATCCCATTGTCGCTACTGCAATTCACTGCAACAAGTAAACAGAGCAACATTAGAAAACAACTTGATACACACGGGCAAATAGCCTAACGAAATCATGTCACAAACACAAGCACAGCATGTAGAGCACAAGCATGAAGAGCATGAAAGCAAACAAAATCAAGAGCATAGCATATCGATCATCATACGCATTTCATAGCAAAGCAACGGCCATCATACATGCACGCATACATAGGATCGATGCACACACAAATCATAGATTAAACCCACAATACATCCATGCATTTAGTCTAAAAATAGCCTTGACGAGTCCAGGTGCTTATAAGTAGATACTGGACAGAGTCAGGAAACAGTTTCAGCATCATACATATGCAACTATTCGCACACAGCAACTTTACAGGCAATCAGAACACTATAAGCGCACTCTGGCAAACATACTCTGAACCTGCCTAAAATAGACAGTTGCAAGCTGTGACAAGCCAAAGTAGGTAGCCAACTGCAGGCCCAAGGCACTAAGCTCCAATCGTGCTTGAATTTTAAGCGATCTAGCCTCAAACAGCACTAAATTTGACTGAGAAACGGAGCCGAAAATGCCATTTCTTCGCCAAAGTGCAAAGTAGGGACTAAAAATGAAATTCTGGCAAGTGTTGGGCTCACATGCGCCCAAGGTGAAGCCCCAGGCACATGTGGCCCCTCACATGCGCCCAATCCATAAATGTCACAATTCGAAGTTCATCATACAAAGTCTCAGGTGCATGTCCAATCTGACATGCGCCCGGCTCAGAAGAAGGGAATGAATGAGGTTGAAATTCAATGTCCCAAGCACATGTGGAAACACCACATGCGCTCATCTCTGATCTATGGGAAAGAGTTAAGTCCCGGGCAGTGCCCTGGGCACATGCCTAGAACCACATGCGCCTGGGACATGCGCCCATTCCATATGGCAATCCAACATGCGCCTGAAAGGGGTCTCTTCACAAAAATGAATGGTAGCAGGTCACATGTGCCCACAAGGGGACCACATGCGCCTGTACCCCGAGGGTGAGCTCTCTCACCTTAGGAGAAATTAAGTTTTCTGACTCGGAAAATTTTGGAATGACTCAGTGAGTCAACTATTTATACTTGAGCCTAAGGGACCGGTGCACTGCACTGGCATGACGTAAGCATCCAGCGCAGCACACCGGGGGGGCACTTGTTGGTGCTCAAATTTGCACCCATTGTAAAACAACATCCCGTGGTCTATTGACAATGATTTGGATAAGTTTCGAGGCCGGGAGAGCCCCGAAAATGCCTGCACAACCCTGATCGCTTGGTAGCGACCAAAATTCATAAACAGCATTTCGGAGCGGAACTGGACATGTGCTTTACCGCCAAATGATCCGAAATGTCCTAAAACCCTTAACCTGCAAGTTTCAAAGTCATCCGGTGCATATTTTTACCTGCGCACCTCGAAATGCATTTCGTCCCTTGCCCTGAACTGACCAAAAGGGTCCGTAAGCCTACAGCTACCATTTCAGAGCGGAACTGGACATGCGCTTCACCGAAAAATGGTCTGAAATGTCTGAAAACCCTTAACCTGTAAGTTTCAAAGTCATCTGGTGCATATTTTTACCTGCGCACCTCGAAATGCGTTTCATCCCCGTTTGGAGCTGACCAAAAAGGGTCCGTAAGCCTACAGCTACCATTTCAGAGTGGAACTGGACATGTGCTTCACCGCCAAATGATCCAGAGCACCCCAAAACCCTTAAATAGCAAGTTTGAAGTCATTACGATGCTTATTTCCATGAGCGCACTCCCCGGAACAACATTCCTATACGACAAGCCGACCCGGAGGCTCCAAATTAGGAAGGAAGTACCAAAATTAGCAACATCTGGACTTCCACACCCCACCCCATTCATTCAGGAGGTCAATCCTAGCCTAAAAGTGGCTTAGCGACAGTGAGTGCATGTCTAGAAAAGGTAGCTGTCCTTTGAAGGTCCCTCGTCGGAGCTGAAATGCTGAAATTTTCTAAGTGCTGGAATCCTGAAAATCTGGCTAAGTAGTGGGAAAGCGCCGGTAAAGGACATGCGCCTAGCCTCCAACCACATGCGCCTGGCCTCTAACCACATGCGCTTGCACTCTATCAAGGAAGTGAATTGAACACTTTTTCGAAAAGCGCAGGTAAAGGACATGCGCCTGGCCTCCAACCACATGCGCCTGGGCTCCAATCACATGCGCTTGACACTGTTTTCTACCACATGCGCCGGAAAATATCCGCCGGATCGGACCCGAACCCGATTATCCCTTATAAATAGTGAAGTCATTTCATTCATTAGCACGAGATCATCCCCCGCCGACCTCAGAGTGATGTAAGCACCACATACGCTTACTTTCTCTCCCCTCGCCGGATGCCTTGGCCGGAGTGGATTCCCTCACCAGAAACCCTCGCCGGAAAGGGATTTCCTCGCCGGAATCCCAAGTTCAGGAAGAAAATCCTGAAATTTTCTAAGTGCTGAGCACATGCGCCGGCATATCCCCCACATGCGCCGGCTTTTTCCCCCACATGCGCCGGCTTTTCTGGTAAAAAAATCCTAAATTTTCTCTAAGTCCGGGAGAGACATGCGCTTACTCCTTAGGTCCAGGTGCATGTGCACTGCCACATGCGCCCAGAACACCTCTACTTCATCTTTTTTGTGCAAAATGGGCACATGCGCCCGGATGATGACCACATGCGCCTAGATGATGACCACATGCGCTTGACAGATGATGCAACACCACATGCGCTTGTAAAATGGCCACATGCGCTTGAAAAATGACCACATGCGCCTGTACACACTCCCCCATGCGCCTAGACGCTGATGGGAGGGGTGGACCGTCCGTCGCATGGCCCGCCTTCGTCCGAGATCGGATTTTGATGAAACCGCCTCTCCTGGATGTGTCTCGATGAGATCTATCCATCCACCGGATCAGATTCTCCAGCGGTCAATGATAAATGGACCAAATCAGTGTTTTGGTCCAAAATAACCAACACTTAGCCAATTTGGCAGCCCCGAAAATCCTTCCGAAAGAGCCGAAAACGGCCTAAAACGAGTAGAATCGAGCGGAATTGGACCGAGCCCGAGAGAGAAACTTTTCTTCTACTTGACATGATACACCATAATCATGTACTACGACGAGGTTATCCGATCTCATGACCCTCGAATACCCTAATCAAATGGTCGGCAGGTCCGCTACATAGTCATTTTCAGCCCTGGGAAGTGCCCTGTTGGCCCGGAAATCGACTTATGCTAAGCAAATTGAAATGCGATCGCACCGCGATCTTCGTGGACATAATCCACCCCTGTTCCAAGTCGGTCATCGATAATATTCACCAATTTCTTTAATCAGACCGCAGACAGGTCCACTATTTAGTCATTTCTAGCCCTGGGAAGTGCCCTGTTGGCCCAGAAATTGACTTCTGCTAAGCAAATTGAAATGCGATCACACAGCGATCTTCGTGGACATAATCCACCCCTGTTCAAAGACGGTTATCGATAATATTCATCGATTTCTCTAATCAAACCGCAAGCAGGTCCATTACTTAGTCGTTTTCAGCCCTGGGAAGTGCCCTGTTGGCTTAAGAATTGACTAATGCCAGTTGAAATCAACCGCGATCTCAAAGGCGCAGAGGCAAAGCTGAAGTACTCAGGCTATCCAACAGCCGAGTCAAGCATTCGCGGGGCACCGATCCCCATTATTCATTAGGAAATTGGCATATGTGGGTACCCATCGGACCCTATACATAGCCACTTACAGGCATCGAAGCAGCCGATCCAGCCCATTGAGTTTGAATCCTCAAAAAATCTTGGCTCGATAAAGCCTACTTGATCCCAAATAGATCATTGAAAATACTCAGAAGAAAGAGTGTTCTCGAAGACGAGTCGCCCGACTCCAGAAGAAATACATTTACTTTACTGTACAAAGCTTTATTCATCCCGTATAAAGGTCCGAGGCTAAACCTAAGGGGTTATGGTTACCACTAGAAATCACAAACAAAGAGTTCTAACTAAGCTTAAAACATCTTGTTATGGACTGCCACTATGAAAAAGACAGTCGATGCCCTACCCATCGACAACGGGTCCGTCGGTTGAGCTGATGAGGTAGTTGCGCTTTCCTAAGGTCACCCGTCATAAAAATACAAGCGCGGGCTTTAGGTTATGCCGACCAACATTTCGAGGTTCGTGTATTCCAGCGGTCACCTATTCACAGTAACAGGCGCTGGCCCCGAGTTGCACCACTCGATTAAAACCCTCGTTCGGGAACGTTGCGGAGTGCTTTCCTAAGGTCACCCGTCATAAAAGTACGGGCGCGGGCCTTGGGTCATGCCGACCAACATTCGAGGTTCGTGTATTCCAGCGGTCACCTGTTCACAGTAACAGGCGTGGGCCCCGAGTTGCACCACTCGAATCCTGATAGTCTCTCAACCCGGACATACCGAAAGAAAATGGGACATAGACATCCGGCGTGTCTAACAAATGTGGCTCAGTCCATAACAAGAAAACAAAGGTCTACACGACCATGAACTCAAGACCATAATCCCCGGTGGATTAGTCTTTTGCCTTCCAATCAAGGGTGATCAACCGTTGATGTAATTAAAGGCTCGTGACCAGTATCACAGCCTGGAATGTAAAAGATCTCAGAATCTCTGGAATAAAATTCGCCTTGCGATATCTCTCTCTTGTGTACACTTTGTGATTGCTTGTGATTGTCTATGAATGTCTCTATACTCAGAATTCCCCCAGAATAAAAGAAACACGAAAAAAGAAAAGAAAGAAGGACTGCTGACGAGTAGCTCCGATCTTTCTTCCTGCTTCTTTTTTTAAGTTCTAACAGGACCCATGAAATCAATGCCTCAACAATAAAAAATTTCAATTATTAAGATGGGATTAAGTGGCTGTTAGAACTTAGAAAAAAGAGAAAATCAGAACTTGCTCGTCAGCAATCCTTCTTTTGTTTTTTCCTGTGTTTCTTTTATTCTGGGGGAATTCTGAGTATAGAGACATTCATAGACAATCATAAGCAATCACAAAGTGTACACAAGAGAGAGATATCGTAAGGCGAATTTTATTCCAGAGATTCTGAGATCTTTTACATTCCAGGCTGTGATACTGGTCACGAGCCTTTAATTACATCAATGGTTGATCACCCTTGATTGGAAGGCAAAAGACTAATCCGCCGGGGATTATGGTCTTGAGTTCATGGTCGTTTAGACCTTTGTTTTCTTATTATGGACTGAGCCACATTTGTTAGACACGCAAGATGTCTATGTCCCATTTTCTTTCGGACTGTCTGGGTTGAGAGACTGTCAGGATTTAAGTGGTGCAACTCGGGGCCCGCGCCTGTTACTGTGAACAGGTGACCGCTGGAATACACGATCCTCGAATGTTGGTCGGCATAACCTAAAGCCCGCGCCTGTTACTGTGAACAGGTGACCTTAGGAAAGCAATCCGCAACTGCCTCATCAGCTCAACCGATGGACCCATTGTTGATGGGTAGGGCATCGATTGTCTTTTTCATAGTGGCAGTCCATAGCAAGATGTTTCAAGCTTAGTTAGAACTCTTTGTTTGTGGTTTCTCGTGGTAACCATAACCCCTTAGGTTTAGCCTTGGACCTTTATGTGGGATGAATAGAGCTTTGTACAGTAAAGTAAATGTATTTCTTCTAGAGTCGGGCGACTCGGCTTTGAGAACATTCTTTCTTCTGAGTATTTTCAATGATCTATTTGGGATCAAGTAGGCTTTATCGAGCCGAGATCTTTTGAAGATCCAAATTCAATAAGCTGGATTGGCTGTTTTCGATGCCTGCAAGTGGCTAAGTATAGGGTCCGATGGACTCCTGTTCATGCCAATTTCTTATGAATGATGGGGATCGGTGCCCCATAAATGCTTAACTCAGCTGTTGAATAGCCTGAGTACTTTAGCTTTGCCTCGGCGTCTTTGAGATCACGGTTGATTTCATCTGGCATCAGCCAATTTTCAAGCCAACAGGGCACTTCCCAGGGCTGAAAATGACTAAGCAGTGGACCTATTTGCGGTCTAATTAGAGAGATCGTTGAGTATTGTCGATAACCGTCTCTGTACAGGGGTGGATTATGTCCATGAAGATCGCGGTGCGATTACGTTTCGATTTGCTTAGCAGAAGTCAATTTCCAGGCCAACAGGGCACTTCCCAGGGCTGAAAACGATAAGTAGTGGACCTGTTTGCGGTCTGATCAGGGAAATCGGTGAATATCATCGATGACCATCTTTGAACAGGGGTGGATTGCGTCCACGAAGATCGCTGTGGGATTGCATTCCGATTTGCTTAGCAGAAGTCGATTTCCGGGCCAACAGGGCACTTCCCAGGGCTAGAAATGACTAAGTAGCAGGCCTGTCGACTGCTTGATCAGGGTATTCAAAGGTCCAGAGATCGGATAACCTCATCGTGGTGCATGATTATGGTGTATCATGTGATGTAGAAGAAAAGTTTCCCTCTCGGGCTCGGTCCAATTCCGCCCAATTCTTCTCGTTTTCGGCCGTTTTCGGCTCTTTCAGAAGGATTTCCAGAGCTGCCAAATTGGCTAAGTGTTGGTCATTTTGGACCAAAACACTGATTTAGGCCACTTATCATTGATCGTTGGAGAATCTGATCTGGTGGATGGATAGAACTCATCGAGACGCGTCTAGGAGAGGCGGTTTCATCAAAATCCGATCTCGGACGAAGGCGAGCCGCGCGACGGAAGGTCCACCCCTCCCATCAGCGTCCAGGCGCATGGGGGGTGTGTGCAAGTGCATGTGGTCATAGTGCAGGCGCATGTGGCACTGCATCAGCTTTCAGGCGCATGTGGCAGGGAGCCGGGCGCATGTCCCATCTCCCGGGCGCATGTGGAGGTGTTTTTTCATGAAAACAGAGAAACGGGAGGCAATCCTGGCGCATGTGGTGGTGCACATGCGCCTGGACCCAAGGAGTGGGCGTATGTCCCTCCTGGACTTAGCGGATTTTCATGTTTTTCCGGTGGGAAAAGCCGGCGCATGTGGTGGAATAAGTCGACGCATGTGGGGGATAAGCCAGCGCATGTGCCCAACACTTAGAAAATTTCAGGATTTCTTCCTGAACTTGGGATTCCGGTGAGAAAATCCCTTTCCGGCGAGGGTTTCCGGCGAGGGAATCCACTCCTGCCAAGGCATCCGGCGAGGGGAAAGAAAGCAAGCGCATGTGGTGCTTACGTCGCTCTGAGGTCGGCGGAGGATGATATCGTGTTGATGAAATGAAGTGACATCGCTATTTATAGGGGGTAATCGGGTTCGGGTCTGGTCCGGAGGGTATTTCCCGAAGCATGTGCCAGAAACAAAGCCAAGCTCATGTGAGAAAAATGCACCAGGCGCATGCGGAGGATCCGGGCGCATGTCCTTTACCGGCGCATTTCCCGGCGCTTTTCGGAAAAGTGTTTCATTCACTCCATTTCACTAATAGGATGCAAGCGCATGTGGTTGGAGGCCAGACGCATGTCCTTTGCCGGCGCTTTCCCACTACTTAGTCAGATTTTCAGGATTCCAGCACTCAGAAAATTTCAGGATTTCAGCTCCGACGGGGGACCTCCAAAGGACAGCTACCTTTTCTAGACATGCACTCACTATCGCCAAGCCACTTCTAGGCTATGATTGACCTCCTGAATGAACGGGATGGGGTCCTTCCTAATTTGGAGCCTCCGGGTCGGCTTGTCGTATAGGAACGTTGTTCCGGGGAGCGCGGCATGGAAAGACGCATCGTAATGACTTTAAACTTGCTATTTAAGGGTTTTGGGATGCTTTGGATCATTTGGCGGTGAAGCGCATGTCCAATTCCGCTCTGAAATGGTAGCTGTAGGCTTACGGACCCTTTTGATCAGTTCCGGGCAGGGACGGAATGCATTTAGAGGTGCGCAGGTAAAAAATATGCACCAGGATGACTTCAAAACTTGCAGGTTAGGGGTTTTAGGACATTTCAGATCATTTGGCGGTGAAGCGCATGTCCAGTTCCACTCTGAAATGGTAGTTGTAGGCTTACGGACCCTTTTGGTCAGTTTCGGGCAGGGACGGAATGCATTTCGAGGTGCGCAGGTAAAAATATGCATCGGATGACTTCAAAACTTGCAGGTTAAGGGTTTTAGGACATTTTGGATCATTTGGCGATGAAGCGCATGTCCAGTTCCGCTCCGAAATGCTGTTTACGAATTTTGGTCGCTACCAAGCGATTAGGGTTGTGCTGGCGTTTGCAGGGCTTTCCCGACCTCAAAACTGATCCAAATTATTGCCAATAGACCACGGGATGTTGTTTTACAATGGGTGTAAATTTGAGCCCCAACAGTGGCATCATATTTCTACGAGAGATTCCTCACAATTTCTGACAAGGCTCACATGTTTTGCTAAACTCATGTGTGTCCTTGAACATAGTGGGCCAATAAAACCCACATTGCAGAATTTTGGCTATGGTCTTCTTAGCCGAAAAGTGGCCACCACATGCATGAGAATATCGGAAGGAGATGATACTTTGTTGTTCATCATCTGGCACACATCTCCTTATGATTTGATCGAGACAATACTTGAATAAGTATGGGTCGTCCCATAGGAATTTTCGTACCTCATTGACGAACTTATCCTTATCTTGCTTTTTCCAATGTGTAGGAATCATACCTGTAGCAAGATAGTTAGCAATGTCCGCATACCATGGCAATTGGGAGACTTTAAAAAGTTGTTCATCAGGGAACATGTCATTGATTGCGGTCGTCTCAGGGGAATCGGTGAGAACAAGTCGAGAGAGATGGTCAGCCACTACATTTTCTACTCCTTTCTTATCACGTATCTCTATGTCAAATTCCTGGAGTAGAAGGATCTATCTTAACAACCGTGGTTTAGCATCCTTCTTGGAGAGAAGGTACTTAAGCGCGACATGGTCAGTGAATATGATGATCTTGGATCCAATCAAGTAGGACCTAAATTTGTCCAAGGCAAAAACTACGGCTAAAAGTTCTTTTTCTGTAGTAGTGTAGTTTGCTTGGGCTGAGTTTAAGGTACTACTTGCATAGTAGATAACACATGGCTTCTTCTCTTTTCTTTGGCCTAACATGGCCCCAATAGCATAGTCATTTGCATTGCACATAATTTCAAAAGGAAGGCTTTAATCAGGTGGTTGCATTATGGGAGCACATGTCAACATACATTTAAGTTTGGTAAAGGCATTTTGACAATCTTCATTCCACTCGAATGAGTTTTCCTTTTGAAGTAGGTTACATAAAGGACGAGAGAGTGAACTGAAGTCCTTTATGAACCTTCTATAAAATCCGGTGTGTCCCAAAAAGGACAGCACATCTCGTATGCTCTTGGGTGGTGGAAGGTTAGAGATAAGATTGATTTTCGCTTTGTCAACCTCGATTCCATTTTGTGAAATGATGTGACCAAGTACAATTCCCTTCTGAACCATGAAGTGACATTTCTCCCAATTCAACACAAGGTTCTTCTCTTCACATCTTTTCAACACAGACTTCAAGTGCCCAAGGCACTCATCAAAGCTACAACCAAATACTGAGAAATCATCCATGAAGACTTCGAGAATTGTCCCCACCATATCAGAAAAGATACTCATCATACAACCCTGAAAAGTGATAAGGGCATTGCATAGTCCAAAACGGCATCCGTCGATAGGCGAAAGTGCCAAATGGACATGTGAATGTAGTCTTTTCTTGGTCTTCAAGGGTGATCTCTATTTGGTTATACCCTGAATAGCCATCAAGGAAGCAAAAATGGGAATGACCCGCCAACCTTTCTAAAATTTGATCAACAAACGGTAGGGGGAAGTGGTCTTTCCTCGTGACAGTGTTTAGCTTCCTGTAGTCAATGCACATTCTCCAACCGGTAGTTATACTGGTTAGTACGAGTTCATTATTGGCATTGGCTACGATGGTTATTCCGGATTTCTTAAGCACCACTTGAGTTGGGCTCACCCATTGACTATCGGATATTGGGTAAATAATACCCACATCCAATAGTTTCACCACTTCGGCCTTAACCACATCCTTCATGTTTGGATTGAGTCATCTTTGTGGTTGCTTAAATGTCTTCGCATTTTCCTCAAGGTGTATGCGATGAGTACAAATCAGTGGGTCTATGCCTCTGAGATCCGCAATCGACCATCCAATGTCACTCTTATGCTCTAGTAGAGTGGCTATTAGCCTACTCTCTTGTTCCTCATCCAAGTGGGAAGAAATCACCACCGGATATGTCTCATCTCGACCTAAATAGACATATTTCAACTCACTTGGTAATGGTTTTAGGTCGAGTGTTGGTGCCTTGATATTGGATGGGAGAGGCTTGTTCTCGTTTAAGGGAAAAGGCTCAAATAGGGCCCTCCATCTTTTGTTATCAAGCACTGGCATCACATCTAAAATGGCATCCATCTCTCGTATTGTGTCATCATTTATCTCATGAAAGTGGGCCACACATGCCTCCAAAGGGTCGGAATATAATGTTGAGGGGAATGTCTCCTCCACGAATGATTCAATCAAGTTTATCTCGTGGATCTCCTCATCAACTTCCCGTGGTTGTTTGCATAAATCAAATATATTCAGCTCAAGTGTCATATTTCCAAAGGACATTTGTACAAGCCCATTTCTACAATTGATATTCGCATTGGAAGTAGCTAGAAAAGGGCGGTCAAGTATTATGGGGAATTTGAGCACTGGTACCTATCACGGGATGTGTATCCAAGACAATAAAGTCTACTGGGTAGTAGAATTTATCAACTTGGACTAAAACATCCTCAATCACTCCTCTCGGTATACGAATGGATCTATCAGCAAGTTGGAGGGTGGTTTAGGTGGGTTTCAATTCACCTAACTCAAGTTGTTCATAAACCGAGTACGGAACGAGGTTCACACTTGCCCCTAAATCGAGTAAGGCTTGTTTAATCTGGTAGTCTCCTATGATGCATGAGATGGTTGGACTGCCCGGATCCTTGTATTTTTGGGGCACCTCTTGTTTGATAATAGCACTCAAATTCTCGGTCAAATATACTTTGTTGTGAACATTGTGTTTCCTTTTGACTGTGCACAATTCCTTTAGAAATTTGGCATAGGATGGTATTTGCTTTATGGCATCCAACAACGGAATGTTGATCTTCACCTGCTTGAAAACCTCTAAAATTTTTAGGTTTTTGTCTAAAGGTTTGGGTGAAATCAACCTTTGGGGAAACGGAGCAACCGGCTTGTATTGCCTTTCCAGTTCTTTCTCTTGTGGAGTGTTGTTTGAGCTATCATCCTCTTTAGAATTTTTCGGATCCTTAGGCTTTGGGGCCTTTACCAGATTAGATTTATCAATTATTTTCCCACTTCTCAAAGTGGTGATAGCTTGAACATGCTCCGTATGTTGGGAGGATGAGCTTGCGTCTTGTATCTCAAATTGGGTTCTTGGGTTAGGAAGAGGTTGGGCAGAAAGTGTGCCTTTCTCCCTAACACTGAGGTGAGACTCAACTCTAGCTATTGAAGTTTTCAAGTCATTGATGGCTTGAGTTGAACTTTGAATAAATTTCAATTTCTCTTGCATGAACCCATCTATTTTCAGAGAATTAGTCTTGTTATATTCAGCTTCAACCGATACGAATGCACCCAACATCTCCTCTAGCGTAGCTTTTAGTGTAATGACTAAGGATGGACCTAGTAAAGGTTAAGCTTGAGGGATATTGTTTGCATTCGCAGTGGGTCCATTCCTCCAACTGAAGTTGGGCTGGTTCTTCCAACTAGAATTAAACGTGTTTGAGTTTTGAGCACCAAATTGCCATTGATAACTGTTTATGGCATCTAATTGTTCTTATAAGATGTCTTGAACCGCTGAAATTGTGGGACAATCTTATATTGTATGTTAATTTCCGGCACAAATTCCACAAACAGTTTCAACGTCTTTAGAGTTGATCGTCTCTCCTTTCTTTAATTCCATGGCCTCAACTTTTCTTGTGAGGCTAGCCACCCGTTCACTTATGTTAGCCTCTTCTGATAGGACATAAATTCCTCCTTTTCCTTTTATTAGCTAGTCTTGAAATTTGTTGGTTTAGATGTATCCCAAGACTGTGCATTCTCAGCCAATTCCTCCAAATAGTCCCATGCTTCATCGGCTTCCTTATTCATGAACTCCCCATTACACATCATCTCTATGAATTGGCGCATGGGTGAAGTCAGTCGTTCATAGAAAAAGCTTATAACTCGCCAAATTTCATAGCCATGATGTGGGCATGCATTTAACAAGTCCTTAAACCTCTCCCAACATTGGAAGAAGGTCTCATCCTCCTTTTGAGCAAAATTCATGATAAGGCACCTCAACATGTTCATTTTGTGAGTAGGGAAAAACTTTTTAATGAACTCCCTATGCATATCAGTCCATGTGCCAATTGATCTTGGCCTTAATGCATGAAGCCAACCTTTAGCTTTATCTTTAAGGGTAAAAGGAAATAATTTAAGCCTCACCACATCATCAGTTACATTTGCAAAGTGCATGGTGGTTATTACCTCATCAAATTCCTTAAGGTGTTGATAGGCACTTTCACTGTCTAATCCATGGAATCTCGGAAGGAGTTGAATTACTCCCAATTTCAAATCTACGTTCCCTACATTTTGTGGAAAAACTATGCATGAGGGAGTGCTCGCTCTTGTTGGTTGCAAGTAATCACGTAATGTTCTTGGTCGGGGAACATTCTCAACCACATTCTCTCCCGTTTCGGTTTGGTTTTGGCCTAGATTTTGATTGGCCATAGGATTGGGTTGATTTACAGCCATACTTTCAGAAAAAAAATGGAGAATTTAGATATCTCCTAGCACGTGGTTCTCTGTCAATTCCTTCTACTATTCCCCCTTCACTAATGAGTCGGTTATAGAATCCTGAGCCCAATTTGGCATGCAATTCCTAAAAGTATGAAGCAAGAAAGAAAGAAGAATTCTTCCTTCCTTTCTTTACTCTTCTCTAAGACCGAAGAACAAGGTGTCTTGCAATGACTGAGCCAGAAGCAAGGATAGAGACCGATTTCTCCTGGTCAATAGGGGTTTAGAGAACTCCCCACCCACTCTTTGAATCTTTTGAGAAAAGTGCAGAAAAAGAAGACAGAGGAGTAGAGGTGAGAAGAGAAATCTCTGAGCACAAGGTGATCCAAGACGGCAGTGCCGACCAATAGGAATCAAGGCGGCACAAGGCCTACTTTTTAGAGATCCAAAAAGGAGTCTCCACCCACTCTACAAGAGATGAATATGATAGGAATGAATAGGAGAAGAAGAAGAGTTAGTTTAGAAAGATATAATCTGATTTAAGAACTTAAGATGCCTACTTCTTCTTCAACTTCCTAAAAATCCCTGCAAAAGAAAAATAAAAAATAAAACAAACTAAGTTAGTACAAGAGTCCTAAAAAAATCCTAAATAGATACTATTTTCAGAAAATTTGTGAAAAACCATCAAAGTCCCCGGCAGCGGCGCCAAAAACTTGTTCGCTTCCCCAAGTGTAGGGTTGCGATGTAGTAATAATCTCGGTAAGACCGAGGTCGATCCACAGGGACTTGTGTAGGAATCCACAAAACACTTCCAATATTTCTACAAAAGAGCCAACAAACAGATTTGATGTAAATAGTAATGTTGAATTAAACTGAAGGTAATCAATTAATAAAAAGGCACTAGGGGTTCAAGGATCCACTTGTAGCAATCCTTGATGCTCACTCCGCTGTGGTTTCTCACTTTCTCAACTAGAATCGAAATTAAGTTCTATCTAGTCGGATAATAGAGCAGTTAAACCAAACAATCTGTCATATGTATGATCCATGTATATGATTCACTCAATGCAAGCTAAGACGAGAATACTCAATTGAATAGGTCAGTCCCAATTCCAATAGGCTAAGATCACAATCATAACCATCACTAAATCCTATCACAAGACAAAACTAGATCATGATTTGAACTCGATTCAAATCACATACACAGTCTCACATACTTCAGATTTTTTCAAAAAAAGTAGACTTTTGGTAAGAAGTTCCTACATGAAGATCATAAATCTAGAGCGTATTTCAATTCCTCAGATCATACAGGTCTAGACTAGTTCACAACAATTAAGAACTCAAGAAATTCTTCCAAACATCCATGAGTCAACATAAGACTAAGAAAAACTACTTAGTACTTGAATTAAACTTTAAACCATTGTTCTTCAATAGAAATCCAACTTAAACCAAATCAAACGAATTGAAACATCTTAGATTCATTACAAGCTTCACCTCTTAGCCCTAGCTAAGAGGTTTAGCCGTTCATGATCCAAGGAAACATGAAAACAACTAAAATAACATAAAACTAGAAAGCAAACTAGGAGGAGTTGTAGGACTCCGAAATCGACTTTCGCTGTCTCCCACCGTGCTCAATCCCTTCTAAGATCCCTTAAGAACGATCCCTAGGTGTCCTTTTATAGTGGGGAAGCTTCGCTGCGTCAGAATCATTCAGAAGATGCGTAAGGATAAGCAGTGCGCAGAGAAATCCGAAACTTGTAGAACACGCACTGTTACGCAGACGATCGGTTCACACGACCGGTCTGAGCAGTGGACGATCGGTCGTACGATCGGTCTTGGATGGTCCAGTGAGTTTTGGCCACAGGGCCCCTCTGTTGAGTGATCGGACCAGTCGGACGACCGGTCCTGGGCTATGGACGACCGGTCGGACGACCGATCTTGGGCACATTCTTCTTTTCTCTAACTTCTTTCTTTCATCCTTTGACGCTTAGTCCTTTAATCTTCTTTGCTTGTAAATGGCGTCTTTAAGTCTCCAATTGATGAATCCTCTCTCTCATCCCTGCAATCACAAATCTATGCATTAGATTGGTCTATAAATCATGAAAACCTTGCATAATGAGTGATGAATTGGGGTTAGAATATACACAATTAAGAGCTCAACAGCTCACAGTTGAAAGTCAAGATGAACCTACCTTTTGCCTGCAGATAGAAGAGGTCAAAGCCGTCCCTGACAAACCCTAGTATGCCGACATCAAGTAATATCTCGAAACCTAAGAATATCCGGAAGTAGCAACAACAAAAAATCGTCGAACCATCCAGCGTTTGGCCTGCCAATTCATCATCAGTGGTGGAATTCCTTATAAACGATCCTATAATCAAGTCCTCCTTCGATGCATCGATAAACAGAAGTTGCAAAGATCATGAAAGAAATACATGAAGGAATCTGTGGCCCACACATGAATGGGCACATGATGGCAAAGAAGATTTAATGACTCGGCTACTATTAGCTCACCATGGAGACAGACTGCTGCCAGCATGTCAAAAAATGCTTTAAGTGTCAGGAGCATGTTAATCAAATCCATGCCCCCTCATCAGAACTGTACAACCTGACAACTCCCTAGACTTTCTCTATATGGGGTCTTGACATCATTGGGAAGGTAAATCCTAAAGCATCAAACGGTCATGAATATATACTTGTGGCAGTCGACTACTTCACCAAGTGGGTAGAAGTAGCCTCCTACACCACAATTGCAACATCCCAAGTGATCAAAGTCATGAAGAACGATATCATATGCCGGTATGGAATCCCTAACACTATCATTATAGATAATGGGACCCCATTCGTCAACAAGAAGATGGAAGACTTCCTCAGCAAGTTCAAGACTCAACGTCATCGATTAAGCCCTTAGCATCCTCAAATGAATGGTGGGGTAGAAGCCATAAACAAGACGATCATTAGGATACTCGAAAAGATGGTCGTGACCTATCAAGATTGGTTAGACATGCTCCCATATGCACTTTGGGCCTATCGAACGTCTATACAATCTGGTACATGTGTTACTCCTTTCGAACTTACTTATGGAATGGAAGCAGTTCTACCAGGCGAGGTGGAAATACCGTCACTACGGGTGTTATTAGAAAGCGGAATTGAAGAAGGAGAATGGTAACGAGCCAGATTCGATCATTTATAGCTAGTGAACGAGAAGCGCATGCGCACGCTAAGTCATTCCCCAGTGTTATTACAAAAAGATCGCTCGGGCTTACAACAAGAGACTCCGAAAAAGAAGTTTCAAGGTGGGTGTTAGGGCTCAAATTCGTACCCATTATAAAACAGTATTCAGCGGTGCATTTATGACGATTCAGACCAACTTCAAGATCCGAAATACTCGGAAAATGCCAGTGCAACTGTTGAGCTTCCATTTTATACATTTTGTAGGCCATTACATCACATTACATGCACGGTTTGCATGCTTAAAAGACCCATTTAATGCTTGTTTTGTGTATGTAGGAATGAAAGAGAGAAGTCATGAATCTGTTGTTAAAAGCATCCTTTGGAACTACATTGAAGACATTGAAAAGAAGCCCCGAAGAATCGTGTCAGAAAGACCTGGATCAACCAGAAGAAAGAAGATTTCAGCATACATATCAGAAGGTCACCGGGCGCCCGCCCAAAATCTGATCGGGCACCCGAAAATTGGGAGGATTTTTGGTTGAACTTGCTGAACAATCCTGGACCTGACCGGCGCCCGACCACCATCTGGCTGGGCGCCCGATATTCAAGTGGATTTTTATCAAAAAGCACTGATCGAATTCAAGCACGGTTAGATGCTCGACCACTATTTGACCGGGCGCCCGCCCAGCGACTGATGACCAACTAAGTGCGTAACTTTTTACGCAATCCGAGGTGATTCATAGTTTTTCCTATAAAAGGAAACCTTTGCATCTTTGTTAAGGTATCCTAGAAGAGTTCTAACTTCGTGGGGAGAAAGGGAGATCACCGTGGAGCGACCGCAACTCCTCCTATTAAGGTTTTTTTTCTAGTTTTTCATGTTTTTGTGTAGTTTTTCTTTGAATTCTAGTTGAAGCATGATAATGCTCGGCTAGAACCTCTTAGCTAAGACTAAGAGGTAAAGCTTGTGAGTAGTTATCATGTTGGATTCATTTTAATTCAAGTACTTCGCTTAAAGTTTTGATTTTTAAGTTATAGTTTAAATAAAAGTGATATTTTTGGATGCTTTATGAGAGTTCATGTGCTTCAGACATGAGTTCCTTGCAATTCTCTGAGATTACCATGTTTGGATTGATTAGATTCTCATTGTAATAACCCTAGAGCGTACCATAGTCCATTGGCATGGTCGTTACTTCGAAGGTTACGTATTCGACTTCTACGGGCTTCATTGGATCTAGAACCTTGTTCTTCAACTTGAGTAGGGATTGTTTGTGTTTGAATGCCATATCTTCCAACTAGAAGAGAGATAGAACTTTAATTCTAATTGTGTTATGCTTGGATGAATGAATTCACATGAGGGTTATCACAAGTGGATCCTCGAAAGCCTCAGTTCCCTTTAATTACAGATTTTTACAATTACTGTTTTAAGTTAGTTTATAAACTTGAAATCCTTAATTTATTAAATTAGAAGTTGCTGGAATAATTTGCATTGGGTTACCTAATTCCCTGTGGATCGACCTCGGTCTTACCGAGAATTATTACTACATCGCAGCCTTGCACTTGAGGCGAGCGAATAGCAACCCTAACGTGCGCGATCGTGATCAAAACCTATAAATGTCATTTCAGAGTAAAATCAGACATGCGGATCACCACCAAATGATCCAGACGCCCTAAAACCCTTAACCTGCAAGTTTCAAAATCGCGCGGTGCTCATCTTTACCTGCACGCACCAAAATGTGTTTTACCCCTATCCGGAGCTGACTGAAAGGGCCCAAAATCCTACAGGTACCATTTTGGAGTGAAATTGGACATTCGTATTACCGCTAAATGATCCAGAATGCTCGAAAAACCTTAACTAGCAAGTTTAAAGTACTTGCGGTACATATTTCCATGTGCACGCTTCCCGGAACAATATTCCTAAGCAAAGAGCTGACCCGGAAGCTCCAAATTAGTAAGGAACTACCAAAATTCACAGCAGATGACCATCGGTACCCCACCCCATTCATTCAGGAGGTCGATCACGGCTTAAAAGTGGCTTGGCGTCAGTGACTTTGATCCCTGAAAGAGTAGCTGTCCTCTAGAGGTCGCCCATCGGAGCCTAAACTTGAGAAATTTCTAAGTGTTAGAATATACATACACCACTCTCTTTCCACATGCGGATGCCATGAGGAGACATGCAACCATGCCTCCACCACATGCGCATGTGAACCCTTTTTTTCATTTTTAAGTTGTTAACAATACAAAAAATATCAAAATTAATAAAAGTTATGCTAGTGTGGCAACATGCGCCCATACCAGGGGGCACATGCGCCCACCACAGTGGCACATGCACCCACACCAGGTGGCGCATGCACCCACTGTGTGGCCACATGCGCATGCCCCCTCTTGTTACCACATGCGCCCATGCACATGTGCCCGGATACATAGACCCGATTAACTACCCGATAAACCTGCTATAAATAGTACATTCATTTGCTGAGAGAGGGGATTTTAATTTTCAAGAGACTGTCAGAGCTCTACAAGAGGTAAAATTCCTCACTGAAAACCCTCGCTGGAAAGGATTTTCTTCACTGGAAAGGGACAGGCGCCCATCCCTTCGCCGGATGCCTTCGCTGGAAAGGGATTTCCCCCACCAGAGCAAAATACAGAAGTAGAGAGGGATAAAGTCCCTAGGTGGCAAAGCCACATGCGCTCACCATCCCAAGTCCTTATTGGACATGCGCCCAGCTCCTCCCTTCTTCTCTCTCTTACTTTGAAGAGAAAGTTTGAAAATCCCTACGTGGAGAAGGACATGTGCCCATCTTTCTCCAATTCTCTCTTTCTCCTCACTCCCTCATGCCACATGCGCCCAAGGGGCAGGCACATGCCCCCATCTCCCTTCCATTCACTCTATCTCCTCACTTCTCTCCCACATGCATTTGGGGCAGGGTAACATGTGCCCACTTTAGGACACATGCGCCCACTTCCAACTCCACATGCGCTCATACACTCCCAGGTGCGCCCAGACGGTGATACATACTTGGGATTTTCATGATATGTCCCGCCTTCGATGTGGTCTGCTTCCCGATCGCACAAATGTTCCTAGACACACGTCAACAATGTCTATCCATCCCCCGGATCAGATTCCCCAACGGTCGAGGTTAGGTGGGCCAAATCGGCATTTTGATCAAAATAACCAACACTTAGTTGAAATTGCAAATCTTGGAAATCCTTTCAAAAGAGCCGAAAATGGCCAAAACAGAGGGGAACTGGGCAAAATTTGACCGATCCCTAGAGAGATACTTCTCTCCGCCATAACATGATATATCAAAATCATGCATTGCAACGAGATTACCTGATCTCAGGATCTCCAAGAACCCTAATTCAGCGGTCAACAGGCGCAGTACTTACTCGTTTTTCAGCCCTGGAAAGTGCCCTGTTGGCTCGAAAATCGACTAATGCCAAGTAAAATCAACCGCGATCTTAAAGACGTGAAGGAAAAGTTAATACCCTCATGCTATGAAACAGTTGAGTCTAACACTTGCAAGGCACCGATCCCTACTGTTTATCAAAAATTGGTATAAACAGGTGCTTATCGGACTTGGTACTTAGCCATTCGTAGGCATCAGAAATGGCTGATCCAGCCCATCGAACTTGAACTTCTCAAAGAAGTATAGCTTGACACAGCTTCTCCCAATGACCCGATCATTCCAAATATCGATTATTAACAATAATACGATCGAATTAAGGAAATGCACAGAGAAGATTAATAAAATCAAATGCATAATTTGTCTGATACATCGAACAGCTAGCATAAATGCGATCCTCGCTCGAGCATGCATAAAGCATATTTACTTCGTACTGTATTCATTTGCATCCATTGTATGAACTTTATTCATCCCATATCAAAATACGAAACTAAATCAAAGGGGACTACGGTTATCATCGAAAACCGTAATCAAAGAGTTCTAAAACATCTGAAATACTTCATCATTAAGACCAGTTGATGTGCGTCCCGCCAAAGCAATCCGTCAGTTGAGTGGCTAAGGTAATGAAGGCCCTCCAGCAGGTCACCCATCCCAAACTGAGATGGTCAATGACACTGGTTGCTCTGAGAAACCATGGAAGGCCCTCCAGCAGGTCACCCATCCTAAACTGAGATGGTCAATGGCACTGGTTGCACTGAGAAGCCATGGAAGGTCCTCCAGCAGGTCACCCGTCCCAAACTGAGACGGTTAATGGCACTGGTTGCACTGAGAAACCATGAAAGGTCCTCCAACAGGTCACCCATCCCAAACTGAGATGATCAATGGCAATGGTTGGACTGAGAAACCATGGAAGGTCCTCCAACAGGTCACCCGTCCCAAACTGAGATGATCAATGGCACTGGTTGCACTGAGAAGCCATGGAAGGCCCTCCAACAAGTCACCCATCCCAAACTGAGACGGTCAATAGCACTGGTTGCGCTGAAAAACCATGGAAGGTCCTCCAGCAGGTCACCCGTCCCAAACTGAGACTGTTAATGGCACTGGTTGCGCTGAGAAATCATGGAAGGTCCTCCAGCAGGTCACCCATCCCAAACTGAGACGATCAATGGCACTCGTTGCACTAAGAAACCATGGATGGCTGTTCGCTTCCCCAAGTATAGGGTTGCGAAGTAGTAATAAACTCGGTAAGACCGAGGTCGATCCACAGGGACTATGTAGGATCTCACAAATTCATCCACAAGTGTCTATTGAAGTCTACTAATCAGATTGTTGTATGAAATTGATGTGAGTAACAAAAGCTAAATTAAATCGAAAGTAATTAATTATAAGAGGGCACTAGGGTTTCAAGGATCCACTTGTAGCAATCCTTGATGTTCAATCCGCTGTGGTTTCTTATTCTCTCAACTAGAATCGACATTCCTGTCCATCCAGTCGGATGATAGAACTGTTAAACCAAACAGTCTGTAATATGTAAATTCTATGCATAAGATTCACTCAATCTAGGCTGAGCTGAGCATGCTCAATTGCATAGGTCATTCCCCTTTCCTATAGGTCCAGTTCTCAATCATAACCATCCCCAAGTCCTCTCACAAGACAAGGTTAGATTAGGATTTGAACTAGATTCAAATCACCATCACAGTCCTTACATATTCTAGAAAATCAACTAAAATAGAACTTTGGCCTGAAGTCCCTTTATGAAGAGCTTAGTACTAGAGCGCACTCCGATTCCTCGGATCATACAGGTCTATACCGTTGCAAACAAATTAAGAAGATAAGTAATTCATCCAAACATCCATGAGTCATCACAAGACTAAGAAAAATTACTTAAAAACTTGTATAAACTTCAAACCTTAGTTCATAATCATGAATGCCAAACTAAAACCACTTAACTACGAATTAAAACATCTTGGATTCACTACAAACTTCACCTCTTAGCCCTAGCTAAGAGGTTTAGCTGCTCATGATCCAAGGAAACATGAAACAACTACAAAAAGCATGAAAACAGCAAAGCAAACCAAAAGGAGTTGTGAAACTCCAATCTTCACTTCCATAGCCTCCAACCTCGCTTGAACCCTTCTAGGATGCTTTAGGAAAGATCCCTAGGTGTCCTCTTATAGTCTGGAGGCTCCACAACGTCGGAAGAATCGGAAATTTGCGTAACACTTACGCAGCGCAGAGAATTTCGGGAAGAAATTAGAAAGTTCTAACTCAGTACGCATGGCCGACCGGTCATGACCGGTCGGCCTCAAGTGAAAATACTCCAGCAAGCACATCCGACCGGTCAAGACCGATCGAATGTGTATATTAACATTCCAGCAACCCTAGTCCGACCGGTCATGACCGGTCGGACGTCTTCAGTAGACCTCCAGCAGCTGTAGCCGACTGGTCAAGACCGGTTGGTCACCTTTATTTGTTCTTCAGTACCATGGCTGACCGGTCGCTGACCGGTCTGGCTTCCTTGGCCGACCGGTCATGACCGGTCGGCAGTCTTCATACTTCTTCATTTCTTCCTTTTCTTTCTTTCCTTGCTTCTTTCTTTCGCTTTCTCTCTTCTTTTCTTCTTTAGGTCCTCAAGTAATCTCCATTAGAATGATCCCAAGTGAGCTCTTTATGTCTTCAGTTGAGTAGAGTCCACCCTCAATCCGATAGTCACAAAACATGCATTGAATTAGCTTACAAACCATATAAACCTTGCACAATGAGTGATGAATTGGGGTTAGAATATGCACAATTAAGAGCTCAACAATGGCCCTCCAGCAGGTCACCCATCCCAAACTGAGACGGTCAATGGCACTGGTTGCGCTGAGAAACCATGGAATGTCCTCCAGCAGGTCACCCGTCTCAAACTAAGACGGTCATTGGCACTGGGTGTAATAAGAAACCATGAGGTGTCCTCCAGCAAGTCACCCATCCGAAACTGAGACTGGTCACTGGCACTGGTTGCACGACGAAACATAAGGTGTCTTCCAGCAGGTCACCTGTCTCAAATTGAGACAGTCAATGACACTGGTTGTACTAAGAAACCATGAGGTGTCCTCCAGCAAGTCACCCGTCCGAACCTGTGACGGTCACTGGCACTGGTTGCACTAAATGAAAACTATGGAGTGTATTCCTGAAAGTCATTTCGTCCACAGAGACACCCGATGACACTGAGATACATGACCTGGTAAAAATCCTGGTTGCTACTCAACTAGGAACGCCCGAAAGAGCATGGGACCAACATCTAATTGGTCTCAGCAATGGCTTGGTCCATAAGAAATCCTAAACTTGGTCTCTGCGACCATGAACTTGAGACTATAATCCCTGACGATTTAAATTTCTGCAGTGAGCCTTCACTGCAGAAAGGCAAATGGCGATCAAAGTTGACTATTCAGACTTGAATAAAGCATGTCCCAAAGATAGCTTCCCGACACTGCGGATTGACCAGTTGGTCGATTCAACAGCTGGACACGCTCTGCTTAGCTTTATGGATGCTTATTCTGGTTACAACCAGATCACGATGCACCCACCTGATAGCCAGCATACCGCTTTTATCACAGACCGGGGATTATATTGTTACCAGGTAATGCCATTCGGTCTTAAAAATGGAGGGGCCACTTATCAACGTCTCGTCAACAAAATATTCGCTGCTCAGATTGGTAGGAATATGGAAGTCTATGTTGATGACATGCTCGTGAAAGGCACTATAGAAGATGATCATATTTCTGATCTTCGAGAAGCCTTCGACCTAATGAGGAGGTATCAAATGAAATTGAACCCAGAAAAATGTGCGTTCGGTGTGTCTGCAGGGAAATTTCTCGGGTTCATGGTTGGCCAACGCGGAATTGAGGCTAATCCTGAGAAAATAAAAGCATTGATAGAGATGAAATCCCCCACCACTCTGAAGGACGTCCAACGTCTGGCTGGTCACATCGCATCGTTAAACAGGTTCATCTCGCGAGCATCTGACAAATGTTTACCATTCTTCAAACTCCTTCGTGCAACGGCCAAGTCTGATTGGAAATGGACGCCACAATGTGAGGAAGCCTTTCAACAATTGAAGCTATACATGAGCTCACCCCCCATTTTATCTAAACCTGTAGCACATGAGCAACTCATTCTTTATCTCTCTGTGTCCACTACGGCCGTTAGTGCCGCTTTAATAAGAGAAGATTCCGGGGTACAGAGGCCCGTTTATTATATCAGTCGAGCAATGGTTGATGCAGAAACTAGGTATTCTGATATGGAGAAACTGGCCCTAGCTTTAGTCACGGCAGCTCGAAAACTGCGACCATACTTTCAGGCCCACGCTATTTTAGTACCAACGAATCATCCGCTACGACAAGTCCTTCAAAAACCTGAGGCTTCCGGACGATTAACTAAATTTGCAGTCGAGATCAGCGAGCACAATATCTCATTCTGCCCTAGGACCGCGGTAAAGGGCTAGGCCGTGGCCGATTTCATCGCCGAATTCACGTACTCTCCTGATGATAATACCATGACCAGCGACCAGCCTCCTTGGTCACTCTTCGTGGACGGGTCGTCGCGGGCCACTAGTAGCGGAGCGGGCCTGATTTTAGTGGCTCCTGACGGGTCGCATTTCCAATATGCTCTACGTTTTGATTCTCACATCTCAAATAATGAAGCAGAATATGAGGCCCTGATCGTCGGCCTCGAACTAGCCATTGTCCTTGCAATTCAAAATCTGTTGATTCATAGCGACTCCCAGCTCATTGTCAACCAAGTTCTTGGTGAATTTGAAGCCAAAGAAGAAAGGATGGCCTTATACAAGTCTCGTGTACTCATCCTGCTCGCAAAACTAAAGACCTATGAAATAATTCATATTCCTCGCGAGCAGAACCAACTTGCCGACTCATTGGCTAAGCTCGCTTCTGCACCAGAATCTGAGATAGCACACTCGATCCCCATCGAGCATCGTCAGAACCTAAATATCGACCAATCGGCTCTTGAGCAAGTAATATCGGTACAATCGTCTCCGTGCTGGATGGATCCCATCATCCTTTATCTCAGAGACGGATATCTACCAGACGACAAGAAAGCTGCAAGACAAATTCGGCTTCGAGCTTCCAGGTACACCTTGCAAGACGAAATATTGTTGCGAAAAAGTTTCTCCTTGCCTTATTTAAGGTGTCTTCATCCAGAAGAAGCACTTCATGTTCTAGACGAAGTACACCAGGGGGCTTGTGGTAATCACCCCAGGGGGCGATCCCTAGCATATAAGGCGATGCGGCAAGGATATTATTGGCCCACTATGAAAGCAGATGCAATTGAATTTTCTAAAAAAATGTGACAAGTGCCAGTGATATTCACCTATACCCCATGTACCTTCCGAACGGATGACTCCAGTTGACAGCCCTTGGCCTTTCGCTCAGTGGGGGGTCGATATCATTGGACCCTTGCCCATGGGCAAGGGACAAAATAAGTTCGCGATTGTAGCGGTTGATTACTTCACCAAATGGGCCGAGGCAGAACCATTAGCCAAGATTACTGAGAAACAAACTACCAAGTTCATATGGAGAAATATTATATGCCGCTTTGGACTCCCTCATACCATAATTACCGATAATGGAACGCAGTTCGACAACGGGGCCTTTGATGAATTTTGTGACAAATGGAAGATATGTAATCTTCGCACTTCTCCATATCATCCTCAGGCGAATGGGCAGGTCGAGGCAGTGAACAAAATCATTAAGCACCATTTAAAAACCAAGCTTGGTGAATGCAAAGGTGAATGGCCAGAGCTTCTACCAGAAGTATTATGGGCGTATAGGACTACCACTCGTACGTCAACAGGTGAGACCCCTTTTTCCTTAGCATTTGGTGTCGACGCAGTAGTACCAGTGGAAATTCAAGTGCCCTCGTATCAGATCGAGCAATATGACCCCGCGAGTAATCAGGAAGACCTTCGCCTTCATCTCGACCTCTTGGAAGAACGTAGAAATGCCTCCCAAGTACGAGCGGCAGCATATCAACAACGTATTGCTCGTTATCGAAATGCGAAGGTGCGGCCTAGATCCTTCCAGCTTGGAGATTTGGTCCTAAGACAAAAGCTCGGAGTCCCTTCTCGTTCGCTAGATCCAAATTGGGAAGGCCCTTATCGGGTTATTAGGATTGTGCGACTCGGTACCTATTATCTTGAAGACATGCAGGGCAGACCCGTGCGTCGCCCTTGGCACGTGGAGCATTTGCTACAATACTTCCCTTAGATTTAATGTAGTTCATAACAACATTTTATGAATAAAGTTGAAGATATCTTTTGGTCGCTATTCCATTTATTTGGACTCGAATAGCTCCAAAGAGAATATACACATCCTCTTGGCCAATTGCCTACCCTTGGTAGGATTGAAGTTGTTATTAATTGGTTGCTTCTCCATTTTATGGATTAAAAACAGCCCCGAAGAGAGCATACGTGCTCTCTTGACCAATCTTCTGCCCTTGGTGGAATCAGAATCTCAATCGATAGATCAGTCTATCTCAACGCGGACACGGTCACACGACCCCCGGATTGAGTCTAATTCATCTTTTCATGAATTAGATGCTCGCACTGGTGAAAGAGATCGCACTTCCAGAATGCGAGCAGAGCAACTCGTGCACGAATTCAAGGGTCGCAGTCCGTACCCTTACTGCGAGCAGCGCAGCTCGTGCTCGAATAAGGATAGCATCCTCGGATGAGTCAGATGGGATCAACACAAAGCAGAAAGGAAAAAGGAGAATACACAACACTGAAGAAGTAAATGTTCATTAAAATAATGACCCAAAGGTCATGACAATTACAAATCTCTTCTCAAAAAAAAATACATGATATAGGAAGCTGCCGAGGTCAGGGTTGGTCATCCTCATCTTACGCAGGCTCGCGGCTCTCAGCTTCAGGACCAGCCTCAGGAGCAGGAGCGGCATCTGTTGCCCCGGTGACTTCGTTCTCAGCGGCAGCCCGTTCTTTAGCTGCAACCTCGAATGCCACTCTGTCGAACTCCTCAACGTTAAAATTTGGAGCGATCAGCTGCATAACTCTGACCGCAAAATCGCGACCAGCGATATATGCTTCATATCGCTCCTCATCGTAAAGTTGAGAAGTCCGGAACTCCTGAACTGCGCGAGGACCCTCATCAGATACCATTTGAACGAGGGCCACTCGCTCTTCTTCCCAGTGGATGGAGTCATCCTTCAACTGGTGAAGTTGCTGCTGGGCCTCCTCGAGCTTCTTCTGGGTCTCCTCGAGCTTGGTCCGAGCATCCTTGAGCCACCCTTCAAGCTGGATCTTGTCCTGGCGAAAGATTTCCTTCTCCTTCTCGCTCTTGGTGTGGAGCTCCTGAAGCTTGGCGAGTTGGAGATCCACTGACTGAAAGCGCTCAGTCAGGGATTGGATTTTGACGAGGAGAATTTTCTTCTCTTCATCCAGCTTGGTGATTTGCACTTCCAGAGCTTTCGCCAAGCGGTCCCGCCCTTGGACCTCTGCTTCCATGGTCTTTTTCTTCTTCTCCGCATCCTCCACGCTGCGGCGAGCTGCTTCGACATCCCACCTAACACGGAGCGTGAGATCCAGGCTCTGATACAAATAAAGAAAGAAGGATTAGATTGCTAGTCATCTTATAAAATCCCGAAGAGATTGGTAAAAAGGAAAAAGGTTGTTACCTGAACTAATCTCACTCCAATATCAGTGGAGAGAGCCTCTAGGCTTGGCTTAGGCAAACTCCCGAAGGAGTTGGGAGGGATGTTATCAAACATAAACTTGCATACAGGATGCAAGTGCGGGGGGATAACAAAAACCCCCGACCCGGAAGGTTGGGCCACTACCATCTCGCCAGAGCCCGTCTCGCGAGCACCCACGGCACCCATGGAAGGTGTCGCAGACTCGCGAGCACCAGTAGGCTCGCATCTTATATCCTTAGGAGGGAGGCCTCCCTTCCTCCAATCGCCTTTCGGCGAATTGTCGGCGACTTCGATCACCCGCTGACCGCGAGCACCTGACGGTGGAGTCGCAGTAGCCGGAGGGGGCACGGCGGATAGAGGGGTCGCGATAACCGGAGGGGTCGTGGTCGTACGAGAAGTCGTAGCGACCCCTCCCGAGCCAACCCCTCGCGATTAAAGACCGCGAGCAGTCCCATCAGCGGGAGCAGGTGCATTTGAGGGACCCCCTTTTTTCTTTTGCCTCTTCGAGGCCGCGCCCTTCAGACGGGGAAGCACCCCTAGTGCGCCTCTTTTGTCGCCAACGTTCGTCATTTCTTCTCTGGAGATGAGACCCGCGGCATAGAGATGATGGGACTCTAATGCGACGTTGACGTGGCGTGTAGCCGCAGGAAGCTTGTAGACTCTAACCAATTTCTCGTTGAGTCCTCCTCGCAGATTCGGTTTCACACCAATTGGGATTCCTACGAGCAAAAAAGAAAGTTCATTAAGTCGTCAATATAGCAAAGCTATTGTTTCTGTCGGACAAATAAACAAGCACTTGACCCACCTTCGCCAAAATGGCGATTAACGTTATGGCCTTTGGGGTCGGAGCCCATTTCGGACTCCCAGTTGCCAGAGACATAGAACCACTTCTTTCTCCATCCCGGGCAGTTGGAGGAAGGGTTCCCCAAAATAAAGTTATTCCGATGCCAGAAGCATAGGTAGTACCAACCCTCGCTAGCTGGCGCCTTCTTCAGCTGGAATAACCTTAAAAATTCCTCAGCGGTTAACTCCTCATTACCCGCTTGCTTCCAGAGGACGAAAGCACTCAGGAGTACCCGCCAGCCATTTACTATTAATTGGCCCGGGGCAATCTTGTAGAGACGGAGGAAGTTCCGTATAAAAGGGTGGAGGGGAAGACGTACACCTACTTTGAAAAAATATTCATAAAAAGCCACACACCCTGGTGGTGGGGCATCGGTTGTCTCCCCTCTCCCAGGTAATCTAAATAAAACAGAGTCTGGGACTCTATATGCCTCTCTAAGGTTAAAGAGCCTCTCCTCCATCAAGATGGAAGAATAGCCGGAGGCAGAATATCTACCAGCCGGTACTCTGGCATTGTTGGATTCGGAAGAATCAGGGGTGTGATCTCCCAAGGGAACAATCTCTTCATCGGAGGACCCCGCCATCACAAGTAGAAAAGCAAGAAAGAAAGATGAAGGGAGCAGAGATGAAGGGAGAAAGTTGGAGAAAGACTACCTCTATGAAGAGGTTTTTCGCACCAGAAGCAAAGGAAGAAGAAGAAAGCAGAGAGCCCCGCAGCAGAAAATTCGAAAGTGAATAAATTTTTTCTAAGTCCGGTATTTATACGCAATCATCCCTTCTGATTTGCTGGACACGCGGCAGTTTCTCATCCGGCACACCAGACGAACGGACGCTAGCATTAAATATGGAAACATGTGGCGCCCGACGCCTCATTTCTGGCGGCAGAAAAAGCTGCGCGAAAGCTGGTCATCATAAATGCGGAAGCACGTTAAGTGAATCATGCGCGATTGTCTCCCAGCACCCAGCTGTCAGCACTAGCAAACCCTTGGCATAGATCCTCAATACCAAGGGTTTGGGGGGCATCTGTTGTAGGCAAATATAGTCTGGCGAGAAGTGAAGGATCGCGGCAATATGAATGCGAGGAGTCCAGGTCGTGCTCGCGGTAAGGGGTCGCGCATCCTGGATGCGAGCAGCTCGGTTCATGCTCGCCAGAAGGGGTCGCATCTCCCGGATGCGAGCAGCTCGGCTCGTGCTCGCCAGAAGGGGTCGCATCTCCCGGATGCGAGCATCTCGGCTCGTGCTCGCCAGAATGGGTCGCATCTCCCGGATGCGAGCATCTCGGCTCGTGCTCCCCAGAAGGGGTCGCATCTCCCGGATGCGAGCAGCCCTGACACGAGCAGCTCCCGAATCAGAGCAATCATGAGTCTTTGTTTTTGGTTTGGATGATCTTCGTAGTCCCAGCACCCGATTCCCGTCGAGCAGCTTGTCCAAATCCCTCGACGGCTCCAAACAGAGTTACATCCAGCGCGGTGGTCTCCGTCCTTTCGGCGTCTCCTTCCTTTTCGGCAGCTATGACTCCAACTACGGCTTCCAGCTCAACATGAGCAATCAGCGCTATTACTACGCCTACCGGCAGCCCGTATAGGTCGGTTTTTGGGCTTATCTTCTCTGGTGGTTCCGGATCTCAAGGGATTGCCATCAAGGAACGTGATTGCTGAAATAAGTCATTGGATTGGATCCCGTCTCTAAAGATAGGATCTTATCCCACGAAATCAGCAAGATCTCAGTATCGTACACGAGATCAGCGGGATCTCGATATCTTGCGTAACAGATTGAAACGCTTCAGATCTATATAAAGGGACGACTCCATTATGGGAAAGGTACACACAATATTCAATCTCTATCCCGTTTTGCCTGGCTACTCTTCTTCTTGCTTTGGCCTAACTTAAGCATCGGAGGGCTAACGGCTGGACCCCAGCCACCCTTAGTTGCTGTCTGTCTTCTTTCAGGTTTGGCGGAGAAAATTCCTGTTAGAGAGAAGGTGAACGTCCGGAGGATCCTGTTACAAAATTTGACATTAACAGTTCCAATCATAAAGATTTTAGGTCTCCTAATCCGACGTCTCATCCTCCAAAAGGTACTTGTACACACCATTCGTCCAATCATACATGATGAAATTTTAAGGAATTGGAAACTACCCTAATCTAGAAAAAAGAACAAAAAGAAGAAAGATGGGGAGATGTTACCCAATAGAGTCAGATCTATGTTAGCAACAATGTCCTACAAAATCAAAAAAAAATTGTTAGTAATCTTAAAAAAAAATAAAAAAATCTACTTATATAAAAACTGAAAATCCTACCTAACTAAGATTACTCTATAGCTACTAGAACAATTAGAACCGTTTAACCTTTTCCCCGGCAACGGCGCCAAAAACTTGTTCGCTCACCTCAAGTGTAAGGCTGCGATGTAGTAATAAATCTCGGTAAGACCGAGGTCGATCCACAGGGAAAGAGGTAAACAATTCCAAGTATTCTAATAACTAGAATCTAAGAAGTTTAAGAAAGTAGTTTTTCACATGAAATAGGAAAATCTGAAAATAAGAAGAACTAGAGCATCAAGGATCTACTTGTAGTAGTCCAATGCCAATCCATTCATCCAAGTACAACACAATTAGAATCAAAGTCCTATCTCTCATCTAATTGAAAGATATAACATTCAAGCACAAACAGTCCCACTTAAATCTGGAAATCAGATTTCTAGTTCTAATGGAGCACATAGAACTTGAACTTGTAGCCTTCGGAGTAATAGCCATGCCTATGGACTATGGCATGCTCAAGGGTTACTACAATTTGAATTCAAACAACCCAATCATGGTAATCTCAGAGGATTGCAAGGAACTCATGTCCGGAGTACACAAACTCTCACAATTCATCTAAAAATCCAAACTTTATTCAAACTAGAAGTTCAAAATCCAAAATTAAGAAAATGGTACTTGAAATAAAAGAATTAAAGCATTGAAACCAACTACAAATTTCACCTCTAGCTCTAGCTAAGAGGTTAGCTAAGGAAAAGCATATTAAAACTAGAACTAGAACTAAGAAAAGGAAGAAAAACTAGCTGGAGGAGGCTAGGAAGCCTCCTGGGACTTGAACTCCTTGCTTCCCACGTCCTTGGTTGATTTGGAATAGAAGAGAGCACCTCCTTTTATAGTGCAGCAATAGTACAACAACATAACAGAATTTGTTTTGCTTGGTACGGCTTAACCAATGGTCGGATTGCCTTCAAATTTGATTTGTAGATTCCTTGTAATGTGATCTTTCTCATAGATTATTTAGATTTCCAAGATTATCTTCTGAATGGGCCCACCAATCAGATCACCGACCGCCTCTCAAAATCACGCACTTCGGGTACCTTCAGAACCAGTCATCTTTCTTTCAACGCTCCGGAGTGTACAGATGTCGGATTGATCCCAAATTTTGAACATTGGTAGAAAACTTCATCCTCTACATGATAGACAGATTAGATTGTCTAAAACAATCCCAGAATATGGTCCGAAAATTAGAACACTTAGGGCTTTTATAAACTCTGCGCAGTTGGATCTTTCTGGATGGTCCATCTTTCTTCAAGCGGTACGATCAAACCACACACCCTTTTGATCTGAAACTTTCGTGGTTATTCATATATGGATGTGGTATAAAAGATGGTCAAAGTAGATTCTTCATATCATCAATGATGGGTCACCTGGACCGGCCCAGAGTGGAACAGCGAAATCTGGAACTTTCTGGACAGTTCGTATTGTTTTGGCCACCACGATCAATCCGTAGCTCCGATCGACACGAAACCACTTGGGTTAGTTCGGCGTCGAGCTCCTCTTCGACATAGATGTGTTGGATTTCAAATATCATTAAGATGATCCCAGAAAACTGGTCTGAAAAATCAAACACGGGAATAGCTTGCTGCCTGAAATCTGGAAGTGAAAAATTGTATGGCCGACCGGTCTTGACCGGTCGGACAGGCTGGCCGACCGGTCTTGACCAGTCTAGACCTGTCTGGCAGGTGTCCAGGGAGTGCAGCCGACTAGTCTAGACCGGTCGGGTCTTCTTGGCCGACCGGTCTTGACCGGTCGGACCCAGTTTTTGCAGTTTTTGTTCTTTCTTTTCTTCTCTCCTTCCTCTCTCTTTGCTTTCTTCTTTCTTTAGTCCACCTTGGACCTTCATCAAAGGCTCCTAAACATGGTCTTTTGGTCTCCAATTGGGTGAAGTTCACTCTCATTCCTACAATCACAAAACCTGCATTAGATGGGTCTTTTAAACATGCAAACCATACATATAATGTGATGTAATGGGCCATATCATGTATAAATTGGAGGTTCAACATGGTGCACGTCATAGAAGGGGAGGAGCGAGCAAGATGCAGAGCTACCTCCAATCCAAGAGCAAATAGATGAGATTGTTCAGGCCCAAGAAGACACAACCAGAGAGATCAGAGAAATAAAGAAGCATTGGTGGCTCTAGTAGCCCAGGGGCCAGTCAGAAGCCCAACCGTTCCCATTGGACAACCACTGGGAGAGTCACAGGAGGCAACAGGAGAACCAGTAGCCGTAGAACCACAAATTCGCCCAATGAATGTTGCATTTGAGCGTGCACCACTGCAACCATCTCATGCCACGAAGGAAGAGCTATCCTAGACAGTTGTGAACCTGATACGTCAAGAGAAAGAGAAGGAGAAAAGAGGAAAATATGTCTATCAGATACCGTATCCGTCTGAAGTTAACGAAATCCCGTTCCTTGTCAATTTTAGACATCCTGACTTTCCACAATTCGACGGTAAAGGGCTACCCGAGGAGCATATGACCCAATTCATGACGATGCTAAGAAATTTTTCTGTAGTACCTCAATACTGTCTCAGATTATTTGGGTTGACGCTAACTGGAAAGGCATTTCAATGGTACATGTCATTACTCGCAGGGTCTATCAGGACCTGGGATCGGATGCAGGAGTTGTTCATTTTCAAATTTTTCTCCACTGAGTGAGAAGTCTCGCTGACAGATTTAGCCTTAGTCTATCAGAGGCAAGGAGAGTCAGTCGAGAGGTTTATTGATAGATGGGGAACCATAATAGCGCGGTGTCAAGAATTACCTAGCAAGCCTAAGCAAGTCAAGATGTGTATGCAAGCCTTGGACCCAATAATCTCGTTCGGTTTATCCGGACACAATTTCTTAACATTTAGGGATTTAGCAACAAAGGCCCACATAATAGAGGGAGACGCACTGAGAATGCAGTTCAAAGCCAAAAGACCAAAGCGTGAGATCGAGAAGACAATCATGTCAAGTTACGTCTGTTAGGGCTCAAATTCGCACCCATTGTAAAACAGTATTCAGCGATCCATCTACGACGACTCGGACTGATTTTGAGATCCAAAATACTCAAAAAATGCCAGTGCAACCCTAACATGCGCGATCGTGACCGAAACCTACAAATGCTATTTTAGGGCGGAATCAGACACGCTGATTACCGCCAAATGATCCGGAACGCCCTAAAACCCTTAACCTGCAAGTTTTGAGGTCGAGCGATGCATATCTTTACCCGTGCGCTTCCAAATGCGCTTTGCCTGTCTAGAGCTGACCCGAAAGCCTACAAGTACCATTTCAGAGTGGAATCAGACATTCGAATGGCCGCCAAATGATCCAGTATGCCCGAAAAACCTTAAGTAGCAAGTTTGAAGTCCTTGCAATGTATATTTCTACGTGCGCGCTTTTCGGAACAATATTCTTATGCAAATAGCCGATCGGGAGGGTCCAAATTGGTAAGGAACTACCAAAATTCACAGCAGATGACCATCGGTACCCCACCCCATTCATTCAGGAGGTCGATCATGGCCTAAAAGCGGCTTGGCGTCAGTGACCTCGGTCTCCGAAAAGGTAGCCCCCCTCTGGAGGTCGCCCGTCGGAGCCTAAAACCTGAAATATTCTAAGTGATGGAACATGCATTCGTCCACTCTCTCTCCACATGCGGATGTCATGAGGAGACATGCATTTGCCCTGTCACCACATGCGCATGAGAGCTCTCTCTCTCCCTTTTCAATATTCTAAATAAAATAAAAAATATAAAAAATCATGAAAATATTCTAAGTGACGCCACATGCGGCCAACACAGAGGCCACATGCGCCCATATCAGGGGCACATGCGCCCACACCAAGCCACATGCGCCTGATGCATGGTGACATGCGCATGATCCCCATCACATGCGCATGACTCCTCTCTCCAAATGCATGCGCATGCCCTCCCTTTTGCAGACAACATTCGCCAGGTACCCGATACCCGATTAACATAGTATAAATACCCCACTCACTTCTAAATGAGGGGGAGAGGCTTCATTTTCTGGAAAGGATCATTAGAACAGGGTAAAAATCCTTTCCGGAATCCTCCATGGGCTACAGACATGTGCCCATACCCTCGTCGGATGCCATCGCCGGAAAGGGATTTCTCCCACTGGAAGGAGAAGATTCAAATTTCTCCAAATTCGCATGACATGCGCCCATACTTTGGAGGGGGAATGTGCAAATATGCACTAAGGGGCATAATGACATGCGCCCATGCAGGCCTCATGCGCCCGGGAGGGGCACATGTGCTCACCTCGCATCCATCCTCTCTCTCCTTCCTTTTCTTCTCATCACATGCGCTTAAGGGAGAGGGCACATGCACCCACCTCAGCCACATGCGCCCACATCCCATAGTAGGTGCGCCCAAACGTTGATTGGGAGGTGGGGCCTTCTATGATGTGGCCCACCTTCGATCTAAATCGATTTTTGATCAAACCGATCCTCCTGGACACACATCTATGTCCTCTATCCATCCCTCGGACTGGATTCGCCAACGGTCGATGTTAAGTGGGCCAAATCAGCAATTTGATAAAAAAGGCCAACACTTAGTCAAAATTGTAAACATCGGAAACCCTTCCAAAAGAACCAGAAATGGCCAAAATCAAGAGGAATTGGACGGAATTTAATTGAACCCGAGAGGGGAACTTCTCTCTGCCATAACATGATATATCATAATCCTGTACCACTACAAGGTTATCCGAACTCAAGAGCCCCGAATACCCTAATTAAGTGGTCAGGAGGCCCACTCCTTAGTCGTTTTTTAGCCCTGGGAAGTGCCCTGTTGGTTCAGAAATCGACTTACACTATGCAAATCGAAATGCGATCGCACTGCGATCCTCGTGGACATAATCCACCCCTATCCAAAGACAATCGTGACAGGTATTCACCAAATCCTCCGATCAGATCGTAAACAGGCCCTGGGAAGTGCCCTGATGGCCCAAATATCTACTAATGCCAAGTGAAATTAATCACGATTGCAAAGACGCAAGGGCAAAATATCGACGACATAAAGATATATACGAAGCGGGTTGATCAAATCAAATGCATAATTTGTCCGATACACTGAACATCTAGCATAAATGCAATCCTCTCTCGAGCATGCATAAAGCATAGATACTTTGTACTGTACTCATTTGCATTTATTGCATGAATTCATTTCATCCCGGATCGAGATACGAAATTAAATCGAAGGGGACTAAGGTTGTTATCGAAAACCGTAATCAAAGAGTTTTAAAAATGTCTGAAATACTTCATCGTTAAGATCAGTTGATGTACGTACTGTCTAAGACGAGATCCGTCAGTTGAGTGGCTTAGGTAAGGAGTGCCCTCCAGCAAGTCACCCGTCCCAGCGGAGACTGGTCACTGGCCCTGGTTGCAGTAAGTGGACACCGTAGAGTGTATTTCTGAAAGTCATATCGTCCATAGAGACGCGTCATGACACTGAGATATACGACTCGGTCAAAACCCTGTTTGCACAAAGACCTTATGGAGTGCCTTTCAGCAAGTCACCCGTCCCAGCGGAGACGGTCACTGGCCCTGGTTGCAGTAAGTGGACGCCGTGGAGTGTATTTTTGAAAGTCATATCGTCCATAGAGACGCGTCATGACACTGACATATACGACTCGTTCGAAACCCTGTTAGCACAAAGACCCCATGGAGTACCTTCCAGCAAGTCACCCGTCTCATCGGAGATGGTCATTGGCCCTGGTTGCAGTAAGTGGACACTGTGGAGTGTATTTCTGAAAGTCATATCTTCCATAGAGATGCGTCATGACACTGAGATATACGACCTGGTCGAAACCCTGTTTACACAAAGACCCCATGGAGTGCCTTCCAGTAAGTCACCCGTCCCAGCGGAGACGGTCACTGGCCCTAGTTGCACTAAACGGAAACTGTGAAGTGTATCCCTGAAAGTCATATCGTCCATAGAGACGCGTCATGACACTGAGATCCACGACTCGGTTAAAATCCTGGTTGCTACTCAACTAGGAACGCCCGAAGGAGTATGGGACCGACATCTAACTGGTCTTAACAATAGCTTAGTCCATAATAAATCCTAGACTTGGTCTCGGCGACCATGAACTCGAGACTATAATCCCTGACGATTTAAACTACTTGCTCGATCTATCCGAGCTTCATTCCTTTAATATTCCATCTATTGTATAACTGCAATTCATAGTGGAATCTTGTCGCTTTGTGCCGTGGTTTTCTCCCGTAAGGGTTTCCACGTAAAATTCTCTATGTTGTCTATGCTGTGCTTTATATATATTTATGCTCTTTTAATGCTTTATTTAATTCATTTATGATACATGCATGCATTTACTTTTTCCTTTTAATCAAGGGTGATCATCCATTGATGTAATTAAGGGTTCGTGACCAGTTCACAGCCCGGAATGTAAAAGATCTCGGAATCTCTGGAATAAAATTCACCTCGCGGTGCTTTCTCGTGTATACTTTGTGATTGCTTATAATTGTCTATGATTGTCTCTATACTCAGAATTCCCCAAGAATAATGAAACACATGGAAAAAGACTGCCGACGAGAAGTTCGATTTTTCTAGTTCTAACAAACTGGCGACTCTGCTGGGGAATCGAACAATACCAGAATCTCTGGTTATCTCTGAGTAAAGAAATATCCTAAGATAAATCATTCGCAAACACAGATGCATACATAAGAAAGTTCCGCTGGGAGAAATGTTCGGCGCCTTTACAGGCGCCAAACTGGCGACTCTCAACGGGAACGTTTTTCCCTTCATCTTTAAAGCAAAAGTTTTCTAAGAGAATTTCAAAATCTTGCATGGCATGCATATGATTCGTACTCATATACTTCTGTTGATCATTGAGCCATATCGCGATTGGTAAGGACGCATCTTCTCTTCTTTCAAAGGTGCGGGGCGTTCTAATGTGCATATGACTGTGCAGAAAGACAGAAAGACAAACCATCAAAACTATACAAATGGCAGCCACTATGGTCTTCCTAGCTTCTGGGAGATTTTACTTCCCTCACCTCGTAACAGCAGAAACAACGATTCCCGAAGTCGGATGGCAAGTTGTGCAGAAACACAGATCACTGAAGAGGGCTGAAAACAGACAATTGACTTCAGTCAGAGTAGAAACAGTGATGACATAGAGTGGTGTGAGGAGACAGTGGAAGCCAGTTCGCAGGAATGAAACCCGCAATGCTATCAGAGCCACCGTGTCACCCAGGTCAGAATTCTCCTTCGCCGCTGCCGACTTCCCAGTAATGAAGGGAAGAACACTACCAGTCAAAACATCGAATCAATTCACTATCCGGGGATTGACTGAGACTGCAATGAAGGCATGCTCTACTGAAACCACCATGACCAGGGCTAGGCCACAGCGAGTGCAGGTTGTAGTGGTGCAAGTCGTAGAAAGGGAGACGAGCGGGCAAGATGCAGAGCTCCCTCCGATCCAAGAGCAAATAGATGAAATCATTCAGGTCCAAGAAGACACAGCCAGAGAGATCAGAGAAATAAAAGAAGCATTGGTGGCTCTAGTCACCCAGGGGGCAGTCAGAAGCCCAACCGTTCCCTTTGGACAACCACTGGGAGGGTCACAGGATACAGCAAGAGAACCGGTAGCCGTAGAACCACAAATTCGCCCAAGGGATGTTGCATTCGAGCGTGCACCGCCGCAACCATCTCATGCCACGAAAGAAGAGTTGTCCCAGACAGTTGTGAACCTGATGCGTCAGGAAAGAGAAAAGGAGAAGAGAAGGAAATATGTATATCGGATACCGTATCCATCAGAAGTTAACGAAATCCCGTTCCCTGACGACTTTAGACATCCCGACTTCCCACAATTCGGCTGCAAAGGGTCACCAAAGGAACATATGACCCAATTCATGATGGTGCTAGGGAATTTGTCCGTAGTACCTCAATATTGCCTCCAATTGTTTGGGTCGACGCTGACTGGAAAGGCATTTCAATGGCATATGTCATTACCTGCAGGGTCTATCAAGACCTGGGATCAGATACAAGATTCGTTCATTTCCAAATTTTTCTCCACTGAGCGAGAAGTCTCGCTGACGGAGCCTTAGTCCATCAGAGGCGAGGAGAGTCAGTCGAGGCGTTTATTGACAGATGGGGAGCCATAGCGGCGCAATGCCGAGAGTTGCCTCGTGAGCCTGAGTAAGTCAAGATGTGTACTCAAGCCATGGACCCAATAATCTCATTCGGTTTATCTGGACACTATTTCTCAACGTTCAGGGACCTAGCGACAAAGGCCCATATGGTAGAGGAAGCCGCGCTAAGAACGCAGTTCAAAGCGGAGAGACCGAAGCGTGAGATCGGGAAGACGGTCACATCAAGTTACGGCGACAAGAGCAAAGCCTCGAAAGATCGAAAATGGTCACATCCAGAACACGAGATTAAAGGCAAGCCAACAGAAACTCAGTTCAGAGCCGAAGGGCCACGAAAACTGAAAAAGATGACGATTGTCGGACGGGGCAGGGTAGAAGGATGTTACTCGTTTGACCCGAAAGACCTTATCCCAATAATGGAACGCCTAGTCGAAGAAGGGGAACTACAATTGCCGGAACTGATTCGACCAGAGGAAGCAGGACAAACGGATACCCCCAATTATTGTAAGTATCATCGAAGCTTGGGACATGAGACGGGAGAATGCCTCATCTTGAAAGGGAAAGTGCAGAGACTGATCAACCAGGGTATCATTAAGCTAAAGACAGAAGAAATCAGTCGGGTTACGTCAGCTGTAGTGACACTAGCACCTGCGATACCACCAGTTCATGATGAAAGACTGGTACAAACAACAATGGTACAGGCTGTCGAAGAAAGAGAATCGGCAGGACACGATGTCGAATTATTGGCGATCCGAGAGCAAGTGAGCAAATTGGTCCAAGCCCATAGGGAGCTATCCAAACAGATGGGAAAAGTTCAGGAGGCTTTAGCCATCTTAATCTCACAGAAAGCGACCCCTAGTACCGCTCTGCCTGTCCGATAGTTGGAAGAAGAAGCACCGGGGGCAGCCCGTAATGTTGTTGAAGTAAGACAACAGAGCCACACCGAACAAATAAACGCGCGTATGTCGGGTTTAGACTCCATGATCCCATACGAACTGCAAGGCAATATCTCTTTCACCCTTCGTAACCTGGCGGCAGAAGTTCGCATGATAGAGAAATCTGTTTCGGAAACACGATCTCAAGCAGAAAAGTCAAGACACAAAATGAGAAAGAGGACACGGGTAGACATAAGAAAGAACCCTAGAAACCGAAAATGACCGAATCCAGGGCATGAGGCAAAGACCAGTGTAATGAGGACACAAGACAAGGGCAAAGAACCTCAGAAGTCGCGGCACATGACAATCAGTGAGCGAGATGAAAAGAACGGACAGTATACATTTGACATCAAAGACCTTGTCCCAATTATAGAGCGACTAAGAAAGAAAATTGCGACTCCCAAAGTCTGTTCGACCAGCAGAAGTAGGATGCGTGGATGATCCCAGCTATTACGAATATCACAGATGCATAGGCCATAAAACCGAGCAATGCTTCGTTCTGAAAGGAAAGATACAAAAGATGATAAACCAAGGCATCGTCAGTTTGAAAATGGAAGGGTCCGATGGAACCCCAGCCAATACGGTTCCAATAGATATCACTTAGGAAGAACTTCGCTCGAAGAACTCCATTTCCTAAACTTCAATAATCGTGAACGTTTACAAATAGTCCTGGCGGTCTATAAAGTAGATAGGAATATACTTACGTTCACTCATGTATCTACTTCATCTATATGCTGTGTTTCATGCTTGTTTACATGTTCACTCACATCATACTGATGTGCATATGAATATAAAATGTTCGTAGAACTCTTCTTAATGACAGGTACCATAGTCAGAGAATATTAAAGAAGCGACTTCACGAATCATCAACCGACTTATTATATCCTCATCAGACTGGTCGAATCAGGAGAGAATATCTTATAGAAAGTTTACGCAAATCACAACATCCTCATATTATGGTATCTTCATCACAGGTTCTCATATTAAGTATCCTGGTATTCTAGCATTCTTTTACTTAATAGGAAAATACTTCAGAATTGATGGATTCTCATATATATGTATATGTGGTTCTACATGAAGACGGCCGGGATACTCTATTATTATCGATCTCTTATACTTATGCACAATGTTTTATATGAAGATAATCAAAACATCGCTATCTATATCCAGCTTTCGTATTTTGTCGTGGATCTCGCATCGTTATCGCATTATTCTTTTACTGTATATGAAGATAAGTCACGGTTGGGAATCTCCTGCATACATATGTATACATACGGCCTTATATGAAGACGATTAGGGCATTCTATTATGTATCACTTCACCTTGAAAATATCAACAACTTCCTCTTATGAAGAACTCTGCTACAAGAATATGCAATTAGAGATTATGATCAGACGGCTATTCGGTACGGATTCCTAAAGCACAAGATTTGTCTCATTAGAATGAAGTGGTCTTACAAAGTGACGAGCCAGAAGCACTAGGGGCAAGCCCCAATATATTATGAGAAACTCGAGTTTATAAGAAGGAGACGACTGGGGGAAAGCCCTAATATATTATCAAAATCTCAAGTCTGCAGAAAGAAATGACTGGGGGCAGGCCAGGAAGGATGACATATAAACCTGAAAACATGGAGCTAAAAGAAAGTTTTGGACTTATGACTTGAACGTCTTTCGAAAGCAATGACCCAAGGGTATACAGGTTAAGTAAAAAGGGGAAGTATTATTCCTATGGGTTCTTCCATTTTTATGCTTTGATATACTCAGTTTACATTAAACTCATACATCATACATCATTTTATGCATACTAGTCTTAAACACATAACACCAAGTAGTGGTTTAGCAAAAGAATCATTGTCATTATTTTAGATCATGAAGCATGCAGTTAACAAGTTCTGATGTCGATTACATCGAATACAAGTGACAGTTAGATATTTAGGACAGCTGTTTAATACTACTTCTATTTGACAATGATCGTAAAAAGCAAAAGAACAGAATTATAGTTTCTCCAGGCACCCTGTTATGAACTTCATCACATCCTCTCGCGTTGCCTTCATGGTGGCCTTTGCCTCCGTTAGCGTCAGCACAGGATCCGAAATATCACGAAGTTCGATTTCTAAGTCTGACATTTGCCTGCACGCCGCTTCTCTTTCACTCTCGAGTTGTGCGACCTCAGCACAGTTCTGATTAACGACAAGATCAAGACGGGCAACCTCAAGATTTATGGCTAGAACCTTTTAGCTAAGGTTAAGAGGTGAAGCTTGTAGCTAGTTTTAATGTTCAATTCATTTATTTCAAGTACTCTTACTTCAAGTTTGTATTTTTAAGCTCTAATTCAAATGAAATTGGTATTTTTAGAAGTTTTATGAGAGTTCATGTACTTCGGACATGAGTTCCTCACAATTCTCTGAGATTATCATTATGCTTTGATTAGATTAGAATTGTAGTAGCCCTAAAGTATGTCATAATCTCTTGGTATGGCTATTACTCTGAAGGCTACAAGTTTGAATTCTACATTCTTCATTAGAACTTGAAATCTGATTTTTCATATTTAAGTGGGACTGTTTGTGTTGAATGAAATATCTTCCAATTAGATGAGAGATAGAACTTCAATTCTAATTGTGTTTGTGCTTGGATGAATGAATTGGCATTGGACTACTACAAGTGGATACTTAAAAGCCCTAATTTCTCTTTAAATCTCAGATTTTCCTTTACTCAAGTTACTTCCTTGATTCTAGTGCTGAATCTGAATTTTCTAAACTCTTTAGATTGAAGTTGCTGGAATAGTTTAAATTGTTTACCCTAATTCCCTGTAGATTGACCTCAGTCTTAGCGAGAATTATTATTACATCGCAGCCTTGCACTTGAGGCGAGCGAACAAGTTTTTTGTCGCCGTTGCCGGGGAACAAGGTTAAACGGTTCTAAATTGTTTTAGTAGCTATATAATTAGAATTAGTCAGGTTTTACTGTTTTCTTATAACTAGTACTTATTGTTTTCTAGAACTAGCGAGTTTGTTTTGTTTTGTAGGAATTACTTCTAGTCAAGCGAATCGGGTAACATCTTTCTAACTTAGAACTTTTTCTATTTTAGTTTTACAGTTTTTTTAGAATTTTAACTTTGTTTCCAGATTTTTGTTTTAAAATCTAGGACTTAGGTTTAGTTCTTAGTTTCAGATTTTGTTTGTGTGGTTTATGTCCCATTGGGAACATGATCACACAAATCGTCTCCAAATCGAAGGTGGCTTAGTTGGACCACTCTCCGTCTATAGACGAGTTAGAAAATACATAAAACATTGTGAAAGTTCGGGGAGTATGGATCAAACACCATTAAGGAATCATCCCTCTCCTACTCCAACTACAAACAAAAATCAAGAGGGACTAGGAGAGAATGAGGCACACAATGCTCCTCCAATGAGAGCTCTACGTGACTACTTACAACTGGCCCATGCTACCACACCTTCATGCATGTTTTTCCCAAACAATGCCAAAACAATTGATATAAAGCCGGGGGTAATTCAACTTCTACCTACGTTCCATGGGCTAGATTCCGAGAGCCCATATCTACACCTAAAAGAATTTAAAAAGGTAGTTGCTACATTGAATATAAAAATGTGTCGGAAGATGTAGTGAAATTAAGGCTATTCCCTTTCTCTTTGAAAGAAAGAGCCAAAACATGGCTTTACTCTCTAAGACCAAGGTCGATTGGGGCATAGATTGAGATGACCCGGGAGTTTTTGAAAAAATCTTCCCGGCTCATAAAAAAACACCCTTCGATGAGCTATAATGGATTTTCTTTCAAAAAGAGTGAAACTTTCTTTCAAAGTTGGGAGAGATATAATGACCTCCTACTTACTTGGCCACATCACGACTACAAAATATGGCGAATCATAAGCTTCTTCTATGAAAGATTGAACGCGAATATGCGCTAATTCGTAGAGATGATGTGTAATAGCGAGTTCATGAGTAAAGAACCCGAGGATGCATGGAGCTACCTAGATATGTTGGCCAAGAATGCCCAATCATGGGATACCTCGGACAAGTCTAATAAACTCAAGCCTTCTCAACAAAAGGAGAAAGGAGGGATCTACATCCTTAAAGAGGGAGACGATGTTAATGCAAATATTGCTCACCTCACAAGGAAAATAGAGGCCATGGAACTTATCAAGAGTGGAGTTTCAAAGCCCACTAAAGCTATTGAGAATGTATGTGAAATTTGTGCCGCTAATGTACATTCTACACAGGATTGTCCTACAATTCCTGCGTTTCAAGAGGTGTTACAAGAGCAAGCAAACGCCGCATGTGGTTATCAACGGCCTTTCAATGGACTAGTAGGTAACACATACAACTCTACTTGGAGGCACCATCATAATTTCAGTTGCAGGAATGGTCCCACGGCCAATCCTACCAACTCTCAAGGAGGCCTACCCATGAAAACATGGCCCCACCTCAATTCTCAATGGAGGATACTTTAAAGGCGTTATGCAAGGGCAAAAGCAAATTAATCAATCAAACCAACAAATGTTCCAAGAGCTTAAAGTGTCGGTTGATGAGATTAAGGGACGCTTAAATGCTAGGGAAGGGACCTTTCTAGCCCAACCTCAGTCCAATCCTAAACAAGCACAATCAGAGCCCCTAACCTCCCCAACCAACATGTGGAGAAAGCAAAATCCATCACCACTCTTAGAAGTGATAAACAAGTACATAAATCTATTCCGGTGAAGGCCGACAAGCCTAATGATCCGATAATTTTTTAGAATGAGGATGAACCTAGCTTAGCCCCATAAGAAATGGAACACATTCATAAGCCCATAACACCATTCCCTTCGAGATTGGTAGCTCCAAAACCTCTCCCAAACTCTCATGATATTTTAGAGGTTTTCAAATAAGTTAAGATAAACATCCCTCTACTTGATGCCATAAAATAAATTCCCTCTTATACCAAGTTTGTAAAGGACTTATGCACAACCAAACGTAAATATAATGTGCAATAAAAGGCCTTCCTAAATGAGCAAGTGAGTGCAATTCTCACCCAAAAGACCCCCCAAAATATAAGGATCTCGGTAGTCCCACAATCTCATGTATTACTGGTGACTACCGGATTGAGGATGCATTGCTAGATTTGGGGGCAAGCGTAAATTTAATCCCATACTCGGTGTATGAGCAATTGGGTCTTCGTGAATTAAAACCCACCAAAACCACGTTGCAACTCACCGATAAATCCATCCATGTACCGAGAGGGATGGTTGAGGATGTATTGGTCCAAGTCGACAAATTCTACTATTCGGTGGATTTTATAGTCTTGGACACACAACCGGTTATAGATACTAGCACTCAAATACTGGTAATTTTAGGCCCCCCATTCTTGGCTACATCAAATGCAATTATAAATTGCCAGAATGGGGTAATGAAATTGTCCTTTGGGAACATGACATTGAAGGTGAACGTCTTACATATGTACAAAAAGCAAAGGAATGAGGAGGATGATGAGCTCTTTGAGGTAAACATGCTCGAATCCTTTGAAGAAGAGGAGCTTCTCCACCTTGAACTGCTCAAAAATTTAGAGACATGCTTGGCACACTTTGAAAGTTCTAAAGATACCATCTTGTGTGATATTGTGCAAGCACTAAGTAGTGAGAAACCGGTAGTTGATTCTCTTTCAGAGAAAAAGCAAATAACCTAAGTCTCACGACATCATCAGATATGTTTGCAAAGTGCACCGTGGTTATCACCTCATCGAATTCCTTAAGATGTTGATATGCGCTTTCATTATTTAATCCAAGGAACTTGAGAAGGAGTTGGATTACTACAGTTTTAGATCAATATTCCCTGCATTGCATGGAAAAATTATGTACGAGGGAGTACTCTCTCTTGCAGGTTGCAATTAATCACGTAGAGTTCTAGGTCGATGAACATTCTCAACCTCATTCTCTCCCATTTCAGTTTAGTTTTGGCCCAGATTTTGATTGGGCCTTGGATCGGGTTGATTTTCAGCCATACTTTCAGAAAAAAATTGAGAATCTAAATGTTTCTTAGCACGGGGTTCCTTATCAATCCGCTCAACAATCCCTCCTTCACTAATTAATCGGTTATTTGAATCCCAAACCCAATGCGGCATGCAAATCTTAGAAAAGTAAAAGATTAAAACGGGTCAGAAAAACCTGATTGAAGTGACTACTTCGACTCCTAGAATCCCTGTAAAAAAATAAAATAAAACAAAGCAAACTAAGTTAGTAAGGACTCCTAAAAATATCAAATAGAAACTATTTTCAGAAATTTTATGAAAAATTGTCAAAATCCCCAGCAACGGCGCCAAAAATTTGTTCGCTTACCCAAGTGTAGGATTGCAATTTAGTAACAATTCGATAGAGACCGAGATCATTCTCAGGGACTTATTTAGGAACTCATAAAATCACTTCTAATATTCTCTAATTGAGACAAACTAAACAGATTTTGGTAATTTGATATAGATGAGAATCTGAAAGTAAAAGTGAATGTAATTAATACAAAAGAGTACTAGGGGTTCAAGGATCCACTTGTAGCAATTCTTGATGCATAATTCACTGTGATTTCCCAATTACACAACTAGAATCGAAATCAAATCCTATCTAGCCGGATGATAGGGCAGTTAATTCATCAAAACAATCCAAATCATGTATTGTTCATAAACATATTCCCTCAATTCAAGTTAGGACTTGAGCACACTCAATTGCATAGGTCAATCGTAGTTCCAATAGGTTAAGATCACAATCATAATAATCATCAAACCCTGTCACAAGGCTTAATTGTATCATGATTTGAACTTCATTCAAATCATATGAATAAGCAACACATAAATTAGACTTTCAGAGAAAAAGTAGAACTTTAGTTTGAAGTTCCCACATGAAAAACTAAGTTCTAGAGCGTCTCGAATCCAATTCCTTGGAGCGTACAAGTCTAGATCCATGCAAAACAACTAAGAACTAAAGCAATTCTTCCAAATATCCATGAGCCATCATAAGATTAACAAAAACTACTTCGAACTTTATTCAAACTTCAATAAACCATTGTTCTTCAATAAAAATTCAAACTTGAAACCATATAAAATGAATTAAAACATCCTAGATTCACTATAAGCTTCACCTCTTAGCCCTAACTAAGAGGTTTAGCCGATCATGATCAAAGGAAACATGAAATCAACTAAGAAAAATATGAAAATTAAAAGAAACAAACTAGAAGGAGTTGTAGAAATTCGAATCCATCTTTCTCCACTTCCCACCATAGTAGATCTCTTCTAGGATGCCTTAGGAATGAAACCTAGGTGCCCTTTTATAGATTTAGAATCCCACCTACTCAGAAAGTTTCAGAATTGCGTAAGGAATCCCCCAGCCCACAAAAATCAGAGCTTGCTAAGCAAGCCTGCTGGAATTCTACTTGATTTACACTGGTTGATCGGTCAAACCTATTCAATTAGGTGTCCAGAGAGTAGAGGGGTTGTGGTCAACTGGTCAAGACCAGTCTGGCTTGTTTGGCCGATCGGTCAAGACCGGTCGGACCCGTCTAATGTGGTTCCAACGTTGGTGAGAGGGTGGGCAGCACATGGCCGACCTGTCAAGACCGGTCGGACCTTATTTTTCTTCCATTTTTTCCATCTTTCTTTCTTCTCTCCTCTCTTCACTTCTTTCCTTGCTTTCTTCTTTCTTCTTTGGCCCACCTTTGGTCAACATTGAGGGCTTCTTTTAGTCATCAATTGAGTGAAGTCATTCGCTTATTCCTATGCTCCACCTTTGATCCTTCACTCCTTTGATGTTTAAGGCATGTAAGAAGGGCTTCAAAGCCTCAAAATGACAAAGACTCTCTCTCAATCCTAAAATCACAAAACATGCATTAGAATAGTCTTTAAACTTGTGAATCATTCATAACTAGTGATGAAATGGGGTCAGAATGTACACATTTAAGAGCTCAACACAGGGGCATTGCACAGTCCAAATGGCATCCTTCTATAGGCAAAAGTGTCGAATGGGCATGTGAATGTTATCTTCTCTTGGTCCTCTAGGGCGATCTCTATTTGGTTATATCCTGAATATCCATCAAGGAAGCAAAAGTGGGAATGCCCCGCCAACCTTTCTAAAATTTGATTAATAAATGGTAAGGGGAAGTGGTCTTTCCTCGTAACTATGTTTACCTTCCAGTAGTCAATGCACATTCTGCATCCGGTAGTAACTCTGGTTGGCACAAGTTCATTGTTGGCATTGGCTACGATGATTATTCCAGATTTCTTAGGCACCACTTGAGTTTGACTCACCCAATGACTATCGGATATTGGGTAGATAATACTCACATCCAATAGTTTCAACACCTCGGCTTTAACCACCTCCTTCATGTTTGGATTGAGGCGTCTTTGTGGTTGCCTAGATGTCTTTGCATTCTCTTCAAGGTGTATGCGATGAGTACAGATCAGGGGGTCTATGCCTTTGAGATCCGCAATTGACCACCCAATGGCGCTCTTATGCTCTTTTAGAGTGGCTACAAGCTTACTCTCTTGTTCTTCATCCAAGTGGGAAGAAATCACCACCGGATATGTCTCATCTCGAGCTAAGTATATATATTTCAAATCAGTAGGCAAAGGTTTTAGGTCGACCTCGGAGCCTTGATACTAGATGGAAGATGCTTATTTTCAGTTAGAGCCAAAGGCTCAAATGATGTCTTCCATCTTTTATTATCAAGTACCGGCATAGAATCTAAAATAGCATCCATCTCTCTTATCATGTCATCATTAATCTCATGAGAGTGGGCCAAACATGCCTCCTAAGGGATCGAAATAGAATGTCGAGAGGGATGTGTCTTTCACGAATGATTCGATCAGATTTATTTCGTGGACCTCTTCATCAACTTCCCGTGGTTGTTTGCATAAATAAAAAATATTCAGCTTGAGTGTCATATTTTCGAAGGACATTTGTACCAGCTCGTTTTTACAATTGATAATTGAATTTGAAGCGGCTAAGAAAGGGCGGCCAAGTATGACATGAATTTGAGCACCGGTTCCCATCACAGGATGTGTATCTAAGACAATAAACTTCATTGGATAGCAGAATTTATCGACTTGGGCAAGGACATCTTCAATCATCCCTCTCAGTTTATGAATAGATCTATCAGTAAGTTGAAGTGTGGTTTTGGTGGGTTTTAATTCACCTAACCTAAGTTGTTCATAGACCAAGTATGGGATGAGGTTCACACTTACCCCTAAATCGAGTAAAGCTTGTTTGATCCGATAGTCACCTATGATGCATGAGATGGTAGTTCTACCCAGATCCTTATATTTTTGGGGCACCTCTTGTTTGATGATGGCGCTCATATTCTCAGTCAAAAGTACTTTGTTGTGTACATTGTGCTTCCTTTTGACTGTACATAATTCCTTCAGAAATTTGGCATATGATGGTATTTGTTTTATGGCATCCAACAACGGAATGTTGATTTTCACTTGCTTAAAAGCCTCTAGGATTTTCAAATTTTTATCTAAAGATTTGGGTGAAATCAACATTTGGGGAAATAGGGCAACCGGTTTATATTGCCTTTTCAGTTCTTTCTCATGTGGAATGTTGTTCGAGATATCATCCTTATTGGCAATTTCTGAATCATTAGGCTTTGGGGCCTTCACCGGATTGGATTTATCAATTGTTTTGCCACTCCTCAAAATGGTGATAGCTTGAACATGTTCCGTATTTTGGGAGGATGAGCTAATGTCTTATATCTCAAATTGGGTTCTTAGGTTAGGGAGAGGTTGGGCAGGAAGTGTGCCTTTCTCCCTAACACTAAGATGAGATTCAACTCTAGCCATTGAATTTTTCAAATCATTGATGGCTTAAGATGAATTCTGGTTGAATTTTAATTGTTCTTGCATGAACTCATCGATTTTCTGAGAATTAGTCTTGTTGTACTCATCTTGGGCCGATTAGAATGTACCCAATATCTCATCAAGCGTAGCTTTTGGGTTATTGTTTGCATTCTCTGATGGCGCATTCCTCCAACTGAAGTTGGGATGGTTTTTCCAAATAAAATTATACGTGTTCGAGTTTGAATTACTAAATGGTCGTTGATAATTATTTATGGCATTTGATTGTTCTTGTAAAACTTCTTAAAACACAGAAATTGTAGGACAATCCTGTGTTGCATGTTGGTTACCAGAAAAAATTCCACAAACATTCTCAACCTCCTTAGTCTTTTCCCCCTTTCCTAATTCAGTGGCCTCAACTTTTCTTGTGAAGCTAACCACACGTGCACTTATGTTCTCTTCTTCGAAGAAGACATAGATTCCTCCATTTTCTCTTTGTTGGCTTATCTTGGGATTTGCTGGTTTAGTTGTATCCTAAGATTGTGCATTATCGGTTAAGATATTAAAGTAGTCACATGCTTCCTCGGCTTCCTTATTCATGAACTCTCCATTGCACATCATCTCTATGAATGGGAGCATGGACGAAGTCAGTCTTTCATAGAAAGAGCTTATTACCCGCCAAATTTCATAACTATGATGTGGGCATATGTTTAATAAGTCTTTGAACCTCTCCCAACATTAGAAAAAGGTCTCATCCTCTTTTTGAGCAAAATTCATGATTAGCCGCCTCAACATGTTTGTTTTATGAATAGGGAAAAACTTTTTAATGAACTCCCTAGTCATCTTAGTCCATGTGCCAATTAATCTTGACCTTAATGCATAAAGTTAAGCCTTAGCCTTCTCTTTCAGAGAAAAAGGGAATAACCTAAGTCTCACAACATCGTCAGATATGTTTACAAAGTGCAACGTGGCCATCACCTCATTGAATTCCTTAAGATGTTGATATGTGCTTTCATTGTCTAATCCAAGGAACTTGGGAAGAAGTTGGATTACTCTTGGTTTTAGATCAATATTTCCTGCATTGTATGGAAAAATTATGCATGAGTGAGTGCTCACTCTCGCAGGTTACAATTAATCACATAGAGTTCTAGGTCGATGAACATTCTCAACCTCATGCTCTCCCGTTTCAATTTGGTTTTGGCCTAGATTTTAATTGGGCCTTGGATCGGGTTGATTTTCAGCCATACTTTTAGAAAAAATTTGGGAATCTAAACTTTTCTTAGCACAGGGTTCCTTATCAATCCCCTCAACAATCCTTCTTCACTAATTAATCGGTTATTTGAATCCCGAACCCAATGTGGCATGCAAATCTCAGAAAAATAAAAGATTAAAAAGAGTTAGAAAAACCTGATTGAAGTGACTACTTTAACTCCTAGAATCCTTACAAAAATAAAACAAAGTAAAACAAACTAAGGACTCTTAAAAATCTTAAATAGAAACTATTTTAAAATTTTTTATGAAAAATTGTAAAAAATCCCCGGCAACGGCGCCAAAAACTTGTTCGCTTCCCCAAGTGTAGGGTTGCGATGTAGTAATAATTCGATAGAAACCGAGATCGTTCTCAGGGATTTTTTAGGAACTCATAAAACTACTTCTAATATTCTCTAATTGAGACCAATGAAACAAATTTTAGTAATTTGATATAGATGAGAATCTAAAATTAAAAGTGAATGTAATAATGTAAAAGAAGCTCTAGGTGTTTAAGGATCCACTTGTAGCAATCCTTGATGCATAATTCGCTTTGGTTTTCTAATTACACAACTAGAATCGAAATCAAATCCTATCTAGCTAGATGATAGAACAGTTAATTCAGCAAAACAGTCCAATTCATGTGTTGTTCATAAACATGATTCCCTCAATTCAAGTTAGGACTTGAACACACTCAATTGCATAGGTCAATCCTAGTTCCAATAGGTTAAGATCATAACCATAATAATCATCAACCCTTGTCACAAAGCTTAACTATATCATGATTTAAACTTCATTCAAATCACATGCATAAGCAACACTTAAATCAAACTTTAGAACAAAAGGTAGAACTTTAGTTTGAAGTTCCCACATGAAGATCCAAGTCTAGAGCGTCTTGAATCCGATTCCTTGAAGCGTACAGGTCTAGATCCATGCAAAACAACTAAGAACTAAAGCAATTCTCCCAAACTTCCATGAGTCATCATAAGATTAAGAAAAACTACTTAGAACTTTATTCAAACTTCAATAAATCATTGTTCTTCAATAAAAATTCAAACTTGAAACCATATAAAATGAATTAAAACATCTTAGATTCACTACAAGCTTCGCCTCTTAACCCTAGCTAAGAGGTTTAGCTAATCAAGCTCAAAGGAAACATGAAATCAACTAAGAAAATTAAAACTAGAGAGTAAACTAGAGAAGGGAGTTGTAAAACTCTGAATCCGTCTTTCTTCACCTCCTACCATAGTAGATCTCTTTTAGGATGCCTTAGGAACGAAACCTAGGTACCCTTTTATAGATTTAAAGTACCACTAAATCAGAAACTTCTAGATTTGCACAGCTCTTACGCAATTGCGCATGGAAAACGGAGCTTCAATGAGAAGCTGCTGAAATTACGCATGGCTGACCGGTCGGACCCGTCCAGTGGGCTATCCAGCAAGTACAAAAGAGAGGTCTTCACATGGCCGACCTATCTTGACCGGTCGAACATGTCCGATAATAGTCCAGAGAGTGCAGAGAGGGGCTGGGGGCTATGGCCTACCGGTCAAGACCGGTCAGACCTGTCTGGTCCTTTTGTCCAGCGACCTCCAGCAGTTGCTGGAGTGGTTCATGGAGGTTGGCCAACCGGTCAAGATCGGTCCAGCCTTTGTTTCCTCCTTTAATTATCTTTCATCTCTCCTTCCTTCTTCTTTATTCTTTGGCCTACCTTGGTCTTCATCAACTAGCTTCTAAATATGGTCTTTTAGCCATCAATTAAGTGAACTCTCTCTCATTCCTATAATCACAAAAACCATGCATTAGGTAGGTGTTCGCTTCCCCAAGTGTAGGGTTGTGATGTAGTAATAATCTCGGTAAGACCGAGGTCGATCCACAGGGACTTGTGTAGGAACTCACAAAATACTTACAATGGTTTCTAATTGAGAACTAACTAAACAGGATTTTGAAATTGAATGTAGAGAAATATTTTGAACTAAAAGTGAATGTAAACAATGTAAAAGAGCACTAAGGGTTCAAGGATCCACTTGTAGCAATCCTTGATGCTTAATTCGCTGTGCTTTCTCACTTACTCAACTAGAATCGAAATTAAATCCTATCTAGGCGAATGATAGAGCAGTTAAAACAAACAATCTATCATATGTGTGATTCATGTACATGATTCCCTCAATTTAAGTTAGGACTTGAGCACACTCAATTGCATAGGTCAATCCTAGTTCCAATAGATTAAGATCACAATCATAATCATCATTAAACTCTATCACAAAGCATAACTAGATCATGATTTGAACTTCATTCAAATCACATACACAATCACACATAAGCAGAAATTTCAGAAAGTAGAACTCTTGGCATGAAGTTCCCATATAAGAATCCAAGGTCTAGAGCGTATTGAATCCGATTCCTGGGAGCGTACAGGTCTAGAACCATTCAAAATAATTAAGAACTCAAGCAATTCTTCTAAACGTCCATAAGCCATCATAAGACTAAGAAAGAATACTTAGAACTTTATTCAAACTTCAAACCATTGTTCTTCACTAATAATCCAACTTGAAACAAAAACAAAAGAATTAAAACATCTTAGATTCACTATAAGCTTCACCTCTTAGCCCTAGCTAAGAGGTTTAGCCATTCATGATCCAATGAAACATGAAAGCAATTAAAAACATAAAAACTAGATGAATAAACTAGGAGGAATTGTAAAACTCCGGATCCGACTTCTGCCGCCTCCCACCATGGTAAATCTCTTCTAGGATGCCTTAGGAACGAACTAGAGGAGTCCTTTTATAGGTTTAAGGCCCTAGATGTGAAGAAACTTCGAGAAAATTCAAAAAATCTGCGCTTTGCATAGCAAATTTTGAAGCTTGTAAAAGAAGCTTTTTTACGCAGACGACCAATCTAAGTTCGTGGACGACCGGTCGTAAAAGGCGAAAAATCGTCAAGTGAGTTTTTTGAAAATTCGAACCCAACTTTTTAATTCAATGACCGGTCTGAGTAGTGGATGACCGATCGGATGACCGGTCTTAATTGGTATAGCAATGTTGGCAGTAGGGGTCCTCCTGTTGAGTGTTCGGACCGGTCAGACAACCAGTCCTGGGCAATGGACGACTGGTCTTCAGTGTAATTTTTTTCCCTCTTTCTTCTCTCCTTTGGAGCTTGGTCTTTTGATCTTCAATGCTTGTAAACAGTGTCTCTAAGCCTTCAATTGATGAATTCTCTCTCTCATTCCTACAACCACAAAACCATGCATTATTTGGGTCTTTAATCATGTATTTCAAGCATAGTTAGTGATGAAATGGGGTTAGAATATACACATTTAAGAGCTTAACACACCCCCCAAGCAGCATTTTGCTAGTCTTGAGGAAAACATGTGTTAAACAAATTTCATTCTTCAAAACTCAACTCTCCTTCAGAAAGTAGGCTTTTATACACTTCATGACGTGCAAGTACAAAAATCGAAAATACTTATTGATAGAGGTTGAAACCTTAAGTCTCTCAGAACATAAAGAGTGCTTATATGTAATTCCAGCTGATTGTTTGATAAATAGAATTATTCAAACAAGTTAACCTAGTCTGTTCAGTGAATGCTCATCTTATGGATTTCTGGGATTATCTTCTTCATAAATCAGCTAAAGCATGGATTTAAGGTGTACAAATTAACAACAAGCCTATGACAGGAATTTGCCTTACCGTCCTTCCGACAGCTTTCACACTACTTCCCATTTTCGGCTTTGGTTACGGGTAGACTATCCCCCGGTTGGTAATAGGTAGCCCTTTTCAAAATTTTCCATCATATTTTCAATCATTCCCATATTTTCATCCTTCATTTCCTTTTCATACTCATTAGACAGGGTTTTTAGAAAACTATATCTTTCGTTATTTTCCCTTCCCATGGACAAGGATGGACAAAGTACCCCGGCTTGGTTCCTCAACACCTCAAATCCAAACCTAGCTAATCCATAATTCTAATAATCCTTTCAAAATATAAGAATCGTGTAAAGTGAACTAGGTGTAAAAGTGTTTCAATTTTTCTATCAATCAAATCAGTAGGGGAATCTAATTAGAAAACCATAATGTTACAAGTCCTTTAAGAGTTTCAAAATCATCTCACTTCATCTTTCTTCCTTTCATACTTACGACATCCCAAGTGCATATAAATGCGATTTTCTAAAGGAGTTTTGACTTTTTAGAAAAATTGAAAAATTTCTACATAATTGTTCGAAATGTTACAAAACACTAGATTCATCGATTCATCCTAGTGATCCCACACCCCCAACCAAATCTTGCACTGTCCTTAATGTAAAAGATATGCAATAAGCAAAACATGAGAGCAATTATAAAATAAAGGGAGTGAGGAATGAGAGTACCTGAGAGAATAAAAACTGGAATTCTATCTCCTTCTAACAAACCTATGAAAAAGCAAATCAAAAGCAACAAAATCCTAATCCTAACTACTCTATACCTCCATCAGACTAGGAGATCAAATATCCTGATACACAGGATTAGCAGAGGTATGGCCATACCTTCTGAAGGAAAAATCTCAAAGAACGGCTTTAATGCTGACCATTCGCTTTAAAGATATTACTGTTCCTTGGATTCAACAACTCGACAGTCCCATATGGATAAACAGTTTTCACAATGAAAGGATCGGTCCATCGAGACTTCAATTTCCCCATAAATAAATATAGCCGAGAATTATCCATAAGGACCTTTTGATTAATTGTGAAGGTCTTACGATGGATGTTCTTATCATGGAACACCTTCGTGTTGTCCTTGTAAATTCCCACATTTTCATATGCCTCGTTCTGGAGTTCCGCAAGTTTATTCAATTGAAGTTTGCGAACGAGCTTGCGTTGTCAGAATAAAAATTCATCTTCTTTATCGCCCAATATGCTCTATATTCCAACTCCACGGGCAAGTGACAAGCTTTCCCATAGACAAGTCTATAGGGAGACATTTCAATGGGGGTCTTGAAAGTGGTACAGTAAGCATAGAGTGCATAAGTTAGTCGAAGCGACCAATCTTTGCGATCGGGGTTCATTGTTTTCTCCAAAATATGTTTAATTTCCCTAGTGGATATCTCAGCTTGTCCACTTGTTTGTGGGTGATAGGGTGTGCTCACCTTGTGATTTATGCCATATTTCTTCATTAAAGCTTCAAACGGGCGATTACCAAAATGAGATCCTCCATCACTTATAATGACTCGAGGTGTTCCAAACCGGGAAAGGATATTTTCTTTTAAGAAACGAATGACTGTTTTATGGTCATTGTTCCAGCATGGAATCGCCTCGACCCATTTTGAAACATAATCGATAGCAAGCAAAATATATAAATTTTCAAAAGAAGATAGGAATGGACCCATGAAATCGATGCCCCAACAATAAAAAATTTTAATTGGTAAGATGGGATTGAGGGGCATCATATTTCTACGGGATATTCCTCCTAATTTTTGACAAGGCTCACATGTTTTACAAAACTCATGTGTATCTTTGAACATGGTGGGCCAATAAAACCCACATTGCAGAATTTTGGTTGCGGTCTTCTTTGCCGAAAAGTGGCCACTACACGCTTGAGAATGACAAAAGGAGATGATACTGTGTTGCTCATCATCCGGCACACATCTCCTTATAATTTGATCGAGACATTACTCGAATAAGTACAGGTTATCCCACAAGAATTTTCTCACCTCGTTGAAAAACTTATCATTATTTTGCTTGTTCCAGTGTGTTAGAATTGTACCTGTAGTAAGATAGTTAGCAATGTCCGCATACTATGGCAATTGGGAGACTTTAAAGAGTTGTTCATAAGAGAACATATCATTAATCACGGTCATCTCAGGGGAATCAGTGAGAGCAAGTCTGGAGAGATGGTCAGCCACTACGTTTTCTACTCTTTTCTTATCACGTATTTTTATGTCAAATTCTTAGAGTAGGAGGATCCATCTTAACAAGCATGGCTTAGCATCCTTCTTAGAGAGAAGGTACTTAAGTGCGGCATGGTCAGTGAATATGATAATCTTGGATCCGATCAAGTAGGACCTAAACTTGTCTAAAACAAAAACCATGGCCAAAAGTTCTTTTTCTGTAGTAGTGTAGTTAGCTTGAGCCAAGTTTAAGGTTCTACTTGCATAGTAGATGACACATGGCTTTTTCTCTTTTCTCTGGCCTAGCACAGCCCTAATAGCGTAGTCACTCGCATCACACATAATTTCAAAAGGAAGGCTCCAATAAGGTGGTTTTTGTTGAGCTCTTAATTGTGCATATTCTAACCCCAATTCATCACTGATTAGGCACGGTTTACATATTTAAAGGACTAATGTAATGCATGATTTGTGATTGTAGGAACAAGATGGAGATTTCACAAATTCAAGACTAAATAGGAGCACTCTATATACATTAAAGATCACAAGACTAAGCATGAAAGGCTGGAAGAAAGAAGCACAAGAGAGAAGGAAAGAACACAGAAAAACACACCCAAGACCGGTTCTCCGACCGGTCGTCTACAGCCAGGACCGGTCGTCCGACCGGTCTGACCACTCAAAAGAAGACTCCTGCTGCGAAAGTTTCTGGACCATCTGCGACCGGTCGTCCGACCGGTCGTCCACACCTCAGACCGGTCGTACGATCGGTCCTTGAATAAAAATTGCAAAGATGGAATTTCTCCAAAGCTTGCTGGACCGATAAGAAGACCAGCCAGACCGGTCGTGACCGGTAGGCCAGCCACTCAGACCGGTCGTGCGATCAGTCGGCCATGCGTAAGATGCAGACTTTCTATTTCTGGCGTAGGATTTCTCTGCGCAGTGCGAAACTTTTACGCAAATTCTCGAATATTCTGAGCTTACGGAGCCTCCCCACTATAAAAGGAGACCTAGGGATCGTTCCTAGGGTATCTTAGAAGAATTTAAGCAAGGTTGGAGGCGGCGGAAGTGGATTTCGAAGTTCCACAACTCCTTCTAGTTTGTTTTATTGTTTTATGTTTTTCGTAGTTGTTTCATGTTTCCTTGGATCATGAACGGCTAAACCTCTTAGCTAGGGCTAAGAGGTGAAGCTTGTAGTGAATCTAAGATGTTTCAGTTCGTTTTAAGTTGGTTTTAAGATTGAATTTCATGTTTATGAACAATGGTTTGAAGTTTATACAAGTTCTAAGTAGTTTTTCTTAGTCTTATGATGACTCATGGATGTTTGGGAGAAATACTTAAGTTCTTAATTGCTTTGTGTTAGTCTAGACCTGTATGATCCAAGGAATTGGAGTACGCTCTAGTACTATGATCTTCATGTGGGAACTTCCTACCAAAGTTCTACTTTTCTGAAATTCTGTACTATGTGGGACTATGCATGTGATTTGAATCAAGTTCAAATCATAATCTAGCCTTGTCTTGTGATAGGACTTGAGGATGGTTATGATTGTGATATGAGCCTATTGGAAGTGGGACTGACCTATGCAATTGAGCATGCTCATCCTAGCTTGTATTGAGTGAGTTATATGCATTGGTCTTACATATGGCAGATTGTTTGGTTTAACAGCTCGATCATCCGGCTAGATAGATCTTAGTATCGATTCTAGCTGAGAAAGTGAGAAACCACAGCGGATTGAACATCAAGGATTGCTACAAGTGGATCCTTGAACCCCTAGTGCCTTTTTATAAATGTTTACCTTCAAGTTAGTTCAACGTTGTTACTTACCTCAATCTCATACAAAATCTGGTTGTTAGCTCTCAATAGTCACTATTGGATGTGTTTGTGAATTCCTACACAAGTCCCTGTGGATCGACCTCGGTCTTACCGAGTTTATTACTACATCGCAACCCTACACTTGGGGAAGCGAATAAGTTTTTGGCGCCGCTATCGGGAACTTTGATGGTTTTTCACAGATTTCTGAAAATAGAATCTATTTAGGATTTTTAGGAATAGTTCTAACTTAGTTTATTTTGATTTGTTTTTCTTTTTCAGGGATTTCTAAGAAGTTGAAGAAGACATAAGAACCTCAAGTGCTCGAATCAGGTTCTATCTTTCTAAACCTTACTCTTCTCGTTCTCCTATTCATTCCTATCATATTCATCTCTTGTAGAGTGGGTGGAGACTCCTTTTGGATCTCTGAAAGGTAGGCCTTGTGCCACCTGGATTCTTATTGGTCAGCTCTGCCGTCTTGGATCACCTTGTGCTTAGAGATTTCTCTTCTCACCTCTACTCCTCTTTCTTCTTTTTCTGCTCTTTTCTTAAAGGATTCAAAGAGTGGGTGGGGAGTTCTTTGAACCCCTATTGACCAGGAGAAATCGGTCTCTATCCTTGCTTCTAGCCTAGCCATTGCAAGACACCTTGTGCTTCGGTCCTAGAGAAGAGTAAAGAAGGGAAGGAAGAATTCGTTTCTCTTTTCGGTTCATATTTTTTTGGATTTGCATGCCACATTGGGCTCGGGATTCCAATAACCGACTCATTAGTGAAGGGGAAATAGTTGAAGGAATTGACAGAGAGCCACGTGCTAGGAGACATCTAAACTCTCCAATTTTGTCTGAAAACATGGCTGCAAATCAACCTAATCCGATGGCCAATCCTAATCTGGGCCAAAACCAAACTGAAACGGGGGAGAATGTGGTTGAGAATGTTCCCTGACCAAGAACTTTACGTGATTTCTTGCAACCAGCAAGAGCGAGCACTCCCTCATGCATAGTTTTTCCACAAAATGCAGGGAATGTGGATTTGAAACCGGGAGTGATCCAACTTCTCCCTAAATTCCATGGATTAGACAGTGAAAGTGCCTATCAACACCTTAAGGAGTTTGATGAGGTAATAACCACCATGCACTTTGCTAATGTGACTGATGATGTGGTGAGACTCAAATTCTTCCCTTTTACTCTTAAAGATAAAGCTAAAGGTTGTCTTCATGCATTAAGGCCAAGATCAATTGGTGCATGGACTGATATGCATAGGGAATTCATAAAAAAATTCTTCCCTACTCACAAAACAAACATGTTGAAGCGCCTTATCATAAACTTTGCCCAAAAGGAAGATGAAACCTTCTTCCAATGTTGGGAGAGGTTTAAGGATTTATTAAACGCATGCCCACATCATGGCTATGAAATTTGGCGGGTTATAAGCTTTTTCTATGAAGGACTGACTTCACCCATGCGCCAATTTGTAGAGATGATGTGTAATGGGGAGTTCATGAATAAGGAAGCTGATGAAGCATGGGATTATTTGGAAGAATTGGCTGAGAATGCACAGTCTTAGGATACATCTAAACCAACAAATTCCAAGACTGGCCAACAAAAGGAAAAAGGGGGAATTTACGTCTTATCGGAAGAAGATAGCTTAAGTGCATGTGTGGCTAGCCTCACAAGAAAAGTTGAGGCCATGGAATTAAGGAAAGGAGAGACGATTAACTCCAATGACGTTGAAACTGTTTGTGGGATTTGTGCCGGAAATCAACATGCAGCACAAGATTGTCCCGCAATCTCAACATTCCAAGAACAAGCAAATGCCATAAACAGTTATCAATGGCAATTTGGTGCTCCAAACTCAAACACGTATGATTCTAGTTGGAAGAACCATCCCAACTTCAGTTGGAGGAATGGACTCACTGCGAATACAACCAATATCTCTCAAGCTCAACCTATACTAGGTCCATCTCTAGTCATTACTTCAAAAGTTACGCTAGAGGAGATGTTGGGTGCATTTGTATCGGTCCAAGATGAGTATAACAAGACTAATTCTCTGAAAATAGATAGGTTCATGCAAGAGCAATTGAAATTTAATCAAAATACAACCTAAGCCATCAATGACTTGAAAACCTCAATGGCTAGGGTTAAATCTCACCTCAGTGCTAGGGAGAAAGGCACACTTCCTGCCCAACCTCTTCCTAACCCAAGGACCCAATTTGAGATACAAGATGCAAGCTCATCCTCCCAACATATGGAGCATGTTCAAGCTATCACCACTTTGCGAAGTGGGAAAATAATTGATAAACCTAATCCGGTGAAGGCCCCATAGCCTAATGATCCAGAAATTTCCAAAGAGGATGATAACCTGAACAACACTCCACAAGAGAAAGAACCGGAAAGGCAATACAAGCCGGTTGCCCCATTTCCCCAAAGGTTGATTTCACCTAAACCTTTAGACAAAAACCTGGAGATTTTAGAGGTTTTCAAGCAGGTGAAGATCAACATCCCATTGTTGGATGCCATTAAACAAATACCGTCATATGCTAAGTTTTTGAAGAATCTTTGCACGATAAAAAGAAAAATACATGTGCAAAAGAAGGCATTTTTGACAGAGAATGTAAGCGCCATTATAAATCACGGGATGCCCAAGAAATACAAAGATCCTGGTAGTCCGACAATATCATGCATAATTGGAGACTACCGGGTGAAACATGCTTTACTTGATCTAGGAACAAGTGTGAACTTAATACCCTTTTCGGTCTATGAACAATTGGGTTTAGGTGAATTAAAACCCACCAAAACCATATTACAACTCGCTGACTGATCGATTCCTATTCCGAGAGGGGTGATTGAGGGCGTTCTTGTCCAAGTTGACAAGGTCTACTACCCAGTGAACTTCATTGTCTTGGACACACAACCCATGGTTAATATTGGCCCTCAAATTCCTGTCATACTTGGCCGCCCATTCCTAGCTACATCAAACGATATCGTAAATTGTAGGAGTGGGGTCATACAAATGTCCTTTGGTAATTGACGATTGAGTTAAATGCTTTCAATGTTGACAACCAACAAGAGGATGAAGATGAAGAGGTCCACGAAATAAACATGATCAATTCTATTGTGGAAGATGTGTCCCTCTCAACTCCTTACCTAAATCACTTAGAAGAAGATGCGGCCTATTCTCTTGTTAAGAATGTTGATGTGATAGGGGATATAGTCGCACCTTTTGAGTCAGTATTGGCACATAACGTTAGCCAAGAGAAGGATGTGGAAACAACACTTTATTGTACTGACACATCAATTTATATTTCCACACCTCTATGGATCATGCATACCGACCTTCACCAACCCTGAGATGATCCATACTTGCAAAATAAATGCCCAGGTAAATCTGAATGGAGACATATTTTTTCTAATAAATATGATACTGCCTCCTCTTATACATGTGGTGAGAAAAATAATGAACCCACTGAAATTCTTTTTTGAATTTTCAGAGGCTTATCTGGATCACCCACACACATGTATACTGTAATGCAGGATATTGGATGACATTATTGCAAAACCTTTTGATCCATCTAATGATTCTGCTTGACTTTATGCTTTTAGATAAGTTGTTGGAATTGATCTCCTAGTCTGACGGAGGTATAGAGTAGTTAGGATTAGGATTTTGTTGCTTTTATTTACTTTTGCTTAGGTTTGTTAGAAGGAGGAAGAATTCCACTTTTCACTTTTTCGGGTACTCTCATTCCTCACTCCCTTTTATTTTCAAATTGCTCTCATGATTTGCTCATTGCACATCTTTTACATTGAGGACAATGCAAGATTTGGTTGGGGGGTGTAGGATGAATCTAGCGTTTTGTAACATTTCGAGCAATTATGTAGAAATTTTTCAATTTCTCTAAAATTCAAGACTCTTTTGGAAAACTTTGGTTCTATGCACTCAAGATGATATGAGCATAAGAGGAGGAGATATGAAGTGTATGAGGTTGTAAATCTTGATCTTCTCTTGGCATAATGGTTTTATATGAGAATTCCCCTAATTCTGTGATTGATAGAAAATCTGAACACTTTTACACCTAGTTCACATTACATGATTTTCATGGGTTGAAGGGATTATGTGATTTGTGGATTAGCTAGACTTTGATTTAAGGTGGTGAGAAACCAAGCCGGGGTATTTTGTCCATCTTTGTCCATGGGAAAATAACGGAAGATATGGATTTCTAAAAATCCTATCTAATTTTAAAGAAAAAGAAAAAGGAAGGATTAAATTGGGAATGATGGAAAAATGGTGGAAAATTCCGATTAGGGCTACCTACTACCAACCGGGGGATGTTTTACCCGTAACCAAAGCCGGAAATGGGACGTAGTGTGAAAGTCGTCGAAAGGGCAGTAAGGCAAATTCCCGTCATTGGCTTGTTGTTGCTCTATATACCTTGAGATCCATATTCTAGTTGATTTATGAAGAAGATAACCCTGGAAACTCATGAAAAGAAATTTCACTATGCACACTAGATCGAATTTGTTCAAGTTCTTCTATTTGTCAACCAATCAGCGGGAATTTCATATGGGTGCTTATTATGTTTTGAGAGTTTACGGTTTCAACCTCTATCACCTAATTTCTCTAACTCTTACACTTATGTATCTTGGGATGCATAGAAGAATAGTTTCTGAAAGCGAGTTGGGTTTTGGAGAATGGAATTGGTTTCACGCATGTTTTACTCGGGACTAGCAAAATGCTAGTTGGGGGGTGTGTTGAGCTCTTAATTGTGCATATTCTAACCCCAATTCATCACTCATTAGGCACGATTTACATGTTTAAAGGACTAATGTAATGCATGATTGTGATTGTAGGAACAAGATGGAGATTTCACTAATTCAAGACTAAATAGGAGCACTCTATATACATTGAAGATCACAAGACTAAGCATGAAAGGGTGGAAGAAAGAAGCACATGAGAGAAGGAAAGAACACAGAAAAACACACCCACGACCGGTCGTCGACAGGTCGTCTACAGCCAGGATCGATCGTCCGACCAGTCCGACACTCAAAAGAAGACTCCTGCTATGAAAGTTTCTGGACCATCTGCGACCGATCGTCCACACCTCAGACCGGTCGTACGACAGGTCCTTGAATAAAAATTGCAAAGATGGAATTTCTCCAAAGCTTGCTGGACTGATGAGAAGACTAGCCAGATCGGTCGCGACCGGTCGGCCAGCCACTCAGACCAGTCATGCGACCTGTCGGCCATGCGTAAGATGCAGACTTTCTATTTCTGGCGCCTAGGGATCGTTCCTAGGATATCTTAGAAGAGTTTAAGCAAGGTTGGATGCGGCAGAAGTGGATTTCGGAGTTCCACAACTCCTTCTAGTTTGTTTTACTGTTTTATATTTTTCTTAGTTGTTTCATGTTTCCTTGGATCATGAACGACTAAACCTCTTAGCTAGGGCTAATAGGTGAAGCTTATAGTGAATCTAAGATATTTAAATTCATTTTAAGTTGGTTTTAAGATTGAATTTCATGTTTATGAACAATGGTTTGAAGTTTATACAAGTTCTAAGTAGTTTTTCTTAGCCTTATGATGACTCATGGATGTTTGGGAGAATTACTTAAGTTCTTAATTGCTTTGTGTTAGTCTAGACCTGTATGATCCGAGGAATTGGAGTACGCTCTAGTACTATGATCTTCATGTGGGAACTTCCTACCAAAGTTCTACTTTTCTGAAATTCTTTGCTATGTGGGACTGTGCATGTGATTTGAATCAAGTTCAAATCATAATCTAGCCTTGTCTTGTGACAGGACTTGAGGATGGTTATGATTGTGATCTGAGCCTATTGGAAGTGGGACTGACCTATGCAATTGCGCATGCTCATCCTAGCTTGCATTGAGTGAGTTATATGCATTGGTCTTACATATGGCATATTGTTTGGTTTAACAGCTCGATCATCCGGCTAGATAGATCTTAATATCGATTCTAGTTGAGAAAGTGAGAAACCACAGCGGATTGAACATCAAGGATTGCTACAAGTGGAACCTTGAACCCCTAGTGCCTTTTTATAATTGTTTACCTTTAATTTAGTTCAAAGTTGTTACTTACCTCAATCTCATACAAAATCTGGTTGTTAGCTCTCAATAGTCACTATTGGATGTGTTTGTGAATTCCTACACAAGTCCCTGTGGATCGACCTCGGTCTTACCAAGTTTATTACTACATCGCAACCCTACACTTGGGGAAGCGAACAGTGGTAGTATGGGAGCATAAGTCAACATACATTTAAGCTTGTCAAAGGCATTTTGACAATCTTCATTCCACTCGAATGAGTTTTTCTTTTGAAGGAGGTTACATAAAGGGTGAGAGAGTGAACTAAAATCCTCTATGAACCGTCTATAGAATCCGGCATGTACCAAAAAGGACCGCACATCTCGTACGCTCTTGGGTGGTGGAAGGTTAGAGATAAGATCGATTTTAGCTTTGTTCACCTCAATTCCATTTTGTGAGATGATGTGACCGAGGACTATTCCCTTTTGAACCATGAAGTGACATTTCTTCCAATTCAACACAAGATTCTTTTCTTCACATCTTTTCAAAACAATTTTTAAGTGCATAAGACATTCATCAAAGTTACAACCAAATACTGAGAAATCATCCATGAAGACTTCGAGAGTTGTCCCCACCATGTCAGAAAAAATACTCAACATACAATGCTTAAAAGTGGTCGGGGCATTGCATAGTCCAAACGACATCTTTCGATAAGCAAAAGTACCGAATGAACATGTGAAAGTTGTCTTCTCTTGGTCTTTTAGGGCGATCTCTATTTGGTTATACCCTGAATACCCATCAAGGAAGCAAAAATGGGAATGACCTACCAACCTTTCTAAATTTTGGTCAACAAATGGTAAAGGGAAGTGGTCTTTCCTTGTGACTGTGTTTAGCTTCCTGTAGTCAATGCACATTCTCCAACCTGTCGTGACTTTAGTTGGTACGAGTTCATTATTGGCATTGGTTAAGATGGTTATTCCGGATTTCTTAGGCACCACCTGAGTTGGACTCACCCATTTACTATCGGATATTGGGTAGATGATACCCACATCCAATAGTTTCATCACTTCGGCCTTAATCACCTCCTTCATGTTTGGATTAAGGTGTCTTTGTGGTTGCCTAGATGTCTTGGCATTTTCCTCAAGATGTATGCGATGAGTACAAATCAGTGGGTCTTGCCTTCGAGATCTGCAATTGACCATCCGATGGTGCTCTTATGCTCTATTAGAGTGGCTATCAACCTACTCTCTTGTTCCTCATCCAAGTGGGAAGAAATCACCATTGGATACATCTCATCTCGACCTAAGTATACATATTTCAAATCATTTGGTAATGGCTTTGGGTCGAGCTTCAGCGCCTTGATATTAGATGGAAAAGGCTTGTTCTCGCTTAAGGGTAAAGATTCAAATAGTGCCTCCATCTTTTATTATCAACTACCGGCATAACATCCAAAATGACATCCATCTCTCGTATCGTGTCATCATTCATCTCATGAGAGTGGGCCAAACATGCCTCCAAAGGATTGGAATAGAATGTCAAGGGAGATGTATCTTCTACGAATGATTCAATTAGATTTATTTCGTGGACCTCATCATCAACTTCCCATGGTTGTTTGTATAAATCAAATATATTCAGCTCGAGTGTCATATTTCCAAAGGACATTGTACAAGCATGTTTCTACAATTGATAATTGCATTTGAAGTAGCTAGAAAAGGGCGGCCTAGTATGACAGGAATTTGAGCACTAGTACCTATCATGGGATGTGTATCCAAGACAATGAAATCCACTGATAGTAGAATTTATCAACTTGGATCAAGACATCCTTAATCATCCCCCTCGATATACGAATAGATCTATTAGCAAGTTGGAGTGTGGTTTTGGTGGGTTTCAATTCACCTAACCCAATTTGTTCATAGACCGAGTATGGAATGAGGTTAACACTTGCCCCTAAATCGAGTAAGGCTTGTTTGATCTGGTAGTCACCTATGATGCATGAGATGGTTGGACTACCTGGATCCTTGTATTTTTGGGGCACCTCTTGTTTGATAATAGCGCTCGAATTTTCAGTCAAAAGTACTTTGTTGTGAACATTATGTTTCCTTCTGACTATACACAATTCCTTCAGAAATTTGGCATATGATGGTATTTGTTTTATAGCATCCTGACAACGGAATGTTGATCTTTACTTGCTTAAAAACCTTTAATATTTTCAGGTTTTTGTCTAAAGGTTTAGGTAAAATTAACCTTTGGGGAAATGGGGCAACTGGCTTGTATTGCCTTTCCGGTTCTTTCTCATGTGGAGTGTTGTTCGGGCTATCAGCCTCTTTGAAAATTTTCAGATCATTAGGCTTTGGGGCCTTCACCAGATTAGATTTATCGATTATTTTTTCACTCCTCAGGGTGGTGATAGCTTGAACATGCTCCGTATGTTGGGAGGATGAGCTTAGGTCTTATATCTTAAATTGGGTTCTTAGGTTAGGGAGAGGTTGGGCAGGAAGTGTGCCTTTCTCCCTAACATTGAGATGAGATTCAAGTCTAGCCATTGAAGTTTTCAAGTCATTAATGGCTTGAGATGAATTTTGATTGAATTTCAGTTGCTCTTGCATGAACCCATCAATTTTCAGAGAATTAGTCTTGTTATATTCAGCTTGAACCGATAAGAATGCACCCAACATCTCCTCTGATGTAGCTTTTGGTGTGATTACTAGGGATGGACCTAGTAAAGGTTGAGCTTGGGGGGTGTTGTTTGCATTCGCAGTTGGTCCATTCCTCCAACTAAAGTTGGGATGGTTCTTCCAACTAGAGTTATACGTGTTTGAGTTTGGAGCACTAAATGGCCGTTGATAACTGTTTATGTAATACCTGACCCAGCTTATAGGAACGTTCAACTGATCATTTGCTCAACTGTTAGGAAGGTTAGGTTCATCTTCCAAATTAAAACTCTGCAATGCCCACGTGTACAACCTGGATACCTAGACTGACATGGAATAGTGCCTAGAAAGCATGTCCTGGGTAACAAGATCGCGAACACCCAAAACTTATGTCTGACAACCCCCCCAATGAGACGAACCCGGTGATATTTTCCGCACGCGGTTACGCGACCTCGAACACAAGATATAGCATGAAGAATTTCATATTGTCCATGTGCAAATATTCATAAAAAAGTGAAAGAATGACATCATACCTAGAACTATTATATTAGGATTAGTTTAAGGCACATATAACCTAAGCTTTATAGTAAGCATTCTTCATGTCTCACCAAAAGTCACTTTATTAACAACAATAATGATAAAATCAACTTTATGAACCAAAAGTCAAAGCCTTCCCATGACTCAAGGATAGCCACGCCACCTAGCACATCTTGTTTAAATTAACAACATTCATAAGATGGTATGGATCACACTTAAGGGAGATAAAGCTAGTTTAACTAACAACTAATAAAAGTGAAACTTCAAAAGTCAAAAGGTTTCCTTAAACTAAGGAGGTCATGTCACCTTTCAATATTCTAGAAATGCCTAATTACATCTAGAAGGCCTTTAAGACCTCTAATCAAGCCTTAAAGCATGTTACATAAAGTTAAAACCTTCATTAATAAAGTATGTGTTGAGAAGTCAACAACATAATCCCTCAAAATAAAGAAAATGTGTCCACATGGCAATTACTCTTCTAGAAAAGTATGGGAGCAATAAATGGTAGACCAAAAAGTCTCTAATTATGTAATTAATAGGGGACAATCACTCCATGAAATAAGGAAGACAATCCACCTCATGGTTTATGGAATTAATCAAAGGTAATTAACCCATGTCTATATAAAAAGTTCATGTATGAATTTTGAAAACTTGGTGCCCACACCTTCCAGCTTCCTAAGGCATTTCTCCATCCCACTTAAGACCTTAAAACCACTTTTTAATTAACCCAAAACAACCCCTCAACTCTAAGTGAAGTAGACACTACAATCAAGTAAATCCAATAACTTAAGGGAGATCCAATTCTCTAGCAATGTAAGTGCTCTCCCTTTATCTTGTCTTTTCTAATGTTGTGTTGATTACATTCATTTGATCATGAACGTGTAGGTCTTGTTAATGGTGGACCCCACGGTGGAGAGATATGAACCATACAATGGTTTGGGTGTTGAAGAAAACATAAATATTAGCTTGATCTAAAATGCATGGGAAACCATTGATTGTGGGCTCCACCAAGACCATTATTGGCCATCCAATTAGTCCATAAGGTCTCTAGGACTTGAATGAAGGAACCACACATATTTGAGCATGGATCGGATCGTGGACCCACTATGATGGTTATTTGCAATCTAACACGTCCAATGGGCGGACTCCACTAACCTTGTAGTACTCAAATACTCATGCACCAGCCACACAAGCAAAAAAAAAAATAATAATAAATAAGTAGGACGCCCACTCTGGACAAGGACGTCCAAAGAAGGGGCGTCTCTGCCCCTTTTTTTTACAAAGGGTTGTGGGGCCCACCTTGGGTCTCACCATGACATGCATTTTATCCGTGTCGTCCATCCATTCCCACAGACTATTTTAGGGGCGAAGCCCAAAATTTAGGCTAGTCCAGGCCTTGAGTAGGCTACACCATTAGAAACAGTGGTGCCCATGCACTTACCATTCAAACCTCACAGGGTCCACCATAAACCCAAACTTACATAACAAAAACAAAAAATAATAATAATAATAATAATAATAACAAGATAGAAAAATACACATATATAATAATAATAAAATAATATTCATAACAATGAGAGGAGAGTCCTCTCTGGACGTTGTAGAGTCCTGAGAGAGACGTCTCTCTCTTGTGTTAGACGGACGGGCTGTGGAGCCCACGTTCGTACCACCATGATGAATATGCTTCATCGAAGCCATCCATCTATTTTGACAAATCATGTTAAGCCGTGGGCCCAAAACTGAGGCCGTTTATAAATTTCAGGTGGGCTAGGTGTGGGAGTCAATGCTACCATTGAAAGCTTCTTAGTGAGGCTAATATGCTTTTGGCCATTAAATAGTGGTGAACCCACTAAAATCAAAATAAAATAAAATAATAGTATAGTATAATACACACACACACACACACACACACACACACACACACACACACACACACACACATGTATGAGAAAGGACAACCACCTCTCTGGAAGGGAACGTCCAGAGAGGGACGTCCCTCCTTCCCTTACCTTCGAAAGGGTTGTGGGCTCCACCGTGGATACACCATGATGTATGTGATAGATCCACATCTTCCACCTATCATTCCAGCCCATTTTAGTTAGTGATCCGAAGAATTGGTCAGATTTAAAAAAAAAATCCAGATGAACCACACCGTTTAAATAGTGGATATTGAATATCTATTGTTAAAACCTCCTTAGGGCCACTGTAATTTTTTCTTAATATACCTAATCTGAGTCTGGACCCACTATGACGCATATGCATGACCAGGTTGTCTATTTGGTTGACGCCTATGACCGGACAACCCCTTCATTTCAGCATATTATTTTAAGACTTAAATGTATAAGCGAAGAAATTCTAAACCATGGGGGGGCCACACCACTCATGATCGGTCACCCTAAAAATCCTCTAGGGTAGTTAACTGTCCAACGGCCTTGACAGATTTATGGGGCCTACCATAAACACTATTTAGGTATATGGTAAAGCCCAAAATGTCCCTGGGGCACCACACTTGTGAAACAGTAAGCATAGTCCCGTTGAAGGTAGAAAGTTAACATAGCACACGCTGGCAACATTATGTAGCAATTGGCTATCCAGGTACGTAGTCCCTTAGTAGTTTGGCATCTTATGTAGTAGCATGCCTCGAGTTCTTGATTAGCCTTGAATCACTTATCTTGTAGCATTACATTGCATACCATAGCATGATACATATGGTGAGAATTAATATCTTTACTTTTTGCTACACTACAGCTTGACTGTAGTACATATCCTATAGTTAGGTAATCACATGTATAAAGGTATTGATTTACGGGACACCGGAAGTGTGGAAATAGTAGGGGATGATGTGCCCCTTGGGTTGAAAATCCCTAAACCTCGATGGCACCAGGGATGCCTCACCGTTGGGCTTGGTGGATAAACGGGTCATGGATTTGACTCCCACTGACAAGGCCAGGTTGAGAAGGGGTAGGTCCGACCCGCCATAGGGCTGGAGAGGCAAACGAGGACCGGTCTGACCCACCGACGAGGAGAAGTGCGAATGAGGTCCGTTACTGACGTGCGCAGTGGAGATTTGTAAAACCATTGGCAGGTAGCGAGGTCGATTGTTGGTGTCTGGTGCATGGGCATCAACCTCGGTGGATCCCGAGTTTTATTTTTACAGTGATCCTTGATTAGCCGATGATCTTTATGAGTTATGAGGGTGAGTATGTGGTAAGATGATTGTCTCTGAAGAATTCTACCTCTGTCATGTGATCATTTAATGCATCTCACGCATGGTTCCATTTTATCATTCATTTAGGCATCATTTTGTATGCTAGAGTTTATCTCTTATGATAATTGCCATCATTATACCTTTCATATTAGTCATCTCATATGTTTATTATAACAGCATGTGCCTGTTAAGCCACAATACTTATTTGCCTTTTAAACATTCTAGGAAATGAGATTAAGGAAGAAAAACTAGTAGCAAGCATAAGTTAGGTGACATGACGGAAGACTTATTCGACTTTTGGTTTCTTTATATATATATATATATATTTACGACGTACAGTCAGACAATGTACTTTTGGACTTTTATAGTATGCAGTTTACTTGTGTACAGATATTACTTATCTTGTCTCTGATATTCCTTCTATGTTGAGAATGAATTGTAAGATCTATCTTTTATATCACTCAATTGGACGCCAAGCTTGGGACTTAGCGGCGGACGCCGAGTGCCAATCTTGGAGTTCGGCCAGTCATGTGCCAAATCCGGTCGGTATAGTGGTTGTACGAGGCTACCGGGTCTAGGGCGTGATAAAAGTTGGTATCAGAGCATGAGATAAGGGATTACCTGTGGACAAGTTAAGTTTTAGGAGGGAGTTAAGGGCCTAAAACTTAAAACTCGCTAGGAAACTTAAAAACACTCAATTTCCCCATAATGAACTTAGAAAATTTTACAATTAGAGTTTCATGATACGAAGTTAGTAGGTTAAGTAATTCTTACTACTTGACCTTAAGCGACCATCCTAAGTTGTAACTAACCTAGGCATCATCTTTCTATTGTAGATCATGGCGCCTAAGAAGACTGGTAAAGCTAAGGTAGGGAATGAGTCGTCTGAGGAGCCCCAGCCGCAGGCACCAATTGCTCAGGGGGATAATGCTTCGATTCAGGAAATCCTGCGTTCTTTTGTCAAGCCCTAAATTCGGTTCTCGACGTCCATTCGCTGTAACCTGAATTCAGAGGTGACAGCCTCCGTAGTACCCTGATCTCGGATCCTAACCCCACACGCCAGGTTCCGATCCTAAGATACCACAAGGGGGATTTTAGGGTCTGAATTTTTTTTTGAAACATGAGCATCACCATATGTGTACCATCAAAGACAAACACAATATTTCCACCAAGTTATTTCGTTTACATACAGTACTCCACACTAATTATGCCACAAAATGGGTCCCCAAGTGGGATCCACACCATCAAAAGGTTGGACCCATTTGAATTCTAGATTCTACACAAAACCTAAGAGGAACATGGATACACTCACAATGATGGTTGGACAGTTTGATGGGGTTGGATTGCCGATCGGACGGTCCGGATGATGATCGAGGTCCTCCAAGCTTTGATCTCCTCCTTGAATTCCTCTAACTCTCTCTTTCTCTCTCTTGATCTCCCTCTAAATCTCTCTCTACTTCTCTCTCTTCTCTCTCTTCTCTCTCTCAAATCTCTCTCTTTCTCTCTCCTTTCTCTCTTTCTTACAAACATGGAAAATGAGAAGGCCTCCTCTCCCCTATGTATGCACTTGTATGGGTAGAGAGGAGGAATCATGGGGGGTGATGATGGCTAGCATGGGAGGGACATGTTAGGTATGGGAGGCATGGTTAGAGTTGACTTTGGAGGTGAGAGAGTGATGGGGTGGGTATGGTGTGTGTAGACTAGGGTGATGAGAGAGGTATGGGTGAGGGTGATGGTGATTGATTTGACATTTTCTTGGGATTTGTGCAAGTGGGGCCCACGCCACACACGCATTGCACGACCCACCTTGATTGCACAAATGATCGCAACTTTCACACTGGGTATCGCAATGGGGCGTGCCGCACGGCGTTGGAATCGTGGCGCCCGCACGGTCGCAAGGGTACAAGTCTTAGGTCATTGCGGTACTAAATCAGGGTCATGATAAGAGATCTTCGATCTGGTCAGTCCTGGATGTACCGACATTGGAAAATAAATGTACGTTTGGTTAATTGGGATACAGTCTTACATCTTTGATGGAGTGTTAGGAGAGGAGGTTTGCAAAGGCATCTTTTGTGTCGGAGCAGTCAGCCATAGTTCGAGAGTTCCAGGCCCTACGACCCCCGTAATTCGGAGGGCAGCCAAAGCCACTTGAAGCTGACCGATAGAGGATTCGGATTGTTAAGATCTTAGATGTTATGGGGTGTCCTGATTCTCAGAGAGTGTCACTTGCCACCTTCACACTTTAAAGAGAACCATAGTTATGGTGGCAGTCGGTCAAGAGGGAAGCCGGGCCAAGAATGGTTTGGAGTTGGAACGTGTTTAAGGATGAGTTCGACCAAAAGCATTTTCCTGAGAGTATACGAGAGAAGATGGTGTCTGAATTTATATCTTTAGAGCAAAGAGCTTTGTCTGTGGCCCAGTACGAGGCCAGATTTGTCGAATTGTCCCGTTTCACATCTTATTTGATTTCAAGCCCAAGTATGAAGGCTCAAAAATTTGAGAAGGGACTTCGGCCTAGCTTAAGGAGTAGGGTAGTACCTTTGCGACTCTCTGCTTTTGAGGAAGTGGTGGACAGAGCCAAAATCATAGAAGCAGATTTTGAAGAGATGAATAAGACTCGTGACCAGCCACCCCGAAGGCAGGATAATGGAAACAAGAGGAAGGGAGGACTGAATCAGCAATCTCATCCGCGGAAGAGGCTTGTTAGGCAATGGATCAATATCTCAGGGATCCCAGCGAGATTCACAGCAATTGACGTTCTAGGGAACGTGTTTCAGATGTGGTGGAGTAGGCCATCAAGTTAGGTAGTGTCCTAATTCGCCAGATGTCACTATAGAGCGACAAGATAGATCTTCCTACAGACAACCGCCACAGGGACGTCCTCAACAAAGAGCTTTTCAGTAGCAACAGACTCAACAACAGCATCCTCAGCAGTAAACTCAATAGTATCGACCGCAGCATCAGCCTCAGCAGCGTCAACAATAGCCGCCGCAGAACCAAGATCGCCCTCAACAATACCAAAGACTGCCCCAGAGACCACAGGCAGGATCTATAGCGATTGCCCAACCTCGTGTGTTTGCTCTTCAACAAGCGGATACCCAGTCATTAACAATGATGCTCGAGGGTCCGATTATTCTCTTCTCATCCTTTGCACGCACCTTATTTGATACGGGCACCTCCCATTCATTCATTTCATCATCATTCACAGGCATGTTGGGATTAGAGTCGGAGAGGGTAGTTGATGAGCTATTCGTAGTCACGCCACTAGGAGGGCATTCTACCCTAGGCCTCATATGCAAGGGTTGCCCAATGGTGATTGGAGATCACACCCTACCCGCTTATTTGTTCGTTATGAAGATGTTGGGGCCGGATGTTATTTTAGGCATGGACTGGATGGCTGCGTATCATGCCTCATTGGTCTGTTTCAAGAAGACAGTCACCTTCTCTATACCTGGCCAGCCACAGTTCCATTTTAGGATTTTAGGAAAGGAGGAGCAGACAAGAGCCTCCTTAGCTTGCCTATTAGAAGGAGAGGCAATCCTGAGGATTGAGTAGATTCCGATTGTATGTGAGTATCCAGATGTCTTTCAAGACATTTCGGGTCTGCCCCCTCAAAGGGTGGTAGATTTTTGTATTGACCTGATGCCATGTACCGCGCTTATCTCAAAGGCGTCGTATCGCATGGCACCTTTGGAGTTGGAAGAATTGAAGAAGCAGCTTGAGGAACTTCGGGCTTTGGGCTTTATTCGCCCGAGTAGTTCTCCGTGGGGAGCACCAGTTCTATTCGTCAAGAAGAAGAACGAGTCGTTAAGACTTTAAGTGGATTACAGAGCTGAATAAGGTGACTATCAAGAATAAGTATCTGTTACCAAGGATTGACGACCTGTTTGATTAGCTCAAAGACGCACAGTTCTTCTCGAAGATTGACTTGCGTTCTGGATACCACCTGGTTCGAGTACGAGAAGACATTTATAAGACGGCTTTTCACACCAGATACGACCATTTTGAGTTTCTAGTTATGTCTTTTGGGTTGACGAATGCTCCGGCCATATTCATGCAGTTGATGAATGAAGTATTCCGCCTTTACCTCGATCAATTAGTGGTGATATTTATAGATGATATTTTGATATATTCGCATACCCGGGAGGAACACGAGAGTCATCTGCGTATTGCCCTACAGACTCTTCACGATCATCAACCATATGCTAAATTGGAGAAATGAGAATTTTGGCCAGAAGAAGTGAAGTTTCTCGGGCACGTTATCACTAGAAAGGGAGCGGCGGTAGATAGGACTAAGGTTGAGGTTGTGCGTAAGTGGAGGCAACCTACTAATATAACGGAGATTCGGAGCTTTCTGGGTCTAGCGGGATACTATAGATGATTTATTCGGGAATTTTCTCATATACCAGCACTGCTTACCCGATTAACCCATAAGGGAGCACCTTTTATTTAGAGCGAGGCTTGCAAGAAAGCTTTTGAGGAGTTGAAGGAGAAGCTGACGATGGCACCAGTTCTCACTTTACCATATGGAAATGAAGGGTTGTAGTGTACACAGATGCCTCATGAGTTGGATTGGGTTGCATGTTGATGCAACACGATAAAGTTATAGCCTATGCTTCTCGGCAGCTAAAGGCCCATGAGCATAATTACCCTGGCATGACTTGGAATTGGCTGCGGTAGTATTCGCAGTGAAGATATGGCGGCATTATCTATACGGGGTGAGATTTCAGTTGTTCACGGATCATAAGAGCCTCAAGTATTTATTCTCTCAGAGCGAGCTTAATTTACGGCAAAGGAGGTGGTTAGAGTTGTTGAAGGATTATGATTTCTCTCTTCAATATCACCCAGGGAAGGCAAATGTCGTGGCCGATTCCCTTAGCCAGCAACCCCGAGGAGTTATTGCTCGTCTTATTGTCTGGGAGTGGCAGATGCTGGAGGAAGTATGAGATTTTAACTTCAAGTTGAGCATGCAGTCAGCTATTGCATAGCTTGAGAGCTTGTCCATCCAGCCATCATTAGTACTCAAGTTATTGAGGCACAACAGGCTGACCCAACTATCATCGCTCACCGCAAGGAAATGACTGATGATGGTCCATCCGAGTGGCAGATTGGAGCTGATGGTGGACTTCGCTATAAAGAGTGACTGTGTGTGCCAGATGATGTAGAGCTGAGGTGAGAGATATTGAATGAGGCACATCGGTCCAGATTTACAATCCACTCAGGCAGTACAAAGATGTACCACAATGTCAAGAGACAATACTGGTGGCCTGGAATGAAGCGTCACATCGCCGAGTATGTTGCCCAATGTGACACCTATAAGAGGGTTAAGGCGGAGCATCAACAACCCTCAGGTACTTTACAGCAGCTGGAGATCCCTCAATGGAAGTGGGAGCACGTTACGACAGATTTCATTATGGGATTGCCGCGGACTCCGTGAGGTCACAATGCCATCTGGGTCATCGTTGACCGACTGACGAAGACAGCACACTTCCTATATGTACCACCTACTCCATGGACCATCTTGCTCAGCTATTTGTGGATGAGATCGTCAAATTGCATGGAGTGCCGGTATCGATAGTATCCAACCGTGACCCGAGGTTCACGTCACGATTTTGGAAGAGCTTTCAGCGAGCCTTGGGCGTGATTTTGAAGTACAGCACTGCTTACCATCCCCAGACAGACGAACAAACTGAGAGGGTTAATCAGATCTTGGAGGATATGCTCAGAGTGTGTGTGCTAGATTTTCAGGGTAATTGGGATAATCATCTGTCGTTGGTCGAGTTTGCATATAATAATAGCTATCGGGCGACCATCGGCATGGCTCCATATGAGGCCTTGTACGGTCGACCATGCAGGTCTCATAGCTATTGGACAGAAGTTAGAGAGCATAGATTGCACGGGCCTGAGATTGTTTAGCAGACCTCAGAGAAGATAGAGCTTATCCGGAAGAGAATGCGAACGGCCCAAAGCCGGCAGAAGAGTTATGTTGATCGCCGGTGTAGAGAATTGGAATTCACGGTTGGAGATTCTGTCTATCTCAGGGTCTTGCCCATGAATGGCATAGTTTAATTTGGCAAGAAAGGGAAGCTCGCCCCACGATATATAGGGCCCTTTAAGATAGTAGAACGGATTGGCCAGGTGGCATATCGGTTAGCTTTACCTCCTGAACTGGAAGGTGTACATGAAGTATTCCATGTATCCATGCTGAGGAGGTGTGACCTTGAGACAGAGCACATCATTGATTGGCAGCCGATCAAGATCTAAGAAGACGTATAGTACATTGAGCATCCGGTCCGTATCCTAGATCGGAAGGAGCAAGTCCTCCGGACAAAGACGATTCCACTTGTGAAAGTGCAATGGGGACACCATAGCGAGGCAGAGGCCTCATGGGAACGTGAGAAGGACATTCATGAGAAGTATCCCCACTTATTTCTTTGAGCTATGTAGATACTGTAAGAATATCGTCGATGTATGATATCTTCCTAATAATAAGAAAGGTTTTCAGTCAGTTCACACCTTAGGCTAGGTCACTATTGTTATCAATAGAGTAGGAATTTCGAGGATGAAATTTTTATGAGGGTAGAATTGTAATACCCGACCTAGCCTATAGGAACGTTCAGCTAATCATTTGCTCAACCATTAGCAAGGTTAGGTTCATCTTCCGAATTAAAACTCTGTAATGCCCATGTGTACAACCTAGATACCTGGACTGACTTGGAATAGTGCCTAGAAAGCATGTCCTGGGTAACAAGACCGCGAACACCTAAAACTTATATCATGACAACCGCCCTGATGAGACGAACCCGATGATATTTTCCGCAAACGGATACGCGACCTCGAACACAAGATATAACATGAAGAATTTCATATTGTCCATGTGCAAATATTCATAAAAAAGTGAAAGAATGACATCATACCTAGAACTATTATATTAGGATTAGTTTAAGGCACATATAACCTAAGCTTTATGGTAAGCATTCTTCATGTCTCACCAAAAGTCACTTTATTAACAACAATAATGATAAAATCAACTTTATGAACCAAAAGTCAAAGCTTTCCCATGATTCAAGGATAGCCACGCCACCTAGCACATCTTGTTTAAATTAACAACATTCATAAGATGGTATGGATCACACTTAAGGGAGATAAGGCTAGTTTAACTAACAACTAATAAAAGTGAAACTTCAAAAGTCAAAAGGTTTCCTTAAATTAAGGAGGTCATGCCACCTTTCAATATTCTAGAAATGCCTAATTACATCTAGAAGGCCTTTAAGATCTCTAATCAAGCCTTAAAGCATGTTACATAAAGTTAAAACCTTCATTAATAAAGTATGTGTTGAGAAGTCAACAACATAATCCCTTAAAATGAGGAAAATGTATCCACATGGCAATTACTCTTCTAGAAAAGTATGGGAGCAATAAATGGTAGACCAAAAAGTCTCTAATTATATAATTAATAGGGGACAATCACTCCATGAAATGAGGACAATCCACCTCATGGTTTATGGAATTAATCAAAGGTAATTACCCCATGTCTATATAAAGAGTTCATGTATGAATTTTGAGCACTTGGTGCCCACACCTCCTAGCTTCCTAAGGAATTTCTCCATCCCACTTAAGACCTTAAAACCACTTTCTAATCAACCCAAAACAACCCCTCAACTCCAAGTAAAGTAGACACTACAATCAAGTAAATCCAATCACTTAAGGGAGATCCAATTCTCTAGCAATGTAAGTGCTCTCCCTTTATCTTGTCTTTTCTAATGTTGTGTTGATTACATTCATTTGATCATGAACATGTAGGTCTTGTTGATGGTGGACCCCACGGTGGAGAGATACGAACCATACAATGGTTTGGGTGTTGAAGAAAACACAAATATTAGCTTGATCTAAAATGCATCGGAAACCATTGATTGTGGGCTCCACCATGACCATTATTAACCATCTGTTGAACCTCCAATTTATACATTGCATGGCCCACTACATCACACTATATGCATGGTTTTCGTGTTTAAAAGGACCATCCAATGTATGTTTGTGATTGTAGGCATGAGAGCAAACTTCACCCAATTAAAGACCAAAAGAATGTAGTTAGATACATTGGATGAAGATTGAAGGAGGGTCAAAGAAAGAAGAAATCAAGGAGAGGAAAGAGAAGAAGCAAGGAATAATGAAAAATGCAAAGAAGAGGAAGCCAGACCGGTCGTGACCGGCCGGCCACACCACTGTAACTTGCTGGATGACGGACCAAGCTAGTCCGACTGGTCAAGACCGATCGGCCAGATTAGTCCGACTGGTCTAGACCGGTCAGCTATGTGAAGACAGCAACCTTTCTAAATCCGGACTCCGATTTTCTCTGCGCACTACGTAACCTTACGTAATTTTCTGGAAGTTTCTGACCCAATCGAGCTTCCTCACTATAAAATAACACCTAGGGAATTTTTCTAGTGTATCATAGAAATTAAGGGACGTCGTGGATGAGGAAGGAAGCCGTCGTGGAGCGTCTGCAACCCTCTAAACTCCAGTTTTTCTATGTTTTCTAGTTCTTTTATGAGTTTTAGTTGTAGTATGACAATGCTAGGCTAGAATCTCTCAGCTAAGGCTGAGAGGTGAAGCTTGTAGCCGATTTCATGTTTAATTCAGTTCAGTTCAAGTAATTTTACTTCAAGTTTGGATTTTTGCATATTTTAGTTCCCAAAGTTGATAGTTTTAGATGTTTTATGAGAGTTCATGTGCTCCGGACATGGATTCCCTGCAATTCTCTGAGATTATCATGTTGTGCTTATTTAGATTTGAATTATAGTAATCCTTGAGCAGGCCATAGTCCATAGGCATGGCTGTTACTCCGAAGGCTATGATTTCGAATTTTACATTGTTGGATGGGACTAGAACTTAAAAGTTCAACTTGAGTGGGATTGAATGTGTTTAATGCTTTATTTTCCAACTAGATGAGAGATAGGACTTCACATTTAGTTGTGTATCTTCCTTGGATTGATTGGATTGACATGGGATTGCTACAAGTAGATCCTTGAATGCCTTAGTGCCTTTAAATTACTGTTTTCCATTAAGTTTCTGTTTTAGCATAATTGTTCCAATTAAATCTCTTATTTATTGCAAACTGAGTTGCTGGAATAGTTTGGAATTTGTTATCCAATTCCCTGTGGATCAACCTTGGTCTTACCAAGTTTTATTACTACATCGCAGCCTTACACTTGAGGCGAGCGAACACCATCCAGTTAGTCCATAAGGTCTCTAGGACTTGAATGAAGGAACCACACATATTTGAGCATGGACCGGATCGTGGACCCACTATGATGGTTATTTGCAATCCAACACATCCAATGGGTGGACCCCACTAACCTTGTAGTACTCAAATACTCATGCACCAACCACACAAGTAAAAAAAAAAAAAAAAAGAAGTAGGACGCCCACTCTGGACAAGGACGTCTAGAGAAGGGACGTCTCTGCCCCTTTTTTTACAAAGGGTTGTGGGGCCCACCTTGGGTCTCACCATGACATATGCATTTTATCCATGTCGTTCATCTATTCCCACAGAGTATTTTAAGGGCCGAGCCCAAAATTTAGGCTAGTCCAGGCCTTGAGTAGGCTACACCATTAGAAACAGTGGTGCCCATGCACTTACCATTCAAACCTCACAAGTCCACCATAAACACAAACTGACAAAACAAAAGAGAGAAAAAAGATAATAATAATAATAATAACAAGATAGAAAAATACACATATATAATAATAATAAAATAATATTCATAACAATGAGAGGAGAGTCCTCTCTGGATGTTGTAGAGTCCTGAGAGAGACGTCTCTCTCTTGTGTTAGACGGATGGGCTGTGGATCCCACGTTGGTACCACCATGATGAATATGCTTCATCCAAGCCATCCATCTATTTTGACAACTCATGTTAAGCCATGGGCCCAAAACTGAGGCCATTTATAAATTTCAAGTGGGCCAGGAGTGGGAGTTAATGCTACCATTGAAAGCTTCTCAGTGAGGATAATATGCTTTTGGCCATTAAATAGTGGTGAACCCACTAAAATCAAAATAAAATAAAATAATAGTACAGTATAATATATACACACACACACACACATGTATGAGAAAGGATAACCACCTCTCTGGACAGAAACGTCTAGAGAGGGACGTCCCTCCTTCCCTTACCTTCGAAAGGGCTGTGGGCCCCACCGTGGATACACCATGATGTATGTGATAGATCCACATCTTCCACCTATCATTCCAGCCCATTTTAGTTAGTGATCTAAAGAATTGGTCAGATTTAAAAAAATTTCAGATGGACCACACCGTTTAAATAGTGGATATTGAACATCTACTGTTAAAACCTCCTTAGGGCCACTGTAATGTTTTTTTTATATGCCTAATCTGAGTCTAGACCCACTGTGACACATATGCATGACCAAGTTGTCTATTTGGTTGACGCCTATGATCGGACAACCCATTCATTTTAGCATATTATTTTAAGACTCAAATGTATAAGCGAAGAAATTCTAAACCATGGGTGGGCCACACCATTCATGACCAGTCACCCTAAAAATCCTCTAGGGTAGTTAGCTGTCCAAACGGCCCTGACAAATTTATGGGGCCTACCATAAACACTATTCAATCACTAACAAAAAGGGGGAGAACTATATCCCACCAACAAGCCGATTTATATAGTTTTGCAGGCTTTCTTAGGTGCAGGTGTTGAGGGGGAGAAATCGAAGACATTTTAAGTCTGTTGACGTCGCTTTATAAAGTTTAAATTGTAAATTATGTTCAGACATGTATTTGGGTGTAAAAGTATTTCTTGGTTTTGGGATATTCATGATATGGAGATCATGAACGGTCTTAGGTTGTGTTTTGTCACGTAATTGACAAAGGGGGAGATTGTTAGTGCACAAATTAGTGCATCGTTTTGTCAATTCCATGATTATGTAAGTCAGTCGAGTCTTGTGATCCTCGACGAAGATTGAAGATTCAAGACTTGAAGACCAAAGCAGCTTTCCGCACTCAAGTTCAAGCCAAATCAAGTTCAGAAGGTAAGTTGCATATAGACAGCCTATAGGATCCCAAAACATCCATATTTATGGCATTATAAACATTCTAACCCTAGCCATTTAATCCATGGTCTTAAGGTCAAGATGATCAGTCTTGGACCTTCATTAAGCAGGTGCCCAACTATGAAAAACAATAGGAAAATCTCCTTAGTGGGGCACACATATTCAGCTGGAAAATAGCTTGATTTTTAGGCTAGATAAGGCCTGCCGATTGGCCGGCCGACCGGCCGGTCACTGGTCCTTGACCAGCTTCTTTGAAAGAAGAAGTCATCATGCAGCCGACCGGTCTAAAGACCAGTTGGACAGTAGGTCGGATGGGCCATCCGACCGGCCGACCGACCGGCCAGACATGGGAACATTGCCCAAATATCTATGCTGAGACAGGTTTGCCGACCGGCCAGCCGACCGGTCGTACTGCTGTTGAGCTCTTAATTGTGCATATTCTAACCCCAATTCATCACTCATTATGCAAGGTTTTCATGATTTAAAGACGAATCTAATGAATGGATTGGTGATTGTAGGAATGAGATGGAGATTTCACTAATTCAAGGCTTGAGAGAGCACTTTACATACATTGAAGATCAAGCTTTGATGAGCCCAAGAAGAGAACAAAAACCTTGAAGAAGTCTGAATTGTCCTGAAAAAGCAAAGTGCAGAGCTGCAGGGCCATAAAAGTAAAATGCAGAAAGTTGCAGTTTCTGAAGATTGATCAAGAGATTGATCCGTCGATTGATCGCTCAACCTGAGCGACTGATCGCTCACAGCAGAAATTGACATAATTGTTGCTAGACTGAAGTGCAGAATTGCGATTGATCGCCCAGCCTGAGCGATTGATCACCTAGATTGTAGATCAATCGCCAGAATGCAGATTTTTGAAGAATTGTTGTTGAAACTCTCTGGACACTTTTTACTCCCATCGATTGATCGCCCAACCTTTATCGATTAATCGCTAGGACCCACCGATTGATCACTCAGCCAGTCGATCAATCGCTCAAGTTCAGAAACTGCTATTTTCGGTCCGGATTTCTCTGTGCAGTGCGTAAGTTTTACGAAAATTCTCGAAGATTCTGCGCTATGAAGGTCCTCCACTACATTCCTAGGGCATCTAGCAACGTGGGGAGCAAAGGATTCAAGACCTAGGAGGCTTCTCAGCCTCCTACAACTAGTTTTCTTCTTCTAGTTCTAGTTCTAGTTTGTTTTTTATGTTTTTCTCAGTTGTTTCATGTTTCCTTGGATCATGAACGGCTAAACTTCTTAGCTAGGGCTAAGAGGTGAAGCTTGTAGTGGACCTAAGATGTTTCAATTCATTTTTTAGTTGGTTTTAAGATTGGATTTCATGATTATGAACAATGGTTTGAAGTTAATACAAGTTCTAAGTAGTTTTTCTTAGTCTTATGATGACTCATGGATGTTTGGGAGAATTACTTAAGTTCTTAATTGCTTTGTGTTAGTCTAGACCTGTATGATCCGAGGAATTGGAGTACGCTCTAGTACTATGATCTTCATGTGGGAACTTCCTACCAAAGTTCTACTTTTCTGGTTTTCTGAATTATGTATGGGACTGTGCATGTGATTTGATTCAAGTTCAAATCATGATCTAGCTTTGTCTGGTGACAAGACTTAATGATGATCATGATTATGAACTTAGTTTATTGGAATTGGGACTGACCTATGCAATTGAGCATGCTCATCCTAGCTTGCATTGAGTGAATCATATACATTGGCCTTACATATGACAGATTGTATGGTTTAACAGCTCTATCATCCGGCTAGATAGATCTTAATATCAATTCTAGTTGAGAAAGTGAGAAACCACAGCGGATTGAGTATCAAGGATTGCTACAAGTGGATCCTTGAACCCCTAGTGCCTTTTTATAATTGTTTATCTTCAATTTAGTTCAAAGTTGTTACTTACATCAATCTCATACAAAATCCGATTGTTAGGTTTTTAATAGAAACTGTTGGATGTGTTTGTGAATTCCTACATAAGTCCCTGTGGATCGACCTCGGTCTTACCGAGTTTATTACTATATCGCAATCCTACACTTGGGGAAGCGAACAACTGCAGGTCGGCTGGCCTATCCGACCCGCCGAACAACAGGTCCGATATGGTAAAATTAGTCCAGCGAGTTTGTGGTTTTTGGACCACTTACCCGACCCATCTGAGGGCAAGTCGGCTGACAGGTCGGACCTCAAATCCGACCGGCCGAAGGGGGTCCCAGGCAGGTCGAAATATGACCGTTTTGTGTCCGTTTGTACTCATTTTTGGGCCTCTATAAAGGCATATCTTGAGGCCTTTAAGGGTATCACTGGTACACCCATTTAAAGCATTAAGAGAGGTAAATTAAGACCTTCACCTAATCTCTTTTGCTCATCATAGTCTTGAGTCCATCCTTCAAACCTAGCCATTAATGGCACTACATTGATTATTCAAAGCTCGGTTTGAACAATGAACTCAAGCATGGCATTCATGGCTGTCCCTATCATTGAAACTCCATTTTGAAGTCATTTATAGCCATTGAATGATAAGATTGATTGTTCCTTCATTAACCATTGCATTGTAATAGGAAAATGGAACATCAATACCTTCTCCCACCTACTCGGCACTAGTCTAGGTCATATGCATTGGTAGCTGATCGTGGGAGCTTGGAGAGGAGCTAAAGCATTCATGGAAGCTGAAGCTACTCAATGGTGCTGAATCGGGGCTCATCTCTTGTAAGTGTTTAAGCTTATAGAGTTCATTGTTTGATTCCCCCTTCTTGTTGAGATTGGGGTCTAGAGATTGTGACCCAATCTTGGAGTTGTCCTTGAGTAGGACGTATAAGTCCTTGCATAGGCCTCCGACACGGGAGAATACGTGCGTGTCCTTGTGTAGGAGTTGAGGAGTCCTTGTGTAGGCATTAACCTTGTGTAGGTTGTAAAGGTTGAAAGGTGAACCTCATTTAAAACCTCCGATAGTGAATGCCGGTGTACTCAAAGGAGTTGGGTACTTGAACTGGGAGTGGAGTAGACTTATCGTTAAACCACTATACATCGTGTGCAATGTGGTGAATGCATTTTGTCTATTATTGTCTCTTGTTGATCAATCTTATAAGTGCTTAACTGTATGCCCATCTTATGTTTGACAAAATGCTCATATGCCATCTTTGAATGATTAATACAGGTATGCATATGAACTGTTTGATTAAATGCTTCTCTTAGAATAGTTGTCAATCGAGTTAGATCTTGGGTGATCAATTGCTATCATTTACATGTACTTAATTGTTAAATTATGGTATAAATGCAATTGAGTTTTTAAATTTGTAATAAAAATTAAAAAGTCCTATTCACCCCCCCCCCCCCCCCCCCCCCCCCCCCCCCTCTAGGACATAATCATACCTTCAAGCTTATCTCACTAGCGGTAAAATCGCAATTTCAGATCGCCCATTGTTGTTATCGGCGAATTCGTTGAATCTCCCAAGATCGCCATAATAGGAGCCGCTTGGACATTCTCTCGATCTTGTACTGCGATTTCATAGCATACCCGCGCTTCTTTCTAGTTCCCTCGAACTCCCTACTCCGTTTGGAGTGGGGAACTTAATGAATAAGTAGAGAGTGTGTAGAGCTGCCCCTATCTTAGTGAACGAGGGTCGGTCCAAGATGGCATTATACGCCGACTTTCAATCGACCATAAGGAAATTGATGAAAACAATGACTTTTGAAATTGCAGTTTTACCGCTAGTGAGATAAGCTTGAAGGTATGCTTATGTCCAAGATGGAATTCCGACCTAACTGGGACCCCCTCCGGCCGGTCGGATTTGAGGTCCGATCTATCAACCGGCCTACCCTCAGATGGGTCGGGTAAGTGGTCAAGAAATCACAAACTCGCTGGACTGATTTTGGCATATCCGACCTGTTGTCCGGCTGGTCGGATAGGGCAGCCGACCTGCTGTCCGGCTGGTGGGCCAGCTGGTCAGCAGACCTGTCCCCACATTGCTTTTGGACAATATTCCCATGTCCGGCCGGTCGGCCGGATGGTCCATCCGACCTGTTGTCTGGCTGGTTGTTAGACCGGTCGGTTGTTAATGATTTGCCTTTTAATGCTGTTGGTCAAAGACCAGTGATCGGCCGGTCGGCAGGCCTTATCTAGCCCAAAAATCAAGCTGACTTCCAGCTGAAATATGTGTGCCCCACTAAGGAGATTTTCCTATTATTTTCATAGTTGGGCATCTACTTAATGAAGGTCCAAGACTGATCATCTTGACCTTAAGACCGTGGATTAAATGGCTAGGATTAGAATGTTTAGAATGCCATAAATATGGGTGTTTTGGGATCCTATAGGCTGTCTATATGCAACTTACCTTCTGAACTTGATTTGGCTTGAACTTGAGTGCGGAAAGCTATTTTGGTCTTCAAGTCTTAAGTCTTTAATCTTCGTCAGGGCTAACAAGACTCGACTGACTTACATAATCACGAAATTGACAATACGATGCACTAATTAGTGCACTAACAATCTCCCCCTTTGTCAATTACATGATAAAACACAACCTAAGACCATTCATGATCTCCATATCATGAATATCCCAAAACCAATAAATACTTTTACACCCAATTACATGTCTGAACAAAATTTACAATTTAAACTTTACAAAGTGACATGTACAGACTTGAAATGTCTTCGATTTTCCCCCTTAACACATGTACCTAAGAAAGCCTGCAAAACTATATAAATCGGCTTCTTGGTGGGATATAGTTCTCCCCCTTTTTGTTAGTGATTGACAAAGGTTAGCTCGCAAAAGAATATGCCTATAAGATCAGCGACGCTAAACCATGAACAATTAACAATAAAGCGCATACAATGTATGGGAAGAGATAGTTCATGAAAAACATGGGAGAAAAGAAGCAACACATAGAAACCTGATATACAATTAATCATTGTGCACAAAGGGCCTTTCGCCCAATCAACCAACCACCCCAAATGGTATGTATATCAAGATCAATTAAGCAAAATAAGCTATATTTAACTAGAGTAATGAGTGAAAAAGGGCTTAATGCCCAAACCATCCAACCTTCCCCTATCAATATATCAGGTGAAACCAATAGACTCATCAATATAGCAACACCAAGCACAGAGAATACCACTATCTTCAAAAGATGTATCAATATAGCTCAAAAAAGAAGAAATCCAAACATGTGATGTCATAAATAGATATAACTGTAAAGCTCTGACATCAAATGGTCTAACAGTCATCTAAAATGTATAAATATATAACATGACGAGCGACTAGTGTCTTGGTCACCCAAAAAGATACTCCTGACCAAGACACATGATACAACACATAACGATGCTAAAAATCAGTCCCCTCGCCCAGATCTGGTGATGGCGCATCGCCACGAGTAGCTCGCTCCCAGGCCTCTAAACGCCTGTCAATCTGAGCAAGGCGAGCCATAATAGCCTCCTGCTGCACGAGGAGAGTGGCCTATCCCTGAAATAGCTGAGACTCAGTCTGATCCAATCTCTGCCCGATCCGATCAAGTCTTTGAAACAGACGTTTCTGATGCTAGCGTATCTCAGAGAGCCATGCAGGAGGAACTGCGGATGAGGATGGATGATCAGAGGGCGAAGATATGCCGCGACGTGAAAATGCACGAACTGGAGTGCTAAAACGCCCTGGATGCTGACGAGGATCCTCAAATGATCGTAGAGCAGGCTCAGACTCATACTCAGTATGCTGTGGGACCTCCTGCTGCTGCCTTTGCTGCTGTTGATCCCTTCTTTGTTGAAGCTCGGCTTGAGTGATCTCCATTCTGGCGATAATGGATTTGTTGAGGAGGATAGGCTTGACAGTTTTTTCAGTTGGATTTATAGGACCTATAGAGTTGGCAAATTTCCCTATGAGACACCCAAATGGAAGGCCTGTTGACTGACCGTCAGTCCCCAAAATGATGGAATGAATGGTGCTCATAATCATAGAGGGGAGACACATATTCTCACCCTGACTGACTCGATCAAAATGGACACCATGGACTTAGTTAAGTCAACTTTGTTGCTCTTACGGGTATAGACGTTTCTGAAGAATAAGTTGTGGAGAATCCGATAGTCCCACGTCATATAAGAAGACCGTAGAGCACAACCGCTAACCTCCCTAGG
>PVNU02003390.1:0-57500 GCA_003013855.2 Liriodendron chinense
TGAGAGGTGTTTGTGGGTAGCTCAAATGTGTTTCTTTTCAATGTCAATGGTTATGCCATTGGTATATGAATATAAATTTTCATGGTGGAGAGGAAATATCATTGATATTTTCGAGACATTGGCTAGCATATACATGTCCTAGGTGGTCTATGACGGTAATTGCTGAAATGCTTGGATTTTAACTTCTTCCCCCAACGAATTGCAATTAACTTGGTGACCTAAGCCTGTACAGTGTTGTGTTTCATGGAAAACAAGGGTAGCTGATCCAACTAGCAAAGGATTTTAGCTTCTTCTGCCTATTGAACTTGGCATAGATTTTGAATGCCAATGCTAATTGGGCTATTTTTGGGCCAAAGTAATGCAATGTCTGCCTGGATCACACTATATTTAATTATTAGTATTATGTTACAATCATTAATTAGTATGTTAATATTAGCCCATAGTTGGGTTTGGATTGACCACAGAATCAATTTGGGCTGAGGTCCATCAAAATGAGCTTAGTGAGTTTTGTTGTGTTGGGGCAAGTGTTGAGCTCTGAATTGTGCATATTCCAACCCCAATTCATCACACATTTTGTATGGTTTTAAAAAACTAATCTAATGCATGTTTGTGATTATAGGAATGAGAGGGAGATTTCACCTATTTGATGATTAAAGTATCATTTTGTTGATGAGGTAAGGGTAAATGTACAAAGTATCCTTTCTCAAGGAATGTTCAAATTTACAAATTTTTTTTTTTTTTTTTTTTTTTTTGGTTAGTCATGCAATGCACACACCTTGTTAGATGCACAATGCACCCACCCCAGTCAATCACACAAGGCTCCCTTGTGGAGTTAGTGGGTTTCCAACTCGATACCATCAATTCAAATTTACAAATTTATTTCTAAAAGATATTGTGTGCTGAGTAAACTCTGTAGGGTCTACCGTGATTTTTATCACCTCCATCCATCTACTTTAACCGGCAATTTTAGAGCTTGCGCGCAAAAACTAATCATATCCACATGAAATAGTGTTAATTGAATGTCTGCCGTTGAAACTGCATAAGTTTTGAATCAAGCTGATATTTGTGTTTTCCCTTTACCAATGCTTGTGTGATCTTATGAGCAGGTAGGATGACAAATAAACATCACCATGGGCCCTAGCAAGGTTTCAACTGCGGAAATCATTAATCCCACTGTTTCCAGCGGTGCGACCCACTTGAGCTTTGGATATGATTCAATTTTAGGTTAGACACCCAAAATGAGATGAAAATACAGATGAACGGTGTGGATAAATCACATCCATTCAGGGTGTGCCCAAAAGAGTTTACTCAGTACGATAAAAAGAGTTCTGGGTTACTCGGTACGCAATCTGATTTAGAGATGTAGTGCGTGATCCCGAGAGCGGATTGCCTGTGACTCTGTGCCGGGACTGGGTCGGGCACACAGAGATGTCCATGATAAATCCACTCGTCCCGTCTGTTTTCAAAGACAGCAATACGTCAGTACTATAAAAATCAGGCAGATCAAACTCAGGTGAGCCATAACAACAAAACAGTGGGAACAGCAATTTACACTGTTGAAACCTTGCTGGAGCTGACTACGACATTTATATGCCATCCAAACCGTTCATAGAATTATTACCACTCAGATAAACTGTAGGAACAAGTATCATCCTGATATAAAACTTCTGTCGTGGCCAAGCTTTCAGTCCGCACTGTTTCCTGTGGAGTGGCTCACATGAGTTTTGGATCTTCCTGTTTTTTATCACCCTGTCCTATTGTCATCATTAAAAACAGATGGACAGAGTAGATCTATCACGGCCTTCTCTATGGGCCCCACACAGGCCTGGGCACAGAAATATCTCCGTGCCCGGCGTCACATGCAATCTGTTCCCCGTGATCCATCCTTAGTAGGCCCCATTTGAATCGAGGCAGCAACCTTGGACTGAGAGCGGATTGCCTGTGACCCTGGGCACAGAGATATCTCTGTAGCCAGGTCTGTGTAGGGTCCAAAGGGATGTCTGTGACAAATCCACTCCGTCCATCTGTTTTGGAAGACCAAGTTAGGACAAGATTCTAAAAATAATGCAGATCCAAAACTCAGGTGGGCCATACCACAAGAAACAGTGGGTATTGGACATTTAGCAGTGACAAAGTTTGGCATCAGGATGATATTTTTTTCTCACAGTATATCTGAGTGTTAATAATTCTGTGAACGGTTTGGATGGCATATAAACATCATGGTCAGCTCCAAGAAAGTTTCAATGGTGGACTTTGGTGTTCCCACTGTTTTGTTGGTGTGGCCTATCTGAGTTTTAAATATCCCTGATTTTTAAATTCCTATTCTAATTTTGTCTTTAAAAAAAGATGGACGTAGTGGATTTATCACGGACATCCCTGTGGACTCTACGCAGCCCCAGCTACAGATATCTCTGTGCCCGGGGTCACAGGCAAGCCGCTCTCCCTTGGACTATGTAAATCTTGTATAAATAAACGGTTTGGACCATTAGTAGTCGTCATTTGAATGAGGCCCAAATCCCTGTCCCTTGCCACAACATTGAAGCACAGGCGGACATTGCACACATGTATTAGATTTGGACCCTTGATTTGTTGTCGGCCAGTGGATAGTGCTTACCTAAAAATTACATCGACAGTCATCCTAGGAACTAATTGGATGGAAGATGTAACTTCAGAGCTGGTAGAACCTAAAGGTACTAGGGCCATCTCTGCATTGCAACCCTGGATGGGTGATGTATCAATTGGGACCCGTCCATGTTGTGGACCTGATCTTGGATGGACCATGTACGTACGGAAAATCACAAATGCATACAATTTTAACATTTTTGTTAAGAAGAATGAGAGGACGTGGGCCCTTAGGCTCAGTAATAGGCCAGGTCCAGAAGCTCAAGGGCCGTCCTGGCCCCTTTAGCCCTACTATCAAGCTCATAGTCTGGGGCAGGCTGGGCTTGCACTTGGGTCCTACGCTCATGAGCCAGGCCTAGACACGATTGGGCCTTTAATGCACAGAAGCAATTACGTACCATAAAGGAAACGTACAAACTATGCATTATGTGCTCTCACCATGTAGATGGAGGGGCCCAAAATCAAAGGTGGATATGGAGGTTCTCGTATAAATCCGTTAGTGCATTTGTCATGAATATATTGTTATATCAATTACTGATCTAATGTTGTATCTACTAAAAATCTATTGTTTGTATGTCCATGCTATAGATCTATTGTGGATGGCTCTACTCCGAGTTTTGAGGAGATTAACAAGGCGTTGAACATGAGAAGAGTAAAATGGATGACGGCATGCATGTCATGATATCATAAAGGATGTAGAGCTGAAGGCGTGTAGTGACCTCACCAAGGATGTGGAGCTAAAAAGGTGTGTTTTTACCCCTTGTCTTGGGTGAGAGGCTTCAGAAGACATTGATATCTATTTGGTGAAATTTAAGTCTGTTCACGTCAGCAAGATATTTTATAAGAGAGAAAAAAGAAGTTTTGGATCGGCTTAATTTTGGGACGTGTTGGATGTCATTCACACATTACATGAACTCCACATATGTTACGACTGTAGCTTAGAGTGGTGTGCCACTAGGTGCATCCCACCTCTTCAAGCATTCTCTAATTTATTTATAAGAGAGAAAAAAGAAGACCATGAAAAGTGCACATTGAAATGGCATGAACAAAAAGTCTATCCTGTCTTTTAATCAGCCAGGTCACGCTTGTACATGGAATGCAGACCACTTGCAACATTTTGTAAGCCAGTTGCAATATTTACTAAACCACTTCAAAATTTACTCAACCATCCATCAATATTTGCATAGCTTACACCCTTTGTTTCTATGTTGTCAAGTTTGGGAGATCCTCGTCCCATCAAAGGCGTCGAGGTGATGGAAGAACTCCCACCAACCTTCCATTTTTCTCCATTGGAAGCATCATGGGTCGAAGGCCAGTTCGATGCTACCATCAAATCAAGAAGAAGCCCTACCCAAAATCAAGATACTGCCGTGGTGTCCCTGATCCCAAGATCATGATATATGATGTGGGCATGAAAAGGAAGGGCGTGGATGAGTTCCCCTTCTGCGCTCATCTCATCAGCTGGGAGAAAGAGAATGTGTCAAGTGAAGCTCTCGAGGCTGCCCGGATTGCATGCAACCAGTATATGACCAAGTTCGCTGGTAAGGACGCGTGAGTAGGAATAGGGGCTTCAAGAAATTCAGCAGAACGGATTACATCAAGTGGAAGGAAGAGAATAGGATTGTTCCCAGTGGAGTCAATGCAAAGCTGCTATGTTGACATGGGCCATTGGCCAAAACGACAGCCAGGACCGGCCTTTTTGAGTGAGCCACTCTCTTCTAAGGCCTAGATCCTCTATATCTGGTATGATTTCTTTACTTTGTTTGGACTGTTTTTGTTCTCTTATACCAATCAAATTTCTACATGGATATTGAGAGATTTGAGACGTTTTAAGATGTCAAAAAGAAAAAAGGGACCGACAAGGATTTGTTTAAGATCCTCAGCTAGGATTAGGCTTGGACGACGCAACCTTATTTGAATCCATTAAGAAACTTCAAGTCAGGGTAGGTTAAATTTGGAATAATTATATGTATTTGAGTAGAGTTCGATCAGGTCGGATCATGTCAGGTCAGTTTTTTTTTTTTATAGTCATGCAACGCAACTACCCCGTTAGCTGTGCAACGCACCCACAAGGTGCACCCACCCATCAGTGGGGTTAGTGTGTCTCCTTAGCACTCGAACCAGACCTGCTGTTGAAACGCCTAAGCGTCTTCCAGCTGGGCTAGCAGGCGAGGCACTCAGGTCCGTTCACTATTTCAGTTGTTGGAGGCCTTGTCTGTAACGCCCTGAACTTTCGGCTCTCGTAGACAACACAATGGGCTGAGTTTTCGGGTGTTATTTGGAATGTGTTAATGATATATTTCTACACATTCATCTTTATTTCCCTCATTTATGGCATTCATAGCAAAATGACGGAATTCAAGGTTCTTATTCGAAGTTTTTCTACTCTACGTCATCAAGATAATGTCCTTAAATCATACAAATTACATAATATTCTACTTTATAATCTCAATGAGAGGCTTATTGCAAGTTACATGAAAATAAATCTACTCTACAAAGATAATAAATGTAATCAATCTTCAAGCTGCTTTAGTTTCATCGTCCGTCATTTGCTGCCACGAGCCATCGAGCACCTCGTCGTAGTGTTCGATTCTCTTACTTGATCTTCACCTGGATTATCTGAGATATGGTTGGATAACGTTAAACGCTATCATAGTGGGGAATATCCCTTTAAGACAATCATGATAATAATGGCACAGAGTAAACGCAAGCAGGATATTATCATTTAATTAAATCAAAACAATTCAGTAAAAGATCTTGGTTAATTCAATGCATGACATGCATGCTCTGGCTAAGGCACCCTAACTAAATGAGACGGGATCACTCCACTCTTCTCACCAGCCACTAGTCACGAAAGGTTCTAGCTAGGACGGGATCACTCCACTCTTCCCATACACCAAAACCTAACTAGTGAAACGGGCCCATGCATACTTTCACTAGATAGCGAGAGAGAAATGGGCCCATGCACACTTTCTCTAACGCCCAAGGGGCTGACCCAGCAAGACAGGTCCAGTGAATGCATGATTAGTTTCACCTTCAATTAAGTCAGTTTAGCATTCAACCCATTAAATGATGTATACATCTAATGATCACTCTTTACCCCAATCAATTCAAGAGTCCTCACATTCATCAATTTCATACTTCAGTAGATCCATCACAGGTAGCGAATTAATAAGGATCTATTGGCACGTGTCCAACAATGTGCACACGATAGTGCCAAACCCAACATCATGGCATATGCAACCAATAACACATACACGGTAATGCCAATACTTACTTCTCATGTCAAAGCATATTCATTCAATAAGACACACGGTAATGTCGACTTTCACAATAAAGCATAGTCATCCAAAATCTCCACATGGTAATGCCAACGTAACAAGGCCTCGCACAGCTTCTTCTCTTTACATCATACGGTTACATTAGTATGGGGTTAAGGAGTGTTCATTAGCGTAACATCCATATACAATATACCATAGCAAACAATACATCAATCATCATAAGCATGTGACAACGTAAATCAAGCATGGTTTCCACATAAGCATGTACATAATCACAATTCTTTTTCCAACCACTTAAACATGGTTCATACATCAAAATTCAACATACACAATAAGGAACATCATACAATTCATATTTACATGGAAAGATTTCAACAAACATAGTTTCAAGAAGTCACGTAACAAAATCCTACTTTCTAAGCATAAAATCAACATACAATTTAATATTACCGTAGATGGGCTTAAAGGAAATCCCCACCTCGTGATACTGAATGGTTGGAGATGCAACTAAGGCCGCAAAATCAAACTTAGATTTAAACCTACATCGTTAAATGAAAAAATATGATATTAGTGTGTAGATATATATATATATATATATATATATATATATATATATATATATATATATATATATATATATATATGGTTTTCATTAATTCTGATCACTTGAGATTAAGATCTCATATAAGGTTAGGGTTTAGGCTAGTTTTAAAAATCTAGATCAAGGTTAGATATGCCTTACCTCACTCAGCAATAGGGAGATTCGATAACTCGGCCGAGTTGACTGGGTCTTGACTCAACCTCCTCTCTCTCTTTGTAACGCCCCAGATTTTCGAGATTTATTTCAAAATTTTTGAAAATTCATTTTTAATTTATTTTTTTATTAATTATCGTACATTTACCGTTGATTTACGAATAGCGAGACATCCGTAGGAGATCCGATAGGGGACCCTTTACAAAAGTTGCTTAAAATGATCCCATAAACATCTTAGAAAGATCAGATTTCAAAAATCACGCACTTTTCAGATAATTACGAAAATGCCATTAGTTAAACTTAAGTTAAGATGCCATTTTTAAGTATTATAGTTTCTGACGATCACTCTCATGCAAAACCTTGGATTTAAACTTTTGGGCAAATATTAACCATATACGTCAAATTTCAGCCCTTAAATCATAGTAGAAGTGGTCCAATTGTCAAATCAGCCCCTTAACCCTTGATTTTCGTGTCCATCGAGTGAGGAAAGTAGATGGTTAGTCGTAGTCGAATATTTTCCTTCATATGAGTGACTTGGATCATCTTTATCATGGACCAATAGTGTGATTTGAGTGCCCCACCTTGATAAGCCTCTTTCTTATGCGCGAAGTTATCCCGTTCTAGAAATTAATGAGTTACCAACTCTTCTCAAATTTGAACCTTTCAATTTACCCACTTGTCACCATCAATCGCTTCTCAAATTTGGACCACTTATTATACTCATATGACTACGAGTTTACACAAAATTTGGACCCCGATCTATAATCCTACACCGTTGAACCACAAAGCCAGCCCCTTCCTTTTCCACCAAAAGTTGGAATTTCAGATCTAGGCATTTCTCACCATCAATCAACCACTAAATTTTGTACAATCGTTTGCCTATCATGACTAAATATTTTCTCAAAATTTAGGCCCTGATCATCAAGCGTAGACCGTTAATTGAGATCTAGCCCATTTTAGCACCCGTTAGGCCATTTTCAAGGATCGGCCAATCTAGAATGTGGATCATCAAGAAATTTACGTATTCTGACTCTACTCTTCGAGCTTAATAAGATGAACAGATTGGAATTGATCAAAGATCATCCGAATATTGAGATTTGAGAAACCCACCTCAAGAGGTTGTTACACAAGACCTCGCGTGTACATCCCTCTCCATATTTCTACTACGCACCTCCAAATCCTTCTCTTAACCCTAGCCTCCATGCCTTAGAGAGAGAGAGAGAGAGAGAGAGAGAGAGAGAAAGAGAAGAGAGTTCTTTCTCATAATTTTTCTAGCGGTTAAGATCTTCTACAACCATCTTCTTCTAAGTCCATCCTAAGGTGAGGATTTTCCTTCAAGCCTTTCATTAATAATATTATGATTATCATAAGTTTCTTTTGTGGCATGTGAAGTTGTTTTGTTTTGAATTGCTGATCCATATAACATGAGGTTTAATGTAGGATTTGTAATGAATATCATTATATAATGATGTGATTCATTGTTTAGATTTTTGACTAAGAAGTATGTGTATTTGTGTTATTTATTTTTATGAAATCTATGCCCTTATTTTCTTAGTTCATGTATTACAAGTAATATTGATTTTCATATTGTGATATGAAATATGTGTATAAGATCATCATATGGACATCCCATTATTGTATACTCTTTGTCCCTAAGTTGGTAAAATTATTCGATGTAGAGAGATGGAACCCGTGAGAGGTATCCATGATGGATGAATATATCTTGACTTAACTGAGAGAATGAAGTGATTGTTTGTTAATGGATCCTTATATATACATGATGCTTGATTTGATCCATTTACATTACATGAGTATTTTAATAATTTGGTCATGATGTATAACATTGGCTTTTTGGGACATGATGAAATCATAAAACGGGACAATGAGTGGACACTAATGGTATACAAATTCTCATGAGCCGGGGTTGGTGCTATGGACACTAATCCCGTGCTGTCGGCCTATGCTGGGTTGCTTGCGACTCCCCATAGTGACCATTGAGTTTTATTTAAATCGGTTGTATGCGAAAACACTTAAATAAAGGTGAAACTAAAGTCATGCATTCACTTGGCTCCATGTGGGTGTACGGAATTGAGAATAGGCTGAGCGTCCTACTTCTCCTGTACACTGTCACGTGTAGATTTGGGCTATGAGCGTCCCGTTTCTCACGTGGTCGGGCAAAACTATGGGCTTGTGCGTCCCAAGAACCTCTGGTGACTAGTGGCTAGCATGAAGTCGTAACAGGGAGTCTCCCACTTCATGGATTGTGATTCTAGCCAGGGTGCCTTAGCCAGAGCATGCATTCCATGCATCGCATTAACAAAGATTTTTAGTTGGTTGTTTTGATTTGATTCAATGATAATATACTGCTTGCGTTTACTCTGTACCGTTATTATTATTCTTGATTGTCTTGGAGGAAATATTCCCCACTATGATAGCGTTTAACGCTATCCCAAATACAATTTAGGTGATGCAGGTGAAGATCCAGGTATTGAACCCGATTTTTAAGGAAAAGAGTTCGATGGTTCGTACGTTCACATGGCGGATGACGATGTTAGAGAAACTTAATTGATGTTATCATTTATTAAATATTTCTTTTGAGTAGTTGATACATTTATGGAATTGTAATAAGTCTTCAAGAGAAGACATGGTTTTGTATTTTAATTAATCAGTATGGATATTGGTTGGTTCCCTTATTTAAACATTGATGATGACGTAGTATGTTTGATAGAATAAGATGATAATTGTTTCCGCCATTGTGCTTGAATGCTATATTTTATTATTTGACAAATTAGTTATTCCATAAATTACTTGGGAATTCGGCCGTCGTGTTATACACGAGAGTCGAAAATCTCGGGTCGTTACACTCTTTCCTTCCTTTTCTTTCTTCTCTTTCTCTCTCCTACTTCTTTTCTTGGGACGAGACTCCAACAACAGTAACACAGATGGAGGAGGAAACGACATCACAGCAACATACAACCACTCTCTCTCTCTCTCTCTCTCTCTCTCTCTCTCTCTACACGGTTCTCTCTTAATTTGGAAGATCTATGACGGAGGGGAGGAAAACGCATGGGTGGATGTATAACTTACCTAAGTCGGTGGGAAGGTGCGGTACCAAAATGAGTTCCGGTTTTGGCGTTGGTACCGCTTGGGAATTATCCCGCCCAACTTTCTTGCACTAGATCGACCGGTAACCGTAGGAGGGCTTGGTGAGGTCAAAGAAGCTCTATGTGAAGTTTGGAGTGCCCATGCAAAGTGGTGGGTTCAGATCTTGATCTCTCTTCCCTTGGACGGTAGATTGGAATGGGTCGTACAGTTGACGGTTGGTGGAGATATTTAAATGAAATGTATATGGTTGGCCCATGGATCGAATGGACAGAGTGAATTTGGGTGTGGGGTCAAGCCTGATGGATAGTGTAGAGGGCATGGTCGGCAGCACCCATCCGCTGTCTGTAACAGCGGACGAAGAAGACGGAAGAGGAGGGAGAGACGTGCGCACGTGGTACAGAGACCGCGTGTGACGGACGCTCTCCACGGGTGGTGTCCACTAAGGTTGATTTGGACCATTTGCTCCGTCCAATAGGTGGAAAACACAAAAATAGCCGTTGATAAGAAAAATGAGGCAGATCTGAGTTAAGGTGGACCACTTATGATCCAATTTATGATTAGGGCATTTGTAGGATGATCGGAGAATTGAAATTCGACGTGTACGGTTAAAATGTGTCCAAAAGCTCATATACGAAGTTTTGTGTGAAAGTGATTGCCAGAAACCTTGATACTTAAAAATTACAGTTTAACTTAATTTTAACTAATAGTATTTTTGTAATTAACTAAAAACAGTGAGATTTTCGAAATCCGGTCTTTTTATGACGTTTATGGGATCATTTTAAGCAACGTTTGTAAATGGTCCCCTATCAAATCTCCTACGGATGGTCTGTTGTTTTCAAAACAAGATAAATGTATAATATTAAATCAAAATAAGATTTTAAAAATTCTTAAGTAAATCTAAAAAATCCAGGCGTTACATTGTCTCCTAAGAGGTGCACTCCAATGGCACGGGTACTGCTGTAAGTTTACAGTGGTACTGAGGTAGATGCAGGCCCACTTGATGTATCAACTTAATAACGTCGCCAGGCCCAAAATTCAGTTCAATCGGAGTCTAGGAAGCTGTTAACCGGGTAACAGCTAATCTGCTTCCAGGAAAATGAACGTGATAAAACAAAGAATGATATTTCCACAGGTGGGGCCCATCATTTAAATGTCTTGGAAAAAAAAAAAAGTCTAGCCAGTCTTTTTCATCAGAAGCGGATTGCATACTGACGCTTCCAGCAGAAACGTCCCTACTGACGGTGCTCCGTGGACCACACCATGAGGTATGTGTTTTATCCACTCCATCCATCCATTTTGGATTATTATTTTAGAGCACGAAATAAAATAAAAAAAATATTGAGATGGATCCAAATATCTGATGGACCACACCATGGGAAAACAGTGGTGATTGAACATCCACCATTAAAAACTTCTTAAAGCCCAATGTAATGCTTATTTCGCATCCACCCTGTCGATATGGAAACTTCTTAAAGCCCAATGTAACGCTTATTTGGCATCCACCCTGTCGATATGGTTGCACGGAATGAAAGGAAAACACAAATACCGGCTTGATCCAATACTTTTGTGCCCTAAAATGTTTTGAATGATGGCCGTTCAAACACCACTGTTTCCTGTGGTATGCTATGGTCTACCTGAGATTTGGATCTACCTCATTTTTTGGCTCATGCCCTCAGTTGAGCTGGAAAATTGGATGGACGGTCTGGATAAAACTCATACATCATGCATGATGGGTCCCACAGAACACCATCCAATAAGGACTGGCAGAGTCCGAGCAATCCGTGTCCCTTTCATCAATCAGCGCACGCATGTACATTAAATGTGGACCAGTTGCAACATTTTCGGAAGCATAGATTGATACACTAAATGCATAGATCACCATATGAATGGACTGTCCTAGTTATCGTGGGGATCATCTCCATGGTGGGGTTCAGCTAATGCATGGGTCAATGTAGCACCTCTGTCCTAAAGTTGGAACCTGTAACTGTGCAATGATGTGCGTGGTCTATCTCTGCCTGTGGCCCGCACTGTGCCTGGACCATAAGAATAGGCTCACCATCCAGTTGGGCTACCTTTATCTTATCTGATCTTTTGTATGCTTGGTTGTGTGGTTGTGATTCAAGTGCACTATCTGGGGGAGGCTTGAAGCTGAAGAAGAGCCTTGTAAGGGCGTGTTTGGTGCAATGTATTACAATGGATTAGGAGGGATTGAATTGCTAATCCCACGTTGCCAAATCCACCTCTTGTTTGGAACCGCAATGGTTTCGGGCATTAGAAACCACACCGAATGCAACGCTGCATTGAAAAGGATTCGTCCAACCCCACTTTGATTTTTCAGATTTTCTTTTATATTCAACAAAATCGGGAGCATACTGCCTGTCACTGGTGCCCAGGGCTGTGTGGAGCTCACAACAATGTTCATGACAAATCCACTCAATCCCTTTGTTTTAAAATTTCATAATAGGACAGGAGTCCAAAAATCAGTCAAATCCAAAACTTAGATGGGCCATATAATACGAGACAATGGGAATGGAAAGTGTAGACCGTTGAAACCTTTCTAAAGCTGACCATGATGTTTACAAGTCATCCAAACCATTCATAGGGTTATTACCACTCAGATAAACTATATCTACAAAATATCATCTTAGTACAAAACTTTTGTCACTCTTATTTGTCACTCTTAAATGTTCAATCCCCACTGCTTTGTGTGGTATGGTCCACCTGACTTTTAGATCTGCCTGATTTTTAACCTTTGATCTTATTATGGTCTTTAAAACAGAAGAACGGAGTAGATTTGCCAAGAATATCTATGTGAACCCCACACAACCTTAGGCACATATCTCGAGATGTCCTGTTCCACCATTGCTTTATAACCGATGCTACCCGCGCATTGTCAAAAGACACTATACTAGGGATCTTTTTACCTTCCAAACATGTCATGAAATGTTTCTTCAAAAGCAATCCCATCCAATTCCACGACAATCCCCTGAAAGCCCTTCATTATTGCTTCAAAACAATCCCACTCCACTTAATACCACCTAATCCCATGCGCCAAACACCCCCTAAATATCTTCAACTACTCAACTAAAGGATAGGACTTTCAAGTTTATTGGGCATGGGATTAGATGTCATGGAATTGCATTATATGGAATTAACATCACTATTTCACAATGATGGCATGTTTGAAAATACTACGTATTTTGACCTTCTAGTGTTTGGGATCAAATTCTTCCTTCAAAAAAAAAACATTATATTGAAACCTGAGTTTGGAAGACAATGGAATTATAAACAACAGACTAGGCTGACAACTACCGTCGGCCACCTGTATGCATGTCCAACTTGAATGTCACATATAAAGGGCACATATGGACAAATAATGTGGATAAAACACATGTATCAATGTGGGGCCCACAAATATAGTGGATTCCAAAATCCACCAAATGTCACAATTTCTACCGTTGGGATTGGATGATATGATACCTGGATTAATCCAATCCTCCCCATAGGCTCCAATAGTAAATAGAATTAGCATGGGACCAAATGCAATTCCATGCCACCTAATCCAATGTTCAAAAGGGACTTCAAAGAAAAAGGAAACTGTCTTCAAAGCATTAGAATCTCATTTTATGAATCGGTTTTCAAAGCCAGGACGGGTGGTTTCACCTTTATCAACTAGAGGATTTCTTGTGGCTAATGAAAGTTGGTCAAATCTGACGGCCTATCCGGATCGATGATTTTGACCATTCAGCGTCTAAACCAAGAGATCTCATTGAGAGAGCGTCAATGTGCTGTGCAGCTACTGAATAGTTTTGTATACTATACTTTAGAAGAGTATCTATGATTGTACACATGCATGTGCAGGCTATACAAGTGTTATACATGTACACAACGCAGACAGACCAATTCATGGGCTTCCCTTTCCATCCGATACAGCCTAAAATTCACATCGGTCAAAAGATCCCAACCGCTCTATCAACAGCCTTTAGTTTGGGGCTAAAAGGAGTAACTGTATATGAGCAAACTTCCCTTAATTAGATTACTAAGGATCAATAAGGTTCTTGAGATATATTCATTCACACGGGATAGTTTAACGTAACTGGATCAATCGTCACTATGTATGGACAATCTTAGCCATCTGATTTGGACCACTGAATTGGGACTCTTTGATATTTAAATGGCTTACATTTTACTTTTAGTTGTGTAATTGAGTGTATCCAATCAGATGATTAGAAGGTTATCAAGTCGGTGCGATTTTCAGGCTGTGCTCCATCCATGATGGGCCTTTCCAATTGGATGGCCTGCATTAACATGTATGTATGCCATTGTTTGGAGTGGATGCATTAATACCATTAAATTAAAATTGAAAGCACTAGCCCGTCAACATTAAAAACCACAATTTCCCCAGCACGGATGGGATCCTTGCACATGTGCACCAACAATATATTACACCTCATAAAGCCAAATTCCATGCCTCCAGGGAGAACGACCACAACAGGTGATTCACTCTCAGCAATAGATATTAATCTCTTAGTGCTGATGTGACTATCATGCCAAGGCAAATGGCCTAGGTTGGGAGCTGTCTAATTTGTAGTGAGCGGATTGAGTCCGTGGGTCTCAGGTGGAAATAAGCTTATTTTGCCGAGTAGATAAACCTCTCTTAATTAGCAATCAGATAGTCCAACTAACCTAATTACAGGACCATAGAAGTTTTAAATCAGGCTAATATTTACGTTTTCAGGTCTTCCCAGTTGGGGATGAACTTGTGATCGGTTTGGATGATGGCACGTGAACATCATCGTGAGCTAGGGGGCTGTTTGAATGCGGGGCGTTTCTATATATCCAGACTATTTTCTGTAGCTTGGTTTGGATCTCTCCTCATATTTGGGATATATCCTAACATGAACTGGACAAACTAATGGACGGGTGGATTCTCACGGGCATCTCATTGGGCCCCACATACAGGCACCAGCAACTGGCGTCCCAAACATCAGGCCGTTGTAGTCATGAATTGGGCATCACACCCTCAGTTATTCATTCCCTGACACGAATTAGTGTGGATCACACATGTGAGAGATTCACATCTGGGCCATTAAGCAGGTTGAACCAAGAATCAAATGGGTCTATTCATCAGCTGGTATAATAGGAGAATGCAAGGTGAAAAATATTTATGCCATCGGACGTTTCGGATTTAAAATTTTTTTATGCCACTGAGCCGTCTTCCTTCTCTAATGCAAAAGTAGTTTGTTTCATCATTATCGTCGTACTCGCCTAGAACCCATGAATTGCCGATCAAGCATCTGGCAAAAATCTTCAATTATTCAAGAAATGGGGCCCAAATTCTGCAGGTTGCGTGGTTGAGCTTGCTCTGTACTATCGAAAGGACCAAACTTTCCAGTCCATGACAGCTGGTGGAAAATAATTAAAGGAAAAGGAAAGCTCTTGAATCCTGATGTGTACCACAGGCACATTGAAGCTCTTAGTGGGCCAAGGGCTTACATACAGCCTCGTCAAATATTTATCAATCCTGATCGTCTATTAGGTTTTCCTTAGTTTTTGTGGGCCACTACTTTAAAAAAGAAAAAAAAAAAGAAATCAACATTGACTGGAGGATGATTTCCACTTTCCAAACATTGGCCACTCATTTTATACGTCGGTTTCCAAAGCGATGGATGGATGATTTCCCCTTACCAACGTGAGTATTTCTTCATGGCCAATGAAATTTTGGTCTAATCTGATGGACGATCCTGATTGATGATTTTGATCATTCAGTGTCTATCAGTACAAGCATTACGAGCGTCAATGTGCCTTGACATACTGAATGATTTTGATCATTCAGTGTGTACAAGCATTACGAGCGTCAATGTGCCTTGACATACTGAATGATTTTGTAACATGCACTTTAGAAGAGTATCTTGGATTATACACGTGCATGTGTAGGATCTAAACACGTGTCATATATATGCACAAGGAAGACGGACCAATACATGGGCCTCCCTTTCGATGGGATACAGTCGGAAATTCACATGGGTCAAAAGATCCCAACTGTTCGATCAATGGCCTTTAGTTTGATGGTTGGAAGGAGTAACTGTGTAGGATTACCTGGTCTTTGGTCTATACTCATTCACATGGGGATCGTCCAGCATTAAATGGGGAGCACACGTCCTTAAATGTATTGTTGAAACAGATGGGCGGAGTGGATACAGCACAGACATCACGGTGGACCCCACAGACGTTAGGTAACAGGGGATTCATGTAAAAAGTCATCCTTTATATCGGTCATTTGGTCATTCCTTTCCTTTCTTCGTCTCTGATTAGAGTGAGTGCTGCCGTGAAATTCTGCTTCGAAAAGCTCAAAGCTGAGAGTTCTCCAACAGTCGAAGAGAATCATTAATTTCCCGTATGGTTCTGCCTCTTCCATTCACCTATTGAGTTCGTTTTGATCATGCAGTCACTCTCCAGGGAAGTGGATTGCTTGGCCCACTGTGATGTCCGTATTTTATCCACACCGTCCATCCATTTTGCTAGCTCATTTTAGGGCATGAGATGAAAAATGAGGCAAATTCAAAGCTTTAGTGGACTACACCACAGGAAACTGTGGGGATAAAAACCCCCACCGTTAAAACCTTTTAAAGGTCTACCATGATGTTTATTTGCCATCCAACCTGTTCATAAGGTCACACAGGCCTGGACGAATGGAAAAATAAATAAATATCAGCATGATCTGAAACTTTTGAGGCTCCCAATAAATTTTCAATGGTAGTCATTCAATCCTCACCCTTACCTGTGGTATGGTCCACTTGAGCTTTGGATATACTTCATTTTACACTCATGCCCTAAAATGAGCTGGAAAACGGATGGATGCATGGATAAAATGCATACATCAGTAGTCGTGCCACCAGAGATAGCCCCGGTGGCGGGTGCTACAGGCAATCTGTCCCATAGGGGCCACATGGTGGGATGATCGGCAATGTCAATTTTCTTTGCTTTTATATTGGTTCACATACCATATATTTTTTCTGAATAAATTTATCTTGCCTTCTAATATCATTTTTAGATAAAGAAATGCATGACAACTGCACATTCAGCTGTACACATCTCTTAGGATATATTCTACTTGTATAAATGCAGTATTACGAATGAATATGATATTGATAATCCCACCATTAAAAACCTTTTTGGGCCCATAAAAGTTATGGATCAAGCTTATATTTGTGTTTTCCCTTCATCCAATTCTGGTTGACCTAATCAACAATTTGGATGTCAAATAAACATCATAATAGGCCCCGGATAGTTTATAATTGGGGGCATTCAATCAATATTGTATTCCCGTGGGGTGGCCCACGTGAGATTTGGATGTGGCTCATTTTTAGGCTCATGCTAAAATGATTGGAAAAATGGATGGATGGTGTGGATAAAACACATATATTGTATTGTTTCCCAAGGAGCAACAACTAGTAGCTGCCTCCCTACTGGCAGGGTCGGTTGGATGCCGATTTCCTACAACAAGAAGCTAGGTGGGGCCCACCATGTCGTTTGTGAGAAATTCTCCTCATTCCTCGGATTTGCCGGATCATATTACTACGTGGATCTAAAATGAGGCAAATCCAAAAATCACGTGGGTTGCACAATAGGGAACAGTGTTGATTGAACATCCACTGTTGAAACATTTATGGGCCTCATAAGTTTTGGATCAGGCTAGTATTTTCAGTTCTTCCTAGTAGGAATGACCTTACAAACGGTATGGCATATAAACATAATGGTGGATCCGGGGAGGTTTCAATGGTTCACTACCCACTTTTTTCAATCATGCAGTGCACTTGAGTTTTAGATATACCTCATTTTTGGGCCTATATCCTAACATGATGTGCAAAATGGATGGATGGGGCAGATTGGGGGCAACCTAGGCTTCACCCAACACATTGTGTCTTTGATCGTGGAGCCCACCTTATTGTATATTTAGTATATCCACGCTGTTCATTCATTTTGCTAGCTCATTTTATGGAATGGACCAAGAAACGAAACGGATCCAAATCTCAGGTGGACCACACTACAAGAAACAATGATGATTGAATGCTCACCATTAAAAATTCCTAGGATGCATTGTGATGTTTTTTATTTTTTTATTTTTTATGATTGAATGCTCACCATTAAAAATTCCTAGGATGCACCATGATGTTTATTTGCCACTTCTTTCCTTTCTTTTTTTTAGATTTTCAGTTGGTGCTTGAAATTCTGTCTTGAAAAGTTCAAAGTTGAGAGTTCTCCAACCGCCGTAGAGAAGCATCCAATAATCTTAGTAATTTCAGGTATGGTTATCTCAATGGTATGGTTCAAAGCTGAGAGTTCTCCAACCGCCGTAGAGGATAAAATAATCACCACAAGACAATCAATCACACACGCACACAATGCAAAGATAATCCGTATTTTACGTGCAAAACTCTTGCGGTGAAAAACCACGGCACAAAGCGACACCTCCAGTAAAAATATCAAAAGATTACAGAGAAATCAACCCATAAGCAAAGCTCAAAAAGATGAACAAAGAACTCTTAAACCTCATAATCCTCTCCCCAAGCCCTAAACATGAATTAGGACATCTTGGTATGTCTTAGGGTACTTCTAAACACGATTAGGAAGTATTTATGTAAATCTCTAACTGAAAATAGAAACATGTTACGCAAAATCGTGTAGCCATGCACATTGTCGTGCTTGTGACTGGTCGGACGTAGTGTAAAATCTGTCAAGAGAGTTCTGCTTAAAATTGGCTTTATATGCCTCAACTAAGACCAGTCAGGCGATCGGTCGGAGCCCCCTGTAAATTGGTCGATCGGTCTGAAACCCCCAAAAACTGTTCAGAGACTTGTTGTGCGAATATGTCCAACAAGCAATCGGTCGGTGGACCCTGTTTTTGCACATTTGAAGTCTCCACCAACAATCTCAACCAAGGCTTTAAACATCGAACCATCTTTCATTTGCTTCAATAAACATCGCATCTTCAATCATAGTGTCATCGTTTCTCGTACACCATTGTGTCTTCATTAAATCCTTGCTAATCCTAAAGAAGTTACACAGAACTTGAACTTCTCTGTTGGGACCAGCTTAGTCAGCATATCCGCCGGATTCATGCTAGTGTGAATCTTCTCTAGAGTCACATCTCCTTCCTCAAGTACCTGTCGGATAAAATGGTGACGCACATTAATGTGTTTAGTACAAGAGTGATAAACATAATTCTTAGCCAAATTTATAGCATTTGAGCTGTCACAATTAACCGGCATGACCTCCTACTGAAGCCCCAACTGATTTATCATTCCCCTTAACCAAATAGTCTCCTCAAAAGCTTTTGTCACATTTATATACTCAGCTTCAGTAATGGAAAGAGCTACTACAGACTAAAACTTAAACATCCAACTAATCGCTCTACCCACTAACACGAACGAGTATCCAGAAGTCGATCTCTTACAGTCTACACTACCTACATAATTTGAATCAACGTACCCAACCAACTTGTCTTTAAACTTCTCAAACGTCAAGATGTAGTCCTGCGTACCCCGAATGTACCAAAGTAGTCATTTCACAGTTTCCGAATGTTGTTTGGCTGAGTTAAACATGACTCGGCCAATAACACTCATAACTTGTGAAATATCAGGTCTTGTATAAACCATAACATATATTAAATTACCCGTAAGACTTAAATAGGGCACATGAGACATAACCTCATTTTCTTCATCTCTCTTGGGACACTGTTCAGAAAAAAGATTGAAGTGAGCCGCGTGGAGAACGCTAATCGGTTTGAACTTGTCCATCCCATACTTTACCAACACATTCTCAAGGTATTCGGCCTTAGATAACCACAACCTGATCCTCTTCCTGTCTCTATGATTATCTATACCAAGAACCCTCTTTACAGCCCCTAGATCCTTCATCTCGAATGTCCCTGAAAGCTGAGTCTTCAACACATTAATGTCAGGCATGTTATGAGTGCCAATAAGCATGTCATCGACGTACAACACTAGTATGAGAAACTTTCCATCACTCAGTGTCTTATAATAGACACAATGATCGTACTCGCTCCTGCAAAAGTCTTTACTCATCATGAAGGAATCAAACTTCTTGTATCACTGCCTAGGTGACTATTTGAGACCGTATAACGATCTTCCCAACCTGCAAACCTTGTTCTCGGCCTCTTGCACTATATTATTTTCTGGCTGCACCATGTAATTCTGCTCTTCCAAATTTCCATTCATGAAGATAGTCTTTACGAACTTGATAGATACTTGTTTCACAACTGGTGTAAAGATCTCACTGAAGTCCACGCCTTCACGTTAGCATATTACTTTGCCACCAATCTAGCCTTGTACCTGTTTCTTCCGAAAAATCCACTTACATCCAATCGTTTTTCAGTCCACATCCAACCTGTTGATAAGGTAATGAAGAAAGGGATGAAAGAGATGAAAGGACCACAAAGATATCTGCTCGATCTAAAACTTTTGTAGTCCCAAGAAGTTTTTAATGGTTAATCACCACCGTGGTGTGGTCCAAATGAGATTTGGATATGATTTATTTATTTATTTATTTATTTATTTTGATTCATGTATTTATTTTTTTATTTTGGTTCATGCACTAAAAGGAGCGAGCAGAAAGGACGAGTGGAGTGGATATAAGATTAATGCATAACTATGGCCCCACGGTAAGGAAGTAGATGACAACTGTTGGAAAACGAATACGAAGAAAACTAAACCGTCTTCAATTATTAAAGGTAATGCTGATGTGCGGCCCGGAAACACTGAAGATCGTAGTATGCCAGTAGTATATACGATAGTCTGCTCAAATATTTATCAATCCAGACCATCCATTAGGTTTTGTTACCTTTCATCGGACAATAACTAAAAACAGTCCCAATGTTAACTGTAGGATGTTAACAATGCAAACATTGGCTTCACATTTTATACGTTGTTTGAAAATCCATGGACGAATGGTTTCACCTGATCATCGTGAGTATTTCTTCATGGCCAATCAAATGTTGGTCAAATCTGATGGACCATCCTGATCGTTGATTTTGACCATTCAGGCGTCTAAACCAAGAGATGCATTGAGAGCGTCAATGTTCCCTAGAGATACTGAATAAGTTTGTAATATGTACTCTAGAAGAGTATCTAAGAATAAAAACTTGCATGTGTAGGCTGTACACGTGTCATCCATCTGCACAAGGAGGGTGGACCAATTCATGGGCCTCCATTTCGATGCGACACAGCCTGAAATTCACATGTGTCAAAAGATCCCAACTGATCGATCAATGGACTTCAATTTGACGGTTGAAAGGAATAATTATGTAGGATTACCTGAAAATAAGGTCTTTGGGCTATACCTGAAAATAGGATTGCTTGGTCCATCGTGATGTCCGTGTTTTATCCACACGGTTCATCCATTTTACTAGCTTATTTAAGGCATGAGACGAAAAATGAGGAAAATCCAAATGTCAAGTGGACCACACGACGGGAAAGAGTAGGGATAATAACGCCTACCGTTAAAACCTTTCAAGGGTCCACTATGATGTTTATTTTCCATCCAACCTGTTCATAAGGTCACATGGACATGGATGAAGGAAAAAAAAATAATAACCATGATTCGAAACTTTTGAAGGCCACCAAATTAGTTTTTGAATGGTACGCGTTCAATCTTCTTGTTATTATTACTGTCTTTTATAATTATTATCTATTTATTCTATGGCTTTTATTTAGGACCGTGCCAGCCTCAGTTGGCAAGCCAAAAGTGTTACTTGCGCTAAGCGCTATGTAGGATAGAAATACGTCAGATCTACCTCGTTCATCAACTGAAACATCACATTTTCACCATAGATCCTAAAAATCAGTCAAATGGAAGACTTGGGTGGGCCTCATCATAAAGAACGGTGTAAAATCATTCCCTGGGCTATACTCATTATTCACATGGGCCATGGGGAAAGTTCCAACGCTAATGGGGATATATGTGAGCCATATCTATCATATAAAATCGTTTATCCCGTTGATCCCTGGGTCTACGAGGCTGGTGGATCACTGTGATGTATGTGACTTACATGCACGCGTTCTGCATTTTTTCTGAATAAAATTATCCATGCCTTTTAACATCCATCCTGAGATAAAGATATGTACTGCAAATATGTAAAGCTATAGATATTTTTTTGGATAGTATTCAACTTGTATAAATACAACTTTACGAATGAAATATGGTACAGACAATTCCCAACGATTCCCTCTCATTTTAGTGAAGTTAAATGTCTTTGTTTGTTTCCCCTTTAATACATAGGACATTCATGGAATTGTCTTGGCTGAATTCAATCAAACATGAGGCCACATGTGTGATTATGGGCTTATATTCAAACTTAGTGTGCAATTATGAAATGTGGGTGTGCCAAAGTCATACTGGTGCCCCTCATGTTGAAACGACTACGTTGTCTAGGATCTAAAGATCCAACTATTGAATCAACCACTGGTTAAGATCAATGATCAAGTGATTTACAAAATGATAGTGGTTAATACTTTCAGATAGATTTATTTTGCCTTGTAACTAAGGACTTATTCTTTCACTAGTGAAAATAATAGATTTCTTAAACGAATGAAAGTGAACAAATCAATTTAAAAAAGGGCTAAACAATGTTGATTTTATTAATGTTTGAATATGTGGCTCATTACAATCGAAAAAGTACTGAAAACAACCAAGAAAAATAAATAAACGAGAGATAAATATCTAATCGTCTATAAGAACAGGTGATCGAAGTGACTGGTCTATAGGATGTGATTAGAGATGTGTGATTGCTGAAGTAAGAATTCAATTGACTGGGATCAAACAAATTAAAGTTGTAGAGATTTTGTCTAAACCTATGGTATTATAGCGGTGGATGCTGGACAGTAGCAATCTATGCTATAATTATGCTATATTATACTAAGATAAATGTAAAGAAAATAGATGTGTTTGGCGTGGGTCTCGAGCTCTTCATCACATGCTCCTTTTATAACTAAGTCATTAATAATATAATTATCATTCCACTACCTTAAATTAGATTGGTTTTTTAACTATGGGTTGGTGGGCATGTGAGCAACTGCTTGGATGAACCCACTGTGATTTTTATGTAAAATCCATCCTAACTACTAGGTGCTGACCTCATATTAGGCCAATGGAAAAAATATCACCCCCATTTGTGATTCAGGTGGACCACAAGGGCAACAATTCTCTCCAAACTATTTCCCATGGTATGGCCCACCGGAATCACAGAATGCCTAGCTTTTAGGCCCCATGACTAAATTTTATGTGGCATGTAATTGTTGGAGTGGATTTTATATAATCATCATGGAGGGCCTCATAAAAACCAAGGGTGGACATTCCCCACTTTTCTTCTTTAGTGTAGCTCACCTAAATCACAAGTCACTCTATTTTTATTATTATTTTTTTTTACTCTTAGGCTTAAATTAAGATTATGCATCTAATGGTTGGAGTAGATCTTAAATAAAACTTACTGTGCGTCCAGCCAAAAATAAGCCCCGCACTCCCTCTTCAACTATACAACCTTTGTATCCAAAGTTTGAATAGAGAGTATTGCATGGGACACTGCTCTTGATTTGATAGGGCTCACCATGATGTTTAAGTAAGATCCACTCTGACCATTAGATATGTAGTATCATATTAGGCCCAAAGAATAGATTGATCTATGATTCTGGTGGGTAACACCAAAGAAAATGGTTGGGAGAGGGATGCCTACCCTTGATATTTACGGGGCCAACAATTATAATTATATAAAATCCATCCCAATCATCGCAGACATTTAGGTTTGTGTACTAAAATTCATACCCATCTGTGATTCATATGGGATACACTAGAGGAAACAGTTTGGAGGGTGAGTGCTATCTTGTACAGTACTATTTCCAATAAAATGGTCCACCTGAATCACAGATGGAACTGATTTTGGACTCTTGGCCTAATATGCGGTGACATGCCTGGTGATTGAAGGAATTTGCATAAACATCATGGTGGGACCTACCTAAGTCGCCCGCCCATTTGTTCCCACAACACAGTGGGGGAAGACAGTGGAATGATAATTATATATATTAACGAGGTAGCTTTTTCAAAAACCTTTTTGATAAGGTATCTGAATGTATATCAATGAGGCAGCTTTTTGTAAAATTTCCTTCATTTATTTCCTGATTATTAGACATTTTCTGTAGTGTTGTTCTCCATAGGGGTACAAAGGGTAGATTTTTGCACTAGATGATACTGTTGATGTGGCCAACCTATTGAAAGTATTGGATTTCCATTTCACTTAATAGGCTAGAAGTTATTCGGAGGACAATAACTTGTGGTCCATACGGACCCCTTGATAGCTTCCAACATGTTTATGTACTCGTGAAATCAATCTGCCCAATAGGTTGGCCGTATCATGAGGCTCGCCTGGCGCAAAAATCAGCCCTAATCACTCATCAAGTGAGCCACGTTTTTAGCCACTGGTAAATAGCAAAATCTTCTGGTTGGAAATTATCAATTGATGAGTAGATGGGGATGATATTTGCATTAGGTGATCCTTAGGATTGGATGTGAAACGCACTCAACTGGTTGTAAATTATCAACTAGGTGGACCATAAAATATGGTCCAGCTGGTTGGACGTAGACCTCTATATGAATTAAAATTATACAGTAGTGTGGTGCATTATTTTACAGTAGACCTCTAAATATTTTAAAATTATACAGTAGTGTGGTTGTATAGAAAAAAGCCTTAAAAAAAAATCTTATTTATTATTTAACTAATAAAAAAGTCAATATATAGTAGTCAACTTATATGACTCGGGTCAAGTTGGCCCGTTGGGTCACCTTTAACCCTAACCCGGCCCATAAAAATGTAGGTCAGTCAACTCAACCCAAAAATTGAATTCGGGTAAAATTTTCCAACCCTAAACTAGAAAAGACCGATCGGTCAGGTTGGGTTAGTGGGTCGGGTTGAATTTTGTCAGGTCTAGCTGCAGGAATAAATTAATAATAATAATAATAATAATAATAATAATAATAGTAATAAATAAAATAAAATAAAATAATTAAGAGATATACTTAATGTATACACGCATACAAGCACATTATTATTTATATCCAAAAGTAGAGCGTAATATTTCTTTCTAACATTGGTTGTCTTCCTCTCTTATTATACAGAAATTGTGATGGCAGACGGTGCTGTTCAATTCTTATTAGGAAGGCTAAGTGACCTTCTAAGTCAAGAAGCATTCCTACATTGTGGAGTACGCAATGAAGTAAAAGAAATCAAGAAGGAACTTGTTAGTATGCGGGCCTTTTTGAGGGATGCGGATCGCAGAAAAGATGGCAGTCAAGAAATAAAAGCGTGGGTGGGACAAGTAAGAGACGCTGCGCATGATGTGGAGGACATCATTGACAAGTTCGTGTATTACATTGACCGGCCACGAAGAGGTGGATTCATGGGTTGCTTCCTTCTCACCGTTCGCCTCCCTAAGAATACTTTCGACAGGCATCAGTTTGCCACTCAACTGCAAGGTCTGAAGATCAACATTGCAGAAATTTCAGCCAGAAAGGACCGATATCATCTTAGTGATAAAGAAGATGGATCCACCTCATACAATGCTAATGAAAGACGGCAACATCACGCAGAAACTTCTCTTTATATAGATGATGATGAAATCGTGGGGCTCGAGGAAAGAATAGATGGATTAGTCGGACTGCTGACAGAGGAAGAACCAAAACGAACGGTTATTTCTGTGGCAGGGATGGGTGGTCTGGGCAAGACCACTGTCATCGCGAAAGCTTACAAGAATCAAATGGTCAAGAAGCATTTTGAATGTTCTGTGTGGGTTTCCGTCTCACAGTCTTACAGGGTGGAAGAACTCTTAAAAAGTGTGATAAATGATCTGTTTGAGACAAACAAGCTTGAGGTTCCAAGCAATGTGGGCAGCATGAATCGCAGACAACTAGTGCAGAAGGTGAATGATTATTTGGATGCAAAGAGGTACCTCGTTGTCTTAGACGACGTATGGAGTGTAGAAGCGTGGACAGATCTAAATGTTGCTTTTCCACGGAATAGATGTGGAAGTAGGATAATGCTTACTACTCGATATGAGAATGTAGCATCTGCATTGGGAGATGGAAGTCGTCAATTTCCGCTTGAGCTTCTTCAAGAGAAAGAGGCCTGGGAACTCTTCAGTCGGAAGGCGTTTTGGAAGGAACCCTGTCCTCCAGAGCTGCAGCAATTGGCTGGAAAAATTGTAGAGAAGTGTGGAGGCTTGCCACTCGCGATTGTTGCTTTGGGCAGCCTCTTGTCATTGAAAGACAAGACTACAGTGGAATGGAATCGAATCTACGAAAACCTGAGCTGGCAGTTGACAAATGATCAAATGCTTGAAAGAGTAAATCACATCTTGTTGCTTAGCTTCTATGATCTACCATACCGTCTTAAGCATTGTTTCTTGTATTGTTGTATGTTTCCAGAGGATTACTTAATTAAACGCAAGGGGCTGATTAGGTTGTGGGTGGCAGAGGGTTTTGTGGAAGAGACAGGTAAAATTACGATGGAGGAGACTGCAGAAGACTACCTGAATCAACTCATCCATCGTAACATGCTTCAGGTTGTTGAGACAAATGACTCTGGAAGGGTGAAAGCTTGTCGAATGCATGATATTGTACGTGAATTGGCCTTATCCTTATCTGATGAAGCGAAGTTCTGCATTACATACAATCAGCAGCAAGCAAGGCAAGAAGACAAAGTACGCCGCATGTCAATCTACAATTCTGGAGAAAATATTCAACTGACCACGGCTACGCAACATCTTCGATCTCTTATGGTGTTTGAAGGAAGCATGTCTTTTTCATCTTCTTTAAAAGCGATGGTATCATGCTTTAGATTTTTGAGGGTCCTAAATCTAGAAGGAGTTCCTATTGAAAGCGTTCCGGATGGAGTGAGTAACATGTTCAATTTACGGTATCTAAATTTAAGGAATACTAGAGTTAGGGAGCTTCCCGAATCATTAGGAAAGTTACATAACCTTCAAACGCTAGACGTTTGGAAAACAAAGCTAGAAAGGCTACCCAGTGGTATTGTGAAGCTACGGAAACTACGCCACCTAATTTATGTTCGAATTACTGACGAGAGTGGGAGGAGTTTCGATTTCTACAGTAGCATCCAAGTTCCTATAGGAATAAGTAATATAACAAGTTTACAAAGTCTACAAGATATTGATGGGAAAGATGGGGAGATTGTTAGACAAGTTGGAAACTTAACCCAACTGAGGAAGTTTGGCATTTCCAATGTCAGAGCAATCGACGGACCTGAGTTGTGCGCCTCAATTAAAAAGATGAAACACCTTTTCAACTTGAATGTGAAGGCAGCTAAAGAGGAAGAAACACTTCAATTGGAAGCGCTCTCTCCTAATCCTCCGCCGTTTCTTCAGAAGCTTTACCTGCAGGGGCGTTTGGAGAAGGTGCCTGGATGGTTTAGCTCCCTTGTGAACCTCACCCATTTGCAGTTAGTTTGGTCAAAGCTGAGAGAAGAAGATCCGCTTTCATCACTCCAATCATTGCCCAATCTGGTGCTCCTTAGCCTTTGGAAGGCCTATGAAGGTGAGCAGTTGTGTTTAGGCGATGGACAGTTCACTAAGCTCATGATACTAGAGTTCAAAGATCTGACACAACTAAATCGGGTAGTAATAGAGAAAGGAGCATTGCCAAGCATCCGAAGGCTAAATCTGGTCAGCTGTGGAGAGTTGAAGACACTTCCAGAAGGGATTGAATACCTCACCAAACTCCAAAAGCTCCTTTTATTGGACATGCCAATGGAATTAACAGAGAGGTTGCAGCTAAAAGATGGAAACGAGGAGGACCGTAGAAAGGTGGGGCACATCCCCTTCATCCGGCGTGCACAGTGGACAGAAAAGGGGTGGGTTGGGGAACGACTCAACTAATCATCCACGATCAACCAATAGGTACAAAGTTTCCTTACTCCGTGAATGTGAAATTTCCAAACTCATTTCATGTCCGAATCCTCTTTTTGTAGCAAACACACAACCACATCACACTGACGCCATGCTGTGACGACGTAGATCAATAAAATATCAATGGGCCGGGCCTGAGGTAGGTCTCGGCCCTGATTTTACACTGTTACGGCCCTATTAAAAAAAATTATTTTTAGGCCCAGGCCCGGCCCATTGACACCGCGCTGGTATCCCTGATCATGGGCCCACTTTAATCTATTTTTCTTGAATACATGCGATGTCATCCATTTTGAAAACTCATTTTAAGGCATGATACGGAAGACTGAAGCAGATCCAAATCTCAAGTGGACTATAATACAAAAAAGTAATCAACCATTAAAAACTTATAGTAGACCACAAAAGTTTTGGATGAACATGATATTTGTTTGACCTTTTCAAAAGGTTGGATGGTAAATAAACATTCTCCTAGCCCATGAAATTTTTAATGGTGGGGATTCAATCACTATTGTTTCCTGTGGTATGGTCCACCTAAGTTTTGGATCTGCTTCATTTTTGGAATCATTCCATAAAATAATCTTTAAAAATGTGTGGACGGTGTGGATGTAAGTCAGATACATCACTGTGGACCCTACCATTAAAGGTTCCACCGACTTAGGTGGATCTGGGGATCCACTTAAACCGTGCCCCAGACGATCCGGACTCATTTCTTAAATGTATGTGTTGAGGAGATTCAGTGCATGATCCATCCTTAGTAGGCTCCATTTGACAGACGCAACTCCTGTGGATCCCCCGATCAACCGAGGTTGGCGGATTCCTGTGCGGCCTTACATACAGGCAGCCCATCAGTTTTGACAGCTCATTTTAATGTATGATCCCAAAAATGAAGCAGATCCAAATATCTGGTGGACCATACCACAGAAAACAGTGGTGATTGACCATTAAAAACTTATTATAGGCAACAAAAGTTATGGATCAAACTGATATTTGTGTGCCCCTTTATCCAGGTCTTTGTGAGCTTATCCACAGGTTTGATTTTGGCAAATCCACCCCGTCCATCCGGTTTTCCATAACATGTTAGTACATGGGCCCAAAAATGAAATAAATCTAAAACTCAAGTGAGCCACTCAATAGAGGATTAATCTTCCACCATCGAAGCAATCATGAGGCCACAAGTTTTGGATCTCACTAATTTATGTGTTTTCAGTTCATCCCAATAGGAATTGACCTTATGAACGGTATGGATGGTGTTAAAACATCACGGTTGACCCCAAGGAAGTTTCAATGGCAGGCATTTACCTACCCACATTTTCTTATTGTTCGGCCCACTTGAGTTTTGGATTTGCATCATTTTTGGGCCCATGTCCTAACATTATCTGTCAAAATGGATGGACAGATCCAGTGAATTTCCCACAAACATTATGTTTTGCCACACCTAGCTTAAAGGATTCAGGGATCCGCATCCAACCTACAAATAAGTAGCCTGTGTGGCCCACCATTTTCTTTTCATTACATCAAATCCGACGGTAATTTATGCCCCCCACTGTGGACCTTGGGGCGACTTGACACAAAAATTCAAGTGGGTCAGTTCATAGATGGAACACTTGCAACATTTTCTGATCTATCTACAGTAGACGCATAGCTCACCACATAGATGGGCCGTCCTTATTGTTGGGTTAGTCATTTACGTTGTTGGGCCCAGCTGATGCATGGATCAGATGTACCACGTACCTCCTAAAGTTGCCACGTTTATGTGTAATGGTGGGTGTGGTCTTGTCTATGTAAAAGGCCTTTGTTTGGAGGCTAAGGTCCAACAACCGAGGAGCTAGATTTTAGACGTATGGGCCATCCATGGTGTGGTCCAAGTGATTAATCTTCTTGATCACTGAATTAGTGGCGCAGGTGCCTGAAAATAGGGACATGTATTGGGAAGGATAGTCGTGACCGGGGCTAGTGCAAGAGCAGCTCATGAGGTAAAATACTCCGTCCCAGGTCTTGACCAGCCTACTAAGCTAAGTATGCCCGGACATGAGTTTCCTGCCGCCCTTTTGGGCTCACTGCAATGTCCGTGTGACAGCTGCTCCATCCATCAGTTTCACCATCTCATTAGGATGTGAGTGAAAAACTGAGGCAAATCCAATACTCCAAGTAGGCCCCACTAGTAGAACTTTGATGAGCCTATGGAAACTTTGGATCACTCTTATTTAGTGTTTAGCTTAATCTTAGTGGGGCTCATTTTATGAAGAGGTTGGATGGCATAAAAACATCCTGGTGGGCCCCAGGCGATCATTTCCATCTTGACCGTTTCTTGGGGTGTGGCCCAATCAAGTTTCAGGTTAATCTCATTTTTTCAGCTCATGTCCTGACATTAGCTGGTGGATGACGACTTTATTTAAGTCGCTCCTCATTTCTCCTTCTTCTTACAACTTTGTATGGGCATTCATGTCCAAAGTTCTGTTCATTCCACATTTTTTATTAAATATTACATGCATTAGGATGATTTAGTGTATGACCCATCCTTAGCAAGGCCCATTCAATCAACAGTCTAGATCACATTATAGCATGAGTCCCAATTGTAAAAACTCATGACTGGAAAGTTCCCATTTATATTATAGTATCCAGCGTCTTACAATCTCTGGCATCAAAGAGGGATTCTTGCTACGGACTATAGGCATTGTATCACGGGTGTCAACGAACCAGGGTACACCGGGGGCAAGCTTTTTCCTAGGGTCCATGTCATCCTATAATAGTTCAGCCCAAGCCTTGCCCAAAATTTTTATGATCAATCATGAGTGTTTCTTAAGTGGATCATAGGCTATGAAACAGGTATTGAGTTGTGAAACACAGTATGAATTTTTGCTTATTGTCTATTTATATTACAAAATTGCCCTTATAAAATCAAATGGGCCGCCCCAGCTTAAGGGGCTGTTATACATGGTCCAAATTCGGCTACATTGAGAAAAGAGCTTAAATTTTAAGCCTGAGCATGGACTTGAAGCCTAATACTCCAGCCCAAGGAGGCCAGGCACGAAAGCCCAACTGGTCATCCTGGCCCATTGACAGCACTACATTTTTCAAGAGAAGGGGATGGTTCAGTTATCTATACTGTTGATATCCTAACCACCATTAATCTTTGGCTTTCTTTCAATTTAATCTTGACTGTTGATATATTTATTCTATTAATTGTCTATGCATTAGCCACCAATCAAGAGATGATTATTTGGGGGAGATTTTCATACAGTGTGAATCACATCATATGGACCATCTAACAGTGACATTGGTCCCATTTGTACAGATAGAAAGTGAATCCAACATTCAATGAGTGCTGAATAACCTTCGATATTATTTTTAAGTATTTTACATTCAATGAGGGCGAGGGCATCATTATCAATTGGGCCCCAAGATTCAGTTGATGTTATGTTTCTTTTGGTAGATGTAAGTTGCCTTTGCTTTTCGCTGCTTGGCCAGCTATGGGTCTGATGTTTTCAATGCTAACTTGACATAGGTGAATGAAAATGTGGATATGGATCATTTAAGTCTGCGAGAACAGGAGACCATCAACACCATTCGAAGCTAGGTAATATCCAATCGTCATGGTATAGGATTTCAATGGCTCCGATCCTCTTACCATAATGTCTTCAGTGGGAGAATTTAGTTGAGTTATTTGATGCTACGCACTATTTTTATTTTATTTATTTATTTTTTTTTTTCATGAATGTAAGCAGGAATTGTTCTGACTGAGCTACATTACATGATAATATCCTTATCCCTTCTTTGGGATTTGGAGATGGTTAATCATATATGCTCTGCTTCTCTCAATCTATTTCCTTTTAGGGCAGTGATGGTGTCAGCACTCCTGTAGATGGATTATAGTTGAAAAACTATAGTTTGCATGCATCTTTCTGATTGGTGGGCATCTAATGGACAATGAAAACTAAAGTAGTAAATTGTCCGAATTCAATGAACAAATTTCTAGTAATTAGAGATGGGCATTGTCTCTAATCACCCTGATTTTGTGTATGCTTCCAATATAATTGGCCCCATTGTTTGGGTGGTGCGGGTTCACAAAAATAATGGAACCCACTGTGGCAAAAATTATCTTCTTTTAGATAATTTGAACAGATCTTAGATATATGTTTAGATGATTTGAGAACAATGAATGCTAGATTCTATTGGGATTTTGCATGTATAGTTGGATCCTTCTTAGTTACTCATGATAGTGGGAGTTTAAACCCCACTTTTGAGTGGCGCAAGTGTGAGGCTCTAGAGATCCAGGCAATTCTCAAGCGGTCCCCACCTTTTTACCTGATATTCTGTTTCATTTAGTAGTTGTAACTCCCTTGTATTTTTTACTGGATTTTAATGGTTTGGATCAGCTAACATTTTTGGCCTTGCAGAGAATGTTTATATCCCGGCCACATGCCATCTGAACTGTTTCTTGGCATGTGCCCCAATTCAGTTATTGGATTACTTCATTTTTCAACTTACATCCTAACATCAGCTAACAAATGAACAGAGTGGATGCCAGTTTCCTCTAACACCTATCCTGTAAAGGCTACACAAGGCCCACCGCAATGTCTGTGTGAAATCCACTCCATTGATCAGTTTCTCCAAATCATGGTTGGGTGGGAACCCAAAAATAGGCAGGTCCAAGACTCAAGCGAGCCACACCACGAGAAACAGTGGGGTTCCCCACCAGTGAAACCTTCCTGGGGCTGAGGTTTATATGCCTTCTCACCCATTCATAAGACGATTCCCTCTGGGATGAAGACTATCAGTCCGATCCAAAGCTTCTCTATGTCCCAAGAGTATTTCAATGGTGAGCCATTGATCCTCACCGTTTCTTGTGGTGTTGCCCACTTGAGTCTCGAATCTGCCACATTTTTGGGCTCTCGCCCTAAGATGATCTAGTGAAACTGAAGGATAGAGTGATTTCATACAGCCGTCATGGTAAGGTCTATTGAGCTTTGGATTATAGGCAACTCATGTCCCAAGATGTTACATGGACACCACGGTGGTTATAGGAACTCTGAAACTCAGCATCCATCAAGCCCATCTGAGGATAACATTTTAGTGGGCCAAAAATTATCAGTAGGGAGTTTTGGGTTCCTTACTCTTTGAGGTTCATTGATTCAAAGCGAATGTAGACCACACGTTTTGTTGGGGAGGAGCAATCTTAGCCTTTGTCTTTACTGTTGATTGTGGACTGTCAGCGTTCTGTTTCTATCCAACTGAAGACCACTGTTTGTTCTTTTTTTGTTACTCATCCAACGTACCCACCCTGTTAGCTGCGTAACCCACCCACATGGTTAGTCACATGATGCACCCGCCCACTGGTAGGGTTAGTGTGTCTCCTTAGCATTTCGAACCTTAGACCTGCAAAAAAATTTTAAAAAAAGAGACCTGCTGTTGAAATGCCTAGGCGTCTTCCGGCTGGGCTAGCAGGCGAGACAATTTGGGACCTGAGACCTGCTGTTGAAATGCCTGGGCGTCTTCTAACTGGGCTAGCAAGAGAGATAATTTGGGACCTGAGACCTTCTAGTTGGGCAAAAGATTGCCTTACAGGTGATAGTTTATAGAGGTAATAACCTTCTATAGCACCCTCAAGATGGATATTATGATCTGTCCGTGCAAAAGGATGTCAACAGGTTTGCTCAGCTCTCGTCTCAACTGGAAGCTAAAAGGGTAATGGGTCGGGCTCTGGTGAGAAAATGTGGCCTGTTTGAGTATATCAAGGTTGGAATCGGTTAGAAAATGTGGCCTGCGTGAGTAGAATAGTTGAGCTCCAGTTGAACCCTACGTACCCAACCCAACCCAGCTTAAAATCTGAAACAGATAGATAGGCGGCGATTATAAATTCATACACATTATGCACGCATGTATGATTTTGTATCCTCTAGTTGGGCAGTGGAACACATACTTTTAGCCCCATGTTTCATTCTTAAACCCAAATGTAGTCGTGTTTGGTTGGGGACTGTCAGTTCAGTCTAACCAACATTTTACGGCTAAATGGATCAGATCAGATGAGGTTCGATGAATTTTAAGTAGGTCAGAATGGCCAGTTAGTAATTGGGTCGTGGGTAGGGGTTGCAATGGGCCACCCTAGCCCAGCCATAGTCTGCTATTCATTGAGCTTGGTGTGGACCAGACAGTAATTGGGCTGAAGAGGCCCTGGACCTGTAGTGCCGGGAGAGGCCAAGGTTGGCCCCTGTAAAGAATGAGATTTAAATGATCGTCTGAAATAAGTCCAATTAACGAATTTTTATGTTCATCTACAATGGCTTGGATTCTTAAAATATCCCTGATCCTACAAGTGTCAACATATAGTGAATGGGAATCACCACTAAATGTCTTTAAATTGACTATTCCTATTGTATAAAGGTGGCCCATTGGATGATTAATCCTGCCAAAAGGGGAGGGGAGCTGGGCCATTCATCATTGGCCTAGCCCATCCCAACCTAAACTTCAAGCCTATGCTTGACCCTTGGACCAAGTTTAAGGTCCCAATGTTGGGCTCTGAATTTTGAATTGTACAGACATCCACCAATGAAATTGAAAGGGTGAATTTGTACCGATGAGCATATAACAGTAGGAATTTATGATTTAAGAAACAGAAATTAATAGGTGTTGATTATAAATTCATTCACGTTATAATCAATTTTGTATCGGCTGGTTGGGCAGTGGAACACATACCTTTAGCCCCATGTTTCATTCTTAAACCCAGTATGTGTTGGAGTTTTCCTCCTCATGTGTCAAAGGAGAGAATATGAAACAGGGTGAGGCCGGGCGCCCGGGCCTCATTGTGGCCAGGCGACCGGAATTCATGTTTCTGGGCAGCTAGCTGCTGGACACTTTTGTCCATTTCTGGGCGCCCCACGGTTTTGGTGACCGGGCGCCCGATGACCCGGCCGGGCACCCGACCATGTTTGGTCCGGGCGCTCGAAATTCATTTTTTCTCATGTTCATTGCTGGATTGTTTTTGAGTTGGCCGGGCGCCCGACGGTCTGGTGACCGGGCGCCCGACCCTGCGCGAACTGCTTGTACGCAGTTTCCTAATCTGGTTCTAATTGCTCCGTTTTTTGTACTTAAGCGCTCCAAAAATGGGATTAGGGCATCCCATTGGGTTGCTAACACGTCCAAGGTGAGAAAGAGAGAAAAAGAGGAAGAGAGAAAGAGAAGAGAGAGAAAGAGGAAGCTTGTAGAAGGGAGAAGTTGCTTGAAGAAGGATTCTTCTGCGCAACGGTCATCTCAGCACTTCTACGTCCTCGGGATCGGTGAGATCGTTCTACTTTACTATTCTCTTGTTGTTTATCCATCCCTGCATGGGTGAAGAAGTTTGATCCAAGCGGTGTGTGCTTGAGATCGGTTGTAACAGTTCCTTGAGATAGTTGATTGTTGATCTGGACGAGGTCCCGTGGTTTTTACCTCTTTTGAGGGTTTTCCACATAAAAACTCTTTGTGTTCGTGTGGTTGATGTTTATTCTTAATTATTGCATTAGCGTAGTCCATAATTCTAGTGTATTGAGGGGCGAGATCCGAAGGTTTGTGTGATTTCAGGAGAAACTACTATTTTTAGTATTTTTTATTTTTAATTTTGTTTCATTCTTTTTAAAATTTTGGTTTATTTAGGAGTTTTTATTTTTTGAGTAATGAGTTTTAGAATAAGTCTATTTAAAAGTAGTCTTTTATTAGGACTTTACTATTTTTATTAACTTCCTATTTCGGAAAACTTACCATTTTTAGTAGGTATGAATTAGGATTTCTGGGGTTTAGTTTTTTTTATTTAAATTTTCTTAAACTTAATTATTGGGATGTTATCTTTGATTAATGAAATTTATTTGAGTTTATACTTTATTCGTTCGTGTTCTTCGAGTGCCCCTTGAGAAATCAATGAAGATCGGTTGAGGATTCTCGATAGCTCTATGGATTCAGAGTAGTTATCCTGTAGGAGAGATGGTGCTTGATCTTATGCCCCGCCTCAGCCACATTAATTAGTATCAGAGCGAGGAACAACCTCAAGACGATGACTTTTAATGGTAGCTACGGCAAAAATCCTTTGGACGGTGATCCAGGGATCCATCCTTTCAAAGTAGTGACTTTTAGGGAGACACATGAGACATTCTAATGGAAGACCCATCAAGTCATGCAAGGATTGCAGACTAGGTACGACCGCATAAACTAGACACCAGGTCGAATCATCCCTTGTGTGAAGAAAATTAGTTTCTGGGATCCATGGGATTCTATGGTCAAGATAATCAAGGAGGTTGAACCTACATCAAGATGATAGAACTTCGCATCTTCCATAGCCATGACTGCATCAACAAATGACTTGCCGAGGTCGAATATCGCTTTGACTACATGCAAAGTTCCTGAGGAAAGAAAAGTCTCCATTGCGACAATTAACTTGGATGAACACGTTTGTGATTGGTGGATGGAAGACGTTCAGATGCATCGGAAACAAGAATGAAAACCACCAATTCACTCGTGACAGCAAATGAAACGACAATTGTTGGCTCGTTTCTTAGTCGACGATGAAGATCTGTTTGAGGCGGTGACACCACAAGTCTCCATCCCCATCAACAATGCATGTGTCATCCTGACAAAACCAAAAGGCCAACTTGAGACTTTTAAAGTGGAGGAGGAATCTTATATGCCCGCTCAAGATCATGCGAATGAATCTGTTGAGGCGGAAGAAGTAGAGGCTGTGGAATGCGAAAACGAAATCCATTCTCCCATGGTCTATGAGGTTGATCAAGCTCTTCCAGAAGATCCTATAGGTGCTTCAGAAATTGTGGATCTAAGTTTCGCAGGGGTCCATAAATATCTCAGAAGATTTTTTTGCGGATTCGTTCCTTGTGCGTAGGATGGTGAATTTTCTAACATGAAGCCAATCTTTAGTAATACAATTGGAATTACCGTTCTGTTTGCATTGTTCTTCGTTCACGTCAAGCATAAGACAACGAGGCTTGCGGCATTATACCAGGGATTGGCCAAGGACATGTATCGCCAATTAAGTCCGTTGGTGAATCTGAGCATAAAGCACAAGTGAAGGTGGTAGAAGAAGATGAAAGCGAATCTTTATTATGACTTGAGGAAAAATTCAAGGTCGAGTTTTCTTTAAGTGAAGGAGTCTAATGTAGGAAGTGAATCCTATAATTAAAGGCGATGATCGATGAACTTCATGATGGAGATTGGCCGAAAAAAGATCAAGGAAAAGTAGACAAAATTGGCAAATTTCTGCATGGATGGACCAAAAGAAGGAAGACGGTAAATCGGCCACAACTTTTGATCTAGAAGGAGTTAGGGGAGGCATAACATATGGATTCCAACTAAATTTTCATTTTGGGGTGAATTGTCCGTCCGTTTCACAAGAAAACGGACAGTTACAACAGAAAAATGAGATTTCAAAGAAAATTACTATTTTTAGTCATTCCAATTTTTAATTTGTTTATTTCGTTTTAGAGTTTTGGTTTGTTTAGGAGTTTCTATTTTTTAAGTAATGAGTTTTAGAAAAATTCTACTTAGTAGTAGCCTTTTATTAAGACTTTATTATTTTTAGTAACTTTCTATTTTGAAATTTTTATTATTTTTAGTAAGTATGAATTAAGGTTTCTAAGGTTCAGTTTTTTCTATTTAAATTATCTTAAATTCAATTATTGATGTTTTCTTTGGTTAAAGAAATTTATTTGAGTTTATACTTTATTTGCTCGTGTTTTTCAAGTGCCCCTTGAGAAATCAAGGAAGATCGGTTAAGAATTTCGGATAACTCTGTGAATTCGAAATAGTTTTCTCATGGGAGAGACAGTGCTCAATCTCATACCCCACCCCGGCTGTATTACATGGATAGTCTAATCATTGATCTGACCATTCATTTCGTTCAGAAAAAGCTAAACCGATAAAAAATAAATAAATAAATAATTCTAACCCCACCCGCATTGTTTCAAGCTAACCTCTACATGTGAACACGCGTGCCAACCTCTCAGATCTTTAATACATCCAAACTGTGTAGAAGGTCGGACCCACCATATAGATCATCTAGCCAAGACATCAGGCCAGTCTCCTACCAGCTATGCCACACACGACCGAAATTAAATAATGTCTGCTCTTGAAAACCCTTTGTTTTTCCTTTTACATGCGAGGTATTCCTGACAGTTGACCAGCTGGATTATTGATTAGACGATCGGAGAGGACAGCCCTACCTGATTGGTGTATCAATGTATATCAAGGGACTTTAACAATGTTTAGTCTCTATGGTTTGCAAGGCGAGCCCATGGTTGGTTTATCCAAGTCATTGATCAGATGGCTCCAGCCATGCCTCAAAAAAGTCTATTCATTTGTTGGGCTCTAACCTTTTTTTCATTGTTAGCATATAAATATATTGTTAAGCAGAAATGGACCAACAGCCCAAATTCAATGGAGAAAAGGAAAAATATTCGATGGATAGGATCTTCCAATTTGGGAGAGGTTTTGAGTATGGTTTACCTATGATGGGACCATCAGATCTATGGCTTGGATAAATCAACAAATGGCCCCACAATAACAGATTAGGTACAAAACAAGGAAGTTCTGTTTTCCCAGCCAACAGGAAACTCAGCCTCGGTAAAAAAAAAAAAAAAAAAAAGTAAAATTTAAAAGCATTCCTCGAGTGTTGACCGTCATGGTCCTAAATTTTTGTCTGAGACATACAGGCATCATACTATAGCTGATGAATGGATCTGATCTTGTACACGTGAACCATAAAGCCATGGTCCATCTCATTTGAACATGTCCACCTGTCATCACTCTATAACTAGTCTCTCTCTTTAGTAAAAAACTCTTGTCCATGTGCTCGCAATTAATTGCCGCACTAGCTGCTATTTTGTGGTGCAGCATGACCATTATCATTATCATCATCATCATCATCTTCTTTTTCTTCTTCTTGGTGCAAACATAAGCCTGAGGCCCAAAAATCTTACTTATCCATTTTTTGTGTGGGGCACACCACACAAAGAAAACAGTTTGAAGGGGTGAGTGTGGCCTTGTGTACTGTTTTCAATCTTATGGTCTACCTCAATAAATCACGGACCAGCCTGATTCTTGGGCCCTGATTCTAGCATGGGTGATTTGGGTGGATTCTATATAAACATCACAGTTGGGCCCAAAAGACAGACCAATTGCTACCATGCCCCTTGTGAAAAGTTCTTACGGAGGAAGACGCTCCTGTGATAATTACTTATGTGAATGGGGCATGTTGAAAACTTTTTAAGAAAAGGTACACAAATGTAAATTTCATAATAAGTATGTAGTATTTTCCAAAATTTCTTCCAATATACGGTGTATTCCAGTAAAATAAATTGTTCAAAATGTCAGTTGGACCTATTTTTGTATAAATGATCTGGACTGTCCAAATTAAAGGCTAAAGATCATATTGATACAATTGTTAGATTATTACATTATTTGCAGGGTAGTTCATATATAAAATTTGTGTTCAACCTAATGTACAGCTTAGATCAAGTATTTGGGTTGTCTAAATGCCCCAGCGAAATAAAGAGCAGTATAACTTATGTTGCTCTACAAAATCTGGAGCATTTCTCTTCAAAAAAAAAAAAATCATTTTCTTACCTCCTTGCATTATAAAACCCACGTGTTGAAAGAGTCCAACCTTGGTTAGTGGAAAGCAAAAGAAAAAATTATTTTCTTACCTCCTTGCATTATAAAACCCATGGATTAAAAGAGTCCAACCTTGGTTAGTAGAAAGCAGACAAAAGCTAATAGCTGTAATGAAGATGTTGCCCATTCAACAAATATAATAAAGAGATTCCAAAGTTTTGAACGAAAGGAATGCTATTTGCATCCACCCAATCTCCATTAGCCAAACTCAAGCGCTCACACCTGTATACATGGCACACATATGCGTGATCCCAAACATTCGAATAGGGAATTGATTAAATGCTAGCCCAAACATGGGGCCATGGTACTTGTGAGTTGGGCATCACACGGTTAGCTATCCATTCACAATCAAAAATTAGTTGGGGCTATTTGATTTTTTATTATTCTTGAGAAATACAAATAAATGCATAATATTCTGTAATTTTGACTTGCCATCCAACCTGTTGATAAGGTCACAAAAAGCTCGGATGAAGTATAACAAACAAATATCAACAAAATCCAAAACTTTCGTGGCTCACCAGAAGTTTCTATTGCTCAATCACCACGGTTTCCAATAGTATGGTCCACCTGAAAATTAAATCTGCTTTATTTTTTGAGATCAGGCTCAAAATGATCCGGAAAAAGAAAAGAGATAAATGGCATGGATAGAGAATACATACATCAAGGTGGGCTCCAAGGTAAGGGCCGCACCATCGTATGAGGCAGCACTGTATATAATGGGCTTCCACAGAAAGCTGAAAATTTACTGGTCTTGTATCGATTCCCCAAATCTCAGGTGGACCACACCACATAAAGCAGTGGTGATTGAATGCGCACCATTAAAACTTCTTAATCGCCACCGAGTTTTTATTTGTAATCAAACCCGTTGATAAGGTCACATAGATTGGGATGAAAGGATCACGAAAATATTTGCTTGATCTAAAATTTTTGTGGTACCAAGAAGTTTTTAATGGTCAATTACCTTCTTTTTTTCTTTTTTCTTTTTTGTGATAATGCACTAAAGCAAAATGGATGAATGGAGTGGATATAAGAGAAATGCATAACCATGGCCCCCACAGGAATAGACTGAGGTTGGGGGATTCCGAAGCCGCGTCTTGGTTAGGTAAGGGCTACCTCGTTCTTTGAGATCGCATTCCAGGAAGAAAAGTAACCCGTCTTCAATTATTAAAGGTGACGCTGATGTGTGCCTACGGAAACACTGGAGATTGTAGTGTGCCAAGAGTATACAAGACAGTCTGCTTAAATATTTACCAATCCAGACCATCCATTAGGTTTTCTTACTTTTAATGGACCAATATCTAAAAAATCCCAATGTTAACTGTAGGATACTAACAATGAAAAGATTGGCCTCTCATTTTATATGTTGTTTGGAAAGATATGGACGGATGTTTTCACCTGATCAGCGTGAGTATTTTTTCATGGCCAATGGAATGTTGGTCAAATCTGATGGACCATCCTGATTGTTGATTTTGACCATTCATGCGTCTAAACCAAGAGACGAATTAAGAATTTAAGAGCATCGGTGTTCCCTTGAGATACTGAATCATTTTCTAAAATGTACTTTAAAAGAGTATCTATGATTATAAACATCCATGTGTAGACTTTACACGTGTCATCCATGTGCATAAGACGGACAGACCAATTCATGGGCCTCCATTTCGATGCAACACAGGCTGAAATTCACATGGGTCAAAAGATCTCAACTGTTTGATCAATGGCCTTTAATTTGAGTGTTGAAAGGAGCAATTGTGTAGGATTACCTGATAATAATGTCTTTGGGCTATACTCATTCACTTGGGGATTGTTGAAGACTTACATGACCTAAAATGTGTTGGTAAAACAGATGGACGGAGTCGATATAGCTGAGATATCACGGAGGGCCCCACAGAGGTTAGGTTACAGGGATTCTATCTTTAAAAAAAGCATCCTCTCTGTCGATCATTTTTGTCATACCTTCCCTTTCTTCGTCTCATACTTTGGAGCGACTGCCGTGAAATACGAATTTGTCATTCCTTCCCTTTCTTCTTCTCATACTTTGGAGCGACTGCCCTGAAATTCTGGTTCGAAAAGCTCAAACCTGGGAGTTCTCCAATAGCCGTAGAGAAGCATCCTCTAATCTTATTAATTCCCGGTACGCTTCTCTCTCTTCTACCCACCCATTGATTTGGTTTTGATCAGGCACTCAGGCTCACCAAAGAAGTGGATTGCTTGGCCCATCATGATGTCCGTGTTTTATCCACACCGTTCATCCATTTTTTCTAGCTTATTTTAGGGTATGCATGAAAAAATGAGACAAATCCAAAGCTCAAGAGGACCACACCACGGGAAAAGTAGGGATAATAACGCCTACTGTTAAAACCTTTCAAGGGTCCACCATGATGTTTATTTTCCATCCAACTTGTTCATAAGGTCACACAGATATGTATGAAGGGAAAAAGCAAAAATCAGCATGATCGGAAACATCAGAGGCCACCAAGAAGTTTTGAACGATAGGTGTTCAATCTTCACTGTTTCCTGTAGTGTGTTCCACTTGAGATTTTTATATGCTTCATTTTTAAGCTCATGGCCTAAAATGAACTGGAAAAACGGATGGATACATGGATAAAACACAAACATCACGCTGGCCCCAGAGTCGTGCCCCCAGGTATAGCCCTGGTGGCACGTGTTGTAGGCAATCCAATTCTTTTATTTCTGATTAAATTTATCTATGCCTTCTAATATCATCCTTACATAAAGATATGCAGGATAACTTCACATACAGCCGTACACAACTCTTAGGATATATTCTACTTGTATAAATACAGTATTATGAATAAGTGCTTATTAGTCATTAATGGGGTAACAACTTAGTGGGTGTTGCCCTATTGGTGTGGGGTCCACCTTGATGTACTTCCTGTATATCCATGTCGTCCATCTGTTTTTAAATATCATTTTAGGATGTGATCCCAAAGATTAAGAAGATCCAAGTCTCAGGTGGACCATACCACTAGAAACAGTGATGATTGATCATTAAAAGCTTTTCCTGGGCCACAAAAGTTTTGGATCAACCTGATATTTGTTTTTACCTTCATCCATATCTTCTTGACATTATCAACAGGTTAGATTGCAAATAAACATTATGAAAACCCTATGATGGGCTCTTTGGAATTTTTAATGGTGAGGCACTCAATTGCCACTGTTTCCTGTGGTATGGTCCACCTGCTATTTGGATCTACATATATTTTCTAATAGAATGTATTCTACAACCTGTACCGACCCGTAGCACCCAGAAGTTTTGTCATGGTGTCTCAAACCTAAGACCTATTGGTTGTAAAATGCAGACACAACCAGCAAGGTATCAGGCTCTTAATTCATTAAGCCCTGCCTCATTAGTCAATAAATGAAGATAATTGTCAAAGGGATACCTCCCATTAGTTATCTTCATCGTGTTTTCTATAAAATGACAAAAACACCCATCATTAATGATATAGCTTAATTAGTTAAATGTAAATACCATATTTAAGAAATAATTATTATTAAAATTTTTTTTTAAAAAAAATAAAAAAATACCAACAGCTAGTCTTCTTGGCGGATGTGGATTGCATACGAGCGCAGTGACTACTGGTCAGTGCTCTATGGGCCCCACCATAATGCATGTGTTTTATCAACGCCATCCATTCATTTTTGCATATCATTTTATGGCATGAGCTCGAAAAATGAGCTAGATTAAAATCTCTAGTGAACCACACCATAGGAAATAGTGGTCATTGAGAGCCCATCATTGAAAGCTTTTGGGGGGCAATAAAAGGTATGGATCAAGCTAATATTTGTGTTGTATCCTTATCCTTGATAGACTCCCACAAGTTTCAACCTCAGGTCAATAGGTGGTAAAATCCCACTGCGGCCTGATTGTGGGTGGGTAGGTGTGCATGGGTAGGTGTGGGGTGTGGGGTGCTAAAAAATACAAAAGCTAATATTTGTGTTTTCCCTTCATCAGGCATGTGTGACCTAATCAACAATTTGGATCACAAATAAAAATTACAGTAGGCCCTAGGAAGTTTTTAATGGTGGGTAGTCAATCAACACTGTTTTCGTGTCGTGTGGTTCACCTGAGATTTGGATCTGACTCATTTTTGGGCTCATTACCTAAAATGATCTAAAAAAAATTAATGGATGGTGTGGATAAAACACATACATCATAGTGGGGCCAATGGAGCACCCACTGAACTGGGGCCTACCATGAAGTTTGGGAGAAATCCACCCTGTTTATCAGTTTTTCCATAAAGTACATGGACGAGGCAGATACAAATCTGAGGTGGACCACACTATAGAAAATAGTGGTGCTTGAAAGCCTATCATTAAAAACTTCATAGGGTTTATTTTAACATTTATTTGCCATCCAACCTGTTGAATAGGTGAAATTTATGTGGTCACAAGAAGTTTTAATGGTGGGTGTTCAATTTCGTCTATTTCCTCCGGCATGGTCCACCTGAGATTTGCTAGATCCATGCTTTAAAATGAGCTGGAAGGTTAGATGGGCGATGAGGATGAATCACATGCATCATGGTGGTCCCAAAGCGCACCCAACAGCACCGACCAAGACCAGGACCAACCACCGCTACCGAATCCCAGCATGAATGGGAGCGGATTAGGTGTTACGTGGGGAACACCTTAGTGGGTGTTACCCAACCACTCCAACCACATCCGAAAACTAACTTTGAGCTGTCTGTGAGAAATCCATCAGTCCAACAGTTTCTCTAGCTCATGTTAGGAAATGATCCCAAAAATGAGACACATCCAAAACTCAAGTGGACCACACTAAAAGACACAGTGGGGATGGAAGACTGGCCGTCAGAAACTTTACAGGACCATAGAAGTTTTGAATCAGGCTGATGTTTACGTTTTAAGGTCTTCCCAGTTGGGATGAACTTGTGAACGGTTTGGATGGCACATGAACATCATCATGGGCTAGGGGACAGTTTTGAATGCCTTGCATTTCTATCCCAACTGTTTTCTCTTGTAGTTTGGTCTACTTAGTTTGTAATCTGCCTCATATTTGAGATGTCCTTACATGAACTGGACAAACTGATGGACTGGTGGATTCTTGCGGACGTGTCATTGGCCTCACATAAGGGCACCAGCAACTGGCTTCGCAAATATCAGGCCATTGTAGTCGTGAATTGGGCATCACACCGTCAGTTATCCATTCCCTGCCATGAATTAGTGTAGATCCTGCATGAATTACAGTGCAGCTGTGTTTCTCCTGTGACGCGTGTAGACTGCTATGATCGCACATGTGGGAGATTCAAATCTAGGCCATTAAGCATGTAGAACAAAGAATCAGACGGGTCTGGTCATCAGCTGGATAAGAAGGGAAGGGAGGGTGAAAAATGTTTACGCCATCAGACGTTTTGATTTGAAGAATATTAATGCCACTGGGCCCTTTTCCTGGAGCTAAGCATGAGCCAAGCCAGCTCGGTTAGCTTGCTCGGCTCGGCTCGAACTAGCTCAATTCAGCTTGATTCGAAGGCTAGATTCGAACCAAGCCGAGCCATTTTTTACAAGCTCAAAATGAATTTCAAGCCGAGCTCAAGCTAACCCAGGCTCAATTCGGCTCAGCTCAGCTCAAAGTTCGGCTCAATTGAAGCTCGATTCAGCTTGGCATGGCTCGGCTTGGATGACTAACTTGTAAAAAATTAAAAAAATATATTTTTTAGTACCACATTGGAAGTGAACAAAGAAATGAGAGATTAAACTCTCTATAAAAGTAAGAGGGGGTGTCAATGGGCTTTGGGCTGCCTTGGAGAACAATTTTAAACAATTTTAAGCTTGTCTTTTGGACTGGGCCTACCAAGCTCGAACTCGGTCGAAAACTTGATCGAGCTAGCTCGAACATGTCAGTCCACCTCGAAGCTCGAGCTGAGCCAAACACGAGCTAGGGTGGTCATTGAGTCGAGCTCAAGCAGGGCTTAGCTCGGCTCGTGCTCACCTCTACCTTTTCCTTCTCTAATGCAGTATGTTTCATCTTTATAATCATACTCACCCGAATCCCATGAATAACCTCACTACCCAGTTGGCCTAAACATGTAAAATGGGTTAGGCCGCCTAGGCACGGCACGACACGATGGTTAACGACACGCAGCCCGGCTCAGCATGTTGATAGGCACAACCCAACATGGCACGTAAAATTTGGTCGGTAGTGCTAGGCTGAGGCGTCAGCCTGTCGGGCTGGCACGGCCCGCCAATGGGCCCAATGGTAAAAAAAATAGAATATAACTATTTTTTAACCATTTTACCCCTCCCAACAGTCACAACACAACTAGTTTAAGAGGTATTTTGGTCTTTATATCATTTTTGTCCATTTTGCCCCTCCTAATAGCCATAAAATAATATAGGAAAACGGTATAAGATTATTATTCACTTTATTTCAATATTCTACACTCATTTGAATACGAAAAAAAAAAAGATTAAAAAAAAAAAGTTAACAAGATATAGAAAAATAGGTGGGCTGGCACGGAACGTCACCTCCTAGACCGTGCCATGGGCCGTGCTAGGCCAACCCTGATGAAAATCTGGCATGACACAATACAATAGGGCAAGGTTGTGTGGTTGAGATTGTTCTATACTATCAAAAGGGCCAAACTTTCCAAACCATGACCGCTGGTGGACCCGTGTGTCAATTATTCAAGAAAGCGTCTCCAATTATTAAAGGGGACGCTGATGTGTGCCCCAGGCACATTAAAGCTCTTAGAGTGCCAAGGGGCCTACATAACAGTCTGGTCAAATATTTATCAATCCTAACCATCTATTAGGTTTTCCTTAGTATCCGTGGGCCACTACTAAAAAAAAATCAATATTGACAAGAGAATGCTTTCCAAACATTGTCCTCTTATTTTATATGTCGCTCATTAACCTGAGTATTTCTTGATGGCCAATGAAATGTTTGGTCAAATCTGATGGACGATCCTGATTGATGATTTTGACCATTCAGCGTCTATCAGGGCAAGCATTACGAGTGTCAATATGTCTAGTTGTCTACTGAATCATTTTATAAACTGTACTTTAGAAGAGTATCTAAGAGTATACATGTGCACGTGTAGGCTGTACACGTGTCATACATGTGTACAAGGCAGACGGACCAATTCATGGGCCTCCCTCTCGATGGGATACAGTCGGAAATTCACATGGGTCAAAAGACCCCTACTGTTCGATCAATGGTTGAAAGGAGTAACTGTGTAGGATTACTTGATAATATGGTCTTTGGTCTATACTCATTCACATGGGGATTGTTCACCATTAAATCAGGAATACATGTAATAAAATGTGTTGATGAAATAGATAGATGTAGTGGATATAGCACAGACATCACGGTGGACCCTACAGAGGTTAGTGTACAGGATATTCACATGTAAACCCCAAGTTTCGATAAGTACACGAAGAAAAAAAGTAAAGCATTTCTATCTTTGAAAAATCATCCTTTCTACAGGTCGTTTTGTCATTCCTTTAGTTTCTTCTTCTCAGATTTAAAGCGAGCGACGTGAAATTCTGGTCGGAAAAGCTCAAAGCTGAGAGTTCTCCTACATCCGAAGAGAAGCATCCTCTAATCTTAGTAATTTTCTGGTATGGTTTTCTCTCTTCCACCCAATTACCATTGAATTCGTTTTGATAATGCAGTCAGGCTCATCAGGGAAGTAGATAATTGCTTGGCCACCGTGATGTTCGTATTTTACCCACACCAACCATCCATCTTTTCAAATCATTTTAGGGCATGAGCCAAAAAATAAGATAAATACAAAGCTCAAGTGGACCACACCATAGGAAACAGTGGGACTAATAACCCCTACCGTTAAAAACTTTCAAGGGTCAACCATGATGTTTATTTGAATCCAACTTGTTCATAAGGTAACAGAGCTGGATGATGGGAAATAGCAAAAATCAGCACGATCCGAAACTTCTGAGGCCACCAAGAAGTCTTGAACGGTAGGCGTTCAATCTTCACTATTTCCTGTGGTGTGGTCCACTTGAGCTTTAGATATGCTTCATTTTTAGGCTTATGCCCTAAAATGAGCCGGAAAAGTGGATGGATGCATGGATAAAATACAAACATGACGCTGGCCCCCAAAGTCGTGCATGTGCTGTAGGCAATCCAATTCCGATCACAAGCATTTGTCGTGCCATGGGGCCATGTGGTTGGACGATAGGCAATGTCCATTTCTCAATGTTTCTACACTTGAGCCACATTCCAAATTTACTTCTATTTCTAAGTAAATTTATCTATGCCTTCTAATATCATCCTTAGATAAAGATATGCATGACAACTGCACATACAACCATATACATCTCTTAGGATATATTCTACTAGTATAAATATGGTATTATGAATAAATTACAATATAGATAATTTAAATCAACAGCTGAACCAATTCTAGCAATCTGTGTGGGCCCACATTTTATTGCACGTGCTTCTCAAAAAAATTATTCTAATTGAATATAATCTAATTCCGATCAGCGGCTAGTAAAAATGGATGGCAAGGAGTTGGTTATAATAAAAAATGACCCGCTTTTCATTGGCCACTCCTTGGAAATGGTACTTTGATAAAAGGGAATTTTACAAAATACTACATCATTAATATCATATTTACATCCCAATACCTTTTTAAACTAACTTTTTATTAAGCTACTCATTAATCAAGATACTTCTTAAAGGATACCTTCCGTTGTACCTCTGCTCGGACCTTCAAGCATCTGACTATATCTGTGTGGGGGCCCACTGTGATGTGTGTTTATCCACGTTGTCAATCCTTTTCCTAAGATCACGTTAAGGTAAGGGCCAAAAAATGAGTTAGGTCCATCACTCCAGTGAACCACACCAAATAGAAAGCTTGGGTTGCATTAAATGCACAAAGCATTAGATGCAAGTTGCGTTAAATGCAAGAGTCATCTTTGGCGTGGTCCACTATAGCATTGGATCTGCCTCAATTTTGGGCCCACATATTATCATGACCTTAAAAAAGGGATGGACGTCATGGATAAACAGATACATCATGGTGGCCCCCACATAGATCTGATCAGACCCTTAAAGGTCCCACCAGGACACAAAAAATGACAAAAACGCTCATCATTAATGATATAGCTTAATTAATTAAATGCAAATACCATATTTAAGAAGTATTTATTATTTAAAATTTGGAAAAAAAAATCACCATGATCATCTTCGTGGATGATGCGGATTGCCTATGGGCATAGTGGCTACTGGTAGGTGCTCTGTGGGCCCCACCATAATGTATGCGTTTTACCAACGCCATCCATTCATTTTTACTTATCATTTTATACATGAACCCAAAAAATGAGCCAGATTCAAATCTTCAATGAACCACACCATAGGAAACAATGGTCATTGAGAAATGAGAGTCCATCATTAAAAGCTTTTAGGGGCAATAAAAGTTATAGATGAAGCTAATATTTGTGTTTTCCCTTCAACCAACCCTATGTGACCTAATCAACAATTTGGATGGCAAATAAACATTACAGTGGACCTTAGGAAGTTTTTAATGGTATGCATTCAATCAACACTATTTTCTTGTGGTGTGGTTTCTCTGGTATTTGGATCTGGCTCAACTTTGGGCTCATGTCCTAAAATAATATGAAAAAGATAATGGATGGTGTGGATAAAACATATACATCGTAGTGGGGCCAATGGAGCACTGACCGGAGTGGGGCCCACCATGGGAGAAATCTACCCTTTTCATCAGTTTTTTCTAGATATACATGGATGAGGCAAAAACAAATCTGAGGTGGACTACACCAATAAGAAACAGCTATGCTTGAAAGCCGACCATTAAAATCTTCATGGGTCAAATGTAATGCTTATTTGCCATCACCTGTTGATTAGGTCACATAGTCCTAAATGAAGTGAAAACACAAATATAAGCTTAATCCAAAATTTCTGTGGTTCCCAAGAAGTTTTAATGGTGGGTGTTTAGTTTCCACTATTTCCTCCAGTCTGGTCCACCTGAGATTTGTTGGATCCATGCTCTAAAATGAACTGGAAAGTTAGATGGACAGTTAGATGGACGGTGTGGATGAATCACATGAATCATGGTGGTCCCAAAGTGCACCCAACAGCACCAACCTTCTTATTGGAGGGGTCACCATCCCAGTCCAAATGGCAGTGGATTTTTATTTATTTATTTGTGTGTGCGTGTGTTAGTACACCCACCCCCTTGTTAGTCACACCGCAATGTTAGGAATCAATACCAAGACCTCAAGTGGTTGAAAGTTATCTTCACTCAGTCTCCCACTTGAGCTTACACATACCAAGGGGTCCACCTTAATGATGTGGTATATATCCACACCTTCCATCCATTTTTGCAGCCCATTTTAGGGCATGGTCCAAATCTCGGATGGACCACCCCATAGGAAATAGTGGTGATTGAACACCTACCATTAAAAACTTCCCAGGGACCATTGTAAGAAGATCTGTAATGTTTATTTTCCATCCAACCCATTGATAATGTCAACCAACTTGGATGAAGGGAAAACACAAAGTTCAACTTGATCCAAATCCAAATCTTTTTCTATGAAAAGCTTTTAATGGTTATTCACCACTTTTTGCAATGATGGATCCACTGAAGAATGTGATCATCTGCTTAAATTTTGGGATAAGGCCCTAAAATGAGCTGAAAAACGTGTGGATGAACTAAGTGGGTATACAACACATTCATCAAGGTGAGCCCGGCACGGTATCACCCACCCTGTTACATGGGTAACCTGGGTAACACCTAATTCGCTCCCAGTCCGATTGAAAGAACTCTATCTAGACTATCAAAAGTGGACAAAAGCATTCAGCTTTAATGAAAGTGCTTCCCACTTTTGATAAAGAGATCCCGTGCTTTTATTTTTCAATGCGAGGGATGTTATTTGCAGCCAAGCAATCTGCATGACGCGAGTTGCCTGCCCCAGCCGCTCCAACCCCATTAGAAAACTACCTTTGATCTGTCGGTGAGAAATCCATCGGTCCAACAGTTTCTCCAGCTCATCTTAATTAGGACGATCCTAGAAATGAGACGGATCCAAAACTCAAGTGGAACACACTAGAAGAAAAATTGGGGATAAAAGGCTGACCATCGAACACTTTGCAGGACAATAGAAGTTTGAATCATGCTAATATTTACGTTTTTAGGTCTTCCCAGTTGGGATGAACTTGTGAACGGGTTTGGATGGCACATGAACATCATCGTAGGCCAGGGGACAGTTTGAATGCCTAGCATTTCTTTCCAGACTGTTTTATATAGTTTGGTCCACTTGAGTTTTGAATCTGCTTCATATTTGGTATATGTCCTAACACGAACTGGACAAACTAATCGACGGGTGGATTCTTAAGGGTACCAGCAACTGGCATCCCAAAAACCATGCCCTCAGTTATCCATTCCCTGCCATGAATTAGTGTGGACACCTCATGAATTACAGTGCAGCGTGTTTCCCCTGTGACACGTGTGGATTGTTAAGATCGCACATGTGAGAGATTCACATCTGGGCCATTAAGCAGGTAGACACATGAATCAGACGGGTGTGGTCATCAGCTGGGATAATAGAAGAATGCGTGGTGAAAAAGAGGCTGCGTTCAGGGAACCTTCCTGTTTGCTACCTAAGGCGTACATGTGGGGCCCATGGTTAGTTTAACCAATCCAATGATCTGATGGTCCCATCATGGATGAACCATGACCAGAAGAATCTGTTCATTTGGTCAATTCTAACCTTTCCAATGTTGGGATGTAGAAACATGGTTAAAAAGAAATGCACCAGCAGTCCAAATTCAATTGATAAAAGGAAAAGGATTTGATGGTTAGGATCTTCCAATTTGGGAAAGGTTTTGAGCATGTTTCATCCATGATGGAGGCCATCGGATCATCCAAGAAATATGTCAGATCTAGTCTGTTCATCAGCTGAAACATCATATTTTCACACCACAAGGAATGGTGTGAAATCTCGATAATGCGAGAGATTTGCCCCATCTGATTAGAGGGCATTTGTTCTTGGATAGAGTGGGTTTGGGTAGTCTTCGATTGGGTTTATGATGTTCTTAGGTATATGATAGGCAGAGCTGTTTCAATTTTGTCGGAACGTCCGAGCCCGAATGAGCTGTACAATCTTATTCCTGGATGAAATGAAATTAATTTTCTTAAAAAAAAGAAGAAGAAGGGAACGGTGTGAAATCATTTCCTGTGCTATACTCATTCACACGGGGAAAGTTCAACGCTAATGAGGATAAATGCATTTATGCCATACCTACCAAAGTGGTGGGGCCCATTGTGATGTATGTCATTTACATCGATGCATCCATCTGTTTTGACAGATCATTTTAGGGCAAGATCCTAAAAGTTATGTGGATCCAACTCTTAGGTCAATCACCACAGTTTGGTATTAAGGGACCACACAACTATCAGCTTGAATTGATCCAAAACTTTTTATAGAACAGAAGAAGTTTTCAATGGTTAATCACCACTGTTTCATGTGTTATGGTCCACCTAAGATTTGGATCTGATTCAGTTTTTGTAATGCGCCGAAATTTTGACTTTCGTGGACAACACGATGGGTCGAGCTTTCGGGTGTTAACTCATGTGTGTCAGGGTTACGTTTCTACACACTTACCTGTAATTTCATACATTCATGGCATACATAGCATAATGACGGAAATTGAAGTTTTTATTCCATAAATATTCTATTCTAAGTTCTAAATCAACATAATAAAACATGTTTAACCAAACATTTCCACTTATTATTTCTATGAGAGACTTATTACATGTTCAAAGGAAAAATAAATCTACTCTACAAACATAATGAATATAATCCATCTTCAAGCCACTTCGGTTTCATCGTTCGTCACTTGCTGCCACGAGCCTTCGAGCACCCCATCGTAATGTTCGATTCTCTTACTGGATCTTCACCTGGATTATCTGAGATGTGGTTGGATAGCGTTAAACGCTATCATAGTGGGGAATATCCTTTTAAGACAATCATGATAATAATAGCACAGAGTAAACGCAAGCAGGATATCATTATTTAATCAAATCAAAACAATTCAGTAAAAGATCTTTGTTAATGCAATGCATGACATGCATGCTCTGGCAAAGGCACCCTAACTAAATGAGATGGGATCACTCCACTCTTCTCACCAGCCACTAATCACTAGAGGTTCTAGCTAGGACGGGATCACTCCACTCTTCCCATGCACCAAAACCCAACTAGTGAAACGAGCTCATGTACACTTTCACTAAATAGCGAGAGAGAAACGGGCCCATGCACACTTTCTCTAACGCCCGAGGGGCTGACCCACCAAGACAGGTCCAGTGAATGCATGATTAGTTTCTCCTTTATTTAAGTCAGTTTAGCATTCAGCCAATTAAATGATGTATACGTCTAATAATCACTCATTACCCCAATCAATTCAAGAGTTTTCATATTCATCAATTCCATACTCTAGTGGATCCATCACAGGTAACGAATCGATAAGGATCCCTTAGCACGTAAACAACAGTGCGCAAACGGTAGTGCCAAACTTAACATTATGGCATATGTAATCAACAACACATACATGGTAATATCAATACTTAATCATCAATATAAGGCATATTCATTCAATAAGACACATGGTAATGCCAACTTTCATAATAAGGCATATTCATCCAAAACATTCTCATGGTAATGCCAACGTAACAAGGCCTCGCACAGCTTCTTCTCTTTACATCATACGGTTACATCAGTATGGGGTTAAGGGGCGTTCATTAGCGTAACATCCATATACAACATCCCTTAGTAAACAACACATCTATCATCATGAGCATGTGACAACGTAAATCAAGCATAATCTCCTCATAAGTATGTTTATCATCACAATTCTTTTTCCAACCACTTATGCATAGTTCATATATCAAAATTCAACATACACAACAAGGAACATCATACAATTCATATTTACATGGAAAGATTTCAACAAGCACAGTTTCAAGAAGTCACGTAACGAAATCCTAGTTTTCAAGCATAAAATCAACATACAATTTAATATTATCGTAGATGAGCTTAAAGGAAATCCCCACCTCTAATGTTTAGTTGGTTTGAGACGTTGCTAGGGCCGTGAAGTATCTCTTAGATCCAAAACCTAACATGTTTAACAGAAAATACGAAATTAATGTGTAGATCAATACGATTTTCATCACCACAACCAACTAGGGTTAGATCTACACCTAGGGTTAGGGTTTAGGCTAGATCTAGGAAATTAAATCAAGGTTTATACGACTGACTTCTCACAACAGCGATGTAACTCGAAAACTCCACTGAGTCGACTCGGCTTGGCTCAACTCAATCTCAAATTGATCAAGGCCTGCTATAACTGCATCAAACTTGCTTCAAATCCAGTTTGTTGCGTTAGCAACACCTCCAACTCACCCACTGAAACCAGCCATCCGATAGACAGCTGAGTTCACCGGTCGGGTCCTAATACTCAATGTTCTCTCTCTCTCTCTCTCTCTCTCTCTAGACTTTTCTTCTTCTTCTTCTTCTTCTCTTTCTTTCTTCTTCTTCCACACCTGCTGGAAGTCCAGCAGGGAGGCTGGACAACTCTGACTCAATAGATGACCTGGTTGAGTCGGCCCAGTGCGGCAGCCCCTCGACACGCACTCTCCCTCTCTCTCTATTCACGGTCTCTCTCTCTCTCTCTCTCTCTCTCTCTCTCTCTCTCTCTCTTTCTACTCATGGCCTCTCTCCCTCTCTCTCGTTTTCTCTCTACAAGATCAGATGACTGAGAAGAGGAGACATGCGGCTAGGGAGGTATGAACTAGGGTTTTTAAGTCGGCCGAGCGTTGGGTGATTGCGGAACGTGGTTTGAGTTGGAGGAAGAAACGGATCTGATTCTGGGTATCTTTTGCGTGTGGGACTCGTTGGGAAGCTAGACGGGGTCCATACGAGGCTCTGGGTGAAGTTTGGACTGATCATGTGGAGCGGATCAACAGATCTGGATCATCTAAGTCTTGAATGGTGGTTTGGAGTGGGCCACAACGTCTTCAGTTGGTAGCAGGAATCAGATGGATCCAGTTTAGGTGGGGTGCAGCTCGGTTGGATGGGTTAGATGGATCATTGGGGTCCACTTTGATGGACGGTGTGGGGTGCACAGATGGACAGTGAACCACGCTGTTGCCGCTGAAGAAGAAGAAGAAAAAAACTCTTTTTTTAGTTACGTACGGGAACCCGTGCCGCTGGAGAGAAGAAAAAAGAAAAACTCTTTTTTTTAGTTACGTACGGGAACCGTGCGCTCTGCATGGGCTCGACAGGTAAGGTCCACTATGGCTGATTTTGACTATATGCTCTGTCCAATAGGTGGAAAACACAAAAATAGCCGTTGACAAGAAAAATGAGGTAGATCCGAGTTAAGGTGGGCCACTTATGAACCAATTTCTGATTAGAGTATTTGTAGAATGATCAGAGGGTTGAAATTCGACGTGTACGGCTAAAATGTGCCCAAGAGCTCATATATGAAATTTTGAGGTGAAAATGATTGTCAGAAACTAAAATACTTAAAAGTGTCACTTTAACTTAAGTTTAACCAATGGCATTTTCGTAATTATCTGAAAAATGTGAGATTTTCGAAATCTGATCTTTCTATAACGTTTATGGGATCATTCTAAGCAACTTTTGTAAAGGGTCCTCTATCGGATCTCCTACGGTTGGTCCGATATTTTCAAAACAAGGGAAATGTACGATATTTAATCAAAATAAATAAAATAAAATATTCAAAAATATTTAAATTATTTCTAAAATTTTGGGGTGTTACAGTTTTTGGATCATGGCCTAACATGAGCCATGAAAGTAAATGGATAGCATGGATGTAAGGCACATACATCACGGTTGGCCCCACAACAAGGGATCCACTGAAGCCGCGTTCAGCAGAAGGAGCATGTACCAAACATCACTCCTTTTGGACGATCTTAGCCATCTGATTTGGCCCACTGTATTGAGATTTGTTTGTATTTAAACGGCTTATATTTTACCTTCAGTCGTGTAATTGAAAGCAGCCATTTGGATGGTTAGAGGGTCATCTTAGCGACTGTCATTCTGTCCATAAACTTTTTAAACTCTGGATGAGTGAAATAAACGAATCTCCTCTTATCCTAGGCTCTTTGGAGTCCATTATGATGTCTGCGTTTGTTTCCACTCTGTTCATCCTCATGAGAACTCATTTTAGGACATGAACTACTTGAACATGAGAAAAATCTAAAACACAAGTGGGCCTAACTGTTAAAACCTTCCTGGGCCCACCATGATATACGTATGGCATCCAACCATTTCACAAGGTGATTCCCACTGGAGGGCTGAAGGGAAAATAGAAATATCAGTCCTATCCAAAACCTATGTGGACCACCAGAACTTCTCATGGCTTGGCATTTTCGTCCGCACTTTTCTTGTGGTGAGGCTCACTTGAGTTTTAATCAGCCTCATGTCAGAGCACATGTCCTGAAATGAGTTTGCATTACAATTGATAGAATAGATAAAGCAAAGGCATTACTCTAGCCCCAGAGAGCTTAAGGTTTAAACCATATAACCCCAAGCGAGTGCTGTCCTTTTCTAAGTTCAACTAGTTAACTTCATTTGGGTCTGGCCATCTCAATAGCTTGGAAGGTCCATCACCTATAATATCCATAGAAGCTTTTGAATCCTCTAAACCTATTTTAGAATACAAACTGGATACAATTCATTCAAGATGAATGATAAACTTTTCTACAAAAACAAAAGGAACAACCTCTATTTGTTTGAAGGGAAGAGCTAATATGTAAAAAATTACATTGATCAGCTGATTTTTAACCATCTGAACAACAAGCACTTAGAGCTACTTCGGAATAGCACAAGTGGAAGGCAAGTAATTAAAGTTAAACTGTCCAAATTTGGGTCCCACCTTAGATGTAGCACAAACCAAATATTAGGGTTATTTTTTTCCAGAGGTATTGGATTGGTGGATCAGGATTGGAGGATAAAATCAAAATATCCAATGGTCATATTTCCACGAACAGATGTCCACAATCAAAGTTTCTGATTTCTCCACTAATATGGTTTTTTTGAGTAGATGTATATGCCATGTGTACAATTTGTAATGCTTGCTTGCTGATCATGCGCCATAAATTGCTAGATTATCAAATAAATCCCCCTTTCTAAAATATAATTAGAAAAAGCATGTAATTTTGCCTCTATGGTGAGATAGGATCCAGCATGTGTCGCGGCTCATTGGGGCCCAACGTATGAGTGTAATGATGATCTGATCCAGTAATGCCATATGCACTATGTCAAACAACCAATTTAAGAAACTCATGGACTACTTGATTAAACTTTTTGACACTTATCAATAAAATTTAATATTTTCAGTGATTTTTTTTTTTTAACAAAGAAACCATATATTACTCTAACAAAAGGCCACTTACAATTCGAGCAAACCCTTGCTACAAAAGACTCAAGGAATCTGCCTATCTTATACCCCCACCCTCTAAAAAGAAAACCATGCTACTCTTTCCCTAATATTTTAAGTGATTTTATACAATTCAGATTGATTGGCAAATCCAATTATTTAATGCTTAAATTAAATTCATTGAAAATTGTTTGTTTTTTTTTTTTCAGTCCTCCCTTCACTCAATGCTAATGTTTAATGCAGAAAGTATTGGTGAATTAAATTTTTTTCAATTTTGACTAAAATATTTGTAACATTATTTCAAAATTTTATTTTATTTTATTATTATTATTTTTGGGGGGGTTAGTTCACACATCCCACTGTTAGTCACACTTCTATGTTAGCCACCCCCCACGCCAGGAATTGATATCAAGACCTCAATGTTGAAATGAGGTTATCTTCACTCAGTCTACCACTGTCCCAAAGGTCTTGGGAATTGATATCATGACCTCAATCTACCACGTTCGGCACTTAATTTTTAAATCTTACTTTCCAGCAAACAACACATTTTTGTCAACACTAAAAAAAAACTTAACGAGGAACTCAAAAAGTACTCTGCTTTAAGTGTTGTTTATTAACTTCGAATTTGAAAAACCATCCATAATTTTTTTTCTGAATTTTTTCAGCGATGGAGG
>PVNU02003391.1:0-92201 GCA_003013855.2 Liriodendron chinense
CAACCTGGAGTGTGTTTCGATGGATGAGTTCCTTTAAGTACTCTTCCGCCACCTCCTCCATTGTAACTCTACCTGCATCTTCCACGAAACCCTCTGCCACCCATAACCTTATCAACTTCTTGCGGTGGATTAGATAATCCTCCGGAAACATACAACAATACAAGAAACAGTGCTTAAGGCGGTAAGGTAGATAGTAGAAGCTAAGCAACAAGATGTCCTTTATTGGTTCCAGCATTTGATTGTAATGCAACTGCCAACTTAGATTATTATAGAATTGGAACCATTCCAACACGTTTGCATCTGTCAAGGACAGGAGGCTGCCCATGGAAATAATCGCAAGTGGCAGACCACGACATTTTTCTACTATCCATCCAGCCAATGGCTCGAGCTCTGAAGGACAGGGTTTGTTTCGAAATGCCTTCTTACAGAAGAGCTCCCATGCCTCTTGTGGATCTAGAGGCCGAAGCCGTAAGACATCGTTTCCATCTCCCGCTGCAAAAGCCCCCACATCAGTGTTTCTTGTTGTAACTACTAACTTACTTCCACATCCGCAGTCTGAAAATAGGACACATAGTTGATTCCAATCATTCATACTCCAGACATCATCTAAGACAATGAGACATTTTTTCGATTTGAGATGTCCTTTAACCATGCGCCTTAAGTCGCCAGCATCCCTGGTGGCTAGGTCATTGGGAACAACCTCCTTCATAGCCTCAAGGAATTGTTTTATGATAGTCCGCAGTAGTTCATCAATTCTTAGAGTCTGTGAGACCGAAACACATGCGGAGCAGTCGAAGTGATTCTTTACTCGTTGATTCTTGTAGGCATTTGTGACAAGAGTGGTCTTGCCCACCCCACCCATCCCTGTCACTGACATTACCATGCGCCGCTGTTCTTCCTTCACCAACCATCTGACTATCAAATCTAATTCTTCATCCCCACAATGTCATATTCCTATGGAAAGAGAAGTTTCTACATCACGTTGCCACATTTTGCTAACATCATGAGAGCTTGTTCCTTCTCCTATTTGGTTGAAACCAAAGCGACCTCCTCTGTTATAAAGGTTATGAAACTTAACCTTGGTTTCTTGGAGTCGGATGGCGAAGCAACGCTTGTCGTAGAGATTCTTCGGGAAGCGAACAATGTCAAGGAGAAAGTCCCTGAGCCCACCTTCACGAGGCCTGTCCATGCGATACATGAACTCGTCGATGATATCCTCCATATCATATGTGGCATCTCTAACTTGCCTCACCCAGTTTCTCACTCCATTGCTTTCTTTTCTTTTATCAGCATCCTTCAACAAAGCTTGCATGCTATCAAGTTCCAGCTTGATTCCTTCTACTTTCAATCGCGCACCGTACCACTTATTAGGGATGCTTCTCGAGAAAGAAGGGCAGTAAGAGTTTCTAACCCGAATTGAACGACACTCTCCGTCATCGGAATTTCTGTAAAATAAGAAATGAAGACAACCAATGTCAGATATATGAGTGCGGATCGTCTATGTTGAAGGCACAGCAAATTCCTGCGGTTGCCCTCCTCTTTTAGTCCACGTCACCAGTCATCACATCAGATGAGGTTGGCTGAGAAAATTAAGAAATAAAAAAATGGGAAAAGGTACTATGCACTCGACCTCATGGGAAGTTCCCATGAGGTCGAGCGGTGTGGGACCCACTGTCATGTTTGATGGGCATCCACACCAAGCATTTTATGGGTCCCCTATTGGTTATGGGATATCCAAAATTCATCTGTATCCGGAACTCAAGTGGGCCATACCAAGTGAAAGAGTGTAAAATCATGCCTACAAAATTTAAAAGCACCTGTTGGGTCCAACTTAAGTTTTGGATACAGTTGAAATTTGGTGTGGCATCTTTTCCAAGTGGGAAACACACAATGGATGGTCTGGATTTCTCAACCACATTTCATTCTAATCCTATAAAACGATCATATAGGTTTCAATGGGGGGATATTCACTCTTAACTTTTTTCTATGGTGTGGCCCACCCAAGTAATGGATTAGTCTGATGTTTAGATCCATGGCTCAAAATAGAATGGTGCATCTGACTGATGGTATGGATGCCTATTAGATATTACAGTGGGGCCCAAAGAACTTGATCTCATAGGAAGCGCATTGTACCTTTTCCCTAGAAAAAAAATTACATACGTCTTTAAACTTTGTACTTATACGTATTTTCATATTCAGTGCCCTCTCTCCGTGGAATTGGATTGACTAGTATAGAACATACCAACTGCGTAATGACGTGGCAAATTACATCTCTGAGCCCTACTAGATATATTTATGTGTTATATCCACACCGTCCATCCATTTCGCAGGATCAATTTAGCACATGAGCCCATAAACGTGGCAGATCCAAAGGTCAAGTGGACCACTTCATAGAAAGCAGTGGGGATAAGGATAATGACGCGCACCATCGAGACCATCCCAGGGCCCACCATGATGTTTATTTTCCATCCGACCTCTTCATAACATCATGAAGATGAGGATGAAGGGAAAACATATCACATCGATCCAAAACTTCTATAGCCCCAAGAAGTTTTCAATGGTAGGCGTTCAATTCCCACCACGTGCTGTGGTGTGGTCTAGTTGAGCTCTCGATGTCATTCAATTTTGAGATCATTCCCTAAAATAAGAAGACAAGACGGATGGACGGAGGGAGTGAAACAAATACATCAGTTGGGCCTCAGAGAGTCCTTACAAAGTCCTTATATCACAGTGTGTCCCACGGAGTCTTTACACCTCCAAAACGGAAGACATGGGGAGTGTTTGGCATCTCTACTCTAATTCAATAAGGGCTTTTTGAATAAGAATGGTTTCATTAAGCTATTTTTGTTCTAGTTATTGTTTTAAATAAGCCAATTTGGCAAAATCTCATTAAAAAAAAAAAAAAAAAACTCTTATTTAAAATAAATACGTTTGATAAAACTTTCAAATAAGAATTTTTATAAGCATAGTTGATGTCATTTTAAAAGATTACAACAACTTAAATATAAGAGGTGGACCGTCCATCATGTGGGGCCTAACATCAATGCTAATTGTCCTTTATGTGGGGCCCATCAATGTCCACTACCCAACATCAATGCTAATTGACCTATTTGATGTGTATGTTCCGTCAGGTTGGGCCACACTTTGATGTGGGTCATCTATCATGTGGGGCCTACCTTTGATGTGAACCTTTCATTATGTGGGCCCACCTTGATGTGGAGCCCCACTTCAATATGAGTCATTCATTATGAGGGGCCCATCTTTGATGTCCACCATCCATCATGTGGGTCCTACCTTTGTTGTGGACCACTATCATGTGGGGCCCACATCAAGTAGGTAGTCCAGCATGTGGGACCCATTTGATGTCCACCATCCATCATGTAGGTCCCACCTTGGCTGTGGAGTGTCCACCATCCGGGTCCAACGTTCAATATGGGTCATTCATCATGCAGGCCCACTATTAATGTCAACCTTCCATCATGTGGTCCCACATTCAATATCCACCATCCATCACTTGGATCCTACCTTTGATGTGGACTATCCATCATGTGGGTCTCACCTTTGTTGTGGACCATCTATCATGTGAGGCCCACTTGATGTGGATAGTCCATCATGTGGGACCCACCTTTGATGTCCACCATCCATCATATAGGTCCCACCTTTGCTGTAGACCATCCATCATGTGGGACCCAACCTTCAATATGGGTCATTCATCATGTGGTCCCACATTTAATGTCAATCTTCCATCATATGGTCCCACATTCAATGTCCACCATCCATCATGTGGGTCCCACCTTTGCTATGAACCGTCCATCATATGGGGCCCACTTGATGTAGATAGTCCATCCATCATGCGGGGCCACATTTTAATGTGGGTCATCCATCATGTGGGACCCACCTTTGGTGTTCACCGTCAATCATGTGTGGCCCAATCTTCAATATAGGTTGTTCATCATGTGGGCCTACCTTTGATGTCAACCTTCCATCATGTGATCCCAGTTTCAATGTCCCCCATCCATCATGTAAGCCCCACCTTTGATGTGGGCGTTCATCATGTGAGGCCACCTTTGATGTGACCATGCATTATGTTGGCCCACCTTGATGCGGAAACCCAACTTCAATATGGGTTGTTCATCATGTGGGCCCACCTTAGAGATATTCTAAAGAAGAGAAGAGGGCAAGATGGGAATTACTTAAAAACTTTAAAGACAAACTTGTCCAAAAATTAATTAAAAATGTCTACTTACTTAAGCTAAATAAGCTCTTAAGGAAAAAGTGACCTCCCTATCACTTATTATTTAAGAGCTTTTTCGCTAGTTTCTAAAAGAATAAGCTCTAAATTGAAAGCTTTATGAAAATGTCTATTTTCGTAATAAGAGCTTATCTTTTTAGAATAAGCAAATAAGATTTTACTAATAGATTTGCTAAACATCGCCCCCACAATTTGGCCGGTGACCCCAAAAATAGCCAACTAGCTAGTGTCAAAGCTCTTTGGGCCCCACGATGATACACGTTTTTATTATGCTGGCCATCCTTTTTGCACTGCATGAGTCCAAAAATGATGGAAAGTTCAAATGGACCGCACGCGGAAACAATGGGAATCAAATTCTTAATGTTGAAATTTTCTAGGTTTTGAATCAACCTAATATTTGTGTTTTTCCTTTATTCAAGGTTATGTGCCCTAACGAAGAGGATGGCAAATAAATGGTGGACCGGGGGAAGTTTTTAATGGTGGGAGTTCAATCACCACTATTTCCAGCTGGTGTGGTCCACCTGAGTTTAGATCTGCCTCATTTTTGGGTCAGACCCAAAATAAGCTGCCAAAATAAATGGACGTCATAGATAAAACATATACATCATGGTGGGGCCCATGGAGCTTTTGACACCGATTGGCTGGTGGTAGGTCCCCACCCCAACCGTGTCCAAAACGGATGCCCTAAAATTGTGTGGCCCCAATTATATGGGTCATCCATTATGTGGGGCCCACCTTGATGATGTCCATTTAACATTAGGGTTTGATCTTTAATGTGCACCATTCATTAGGAAGAGCCTACCTTTGATGTTGGCCATCCATCATGTGGGGCCCGCCTACAATGTTATTGTCCATCATCATGTGGTGCCCACCTTTGATGTGGATTATCAACCATGTGAGCCCTCCTCCCATGTAGGCCGTCCATCATGCAAGCCCACCTTGGATATGTGCTATTCTCATTAGCCCGACCTTTGATGTGGACCGTCCATTATGTGAGGCCCACCTTGATGTGGATCATCCATCATGTGGAGCCCACCGTTATTTATTACCCATCATGTGAGTACACTTTTGATATGGATTGTCCATCATGTGGGCCATACCTTCAATGTGGAGCTAACCTTTGATGTGGACCATTCATTTTATGGGTCGTCCATCATGCTGGACCCACCTTAGATGTAGGCAATTCATCATTATGGCCCGACCTTTATTGTACACCATTCATTATGTAGGGCCTGCCTTTAATGTTGGTCATCTATTAAGTAGGGCCCACCGTTAATGTTATTATCCATCATGTAGGGGCTACCTTTATTATCCACTTCCCATCACGTGGACCCATCGTGTACACCCACATTGTCCATTCATGTGGGGCCTGCCTTGATGTTTACCTACCATACAACCTGTTCATGTTGTCGCACAGACTAGGATGAAAGTAAAAAAACAAATATCAACTTAATCCAACCATTATGATCCCATTGTCTGGACAATGGATAGTTATCCATTGTTGAACTAAATCAGGTGGCCCACCGTAATGTTTAATTGCCTCCACCCTGTTGATTAGGCACACAAGAATTAGATGTAGGGAATGTACAAAAATAACTTGGTCTTAAACTAATGTGGGCCCCACCACAACAAATGGTGGGGACATGCCTACCTTGGAAACCTCCTTAGGACCCACGATGATGTATGACTTAGACCCATGCAATCCATCCAGTGGGTGAGACCCACTGTGATGTATGTATCTCACATCCACGCTGTTCATCCAGTGGGTGGGACCCACTGATGTATGTGTTCTATCCACCCGTCCATCTGTTTTGCAAACCCTATTAAAGCATTATTAAAAAAATGGAGCAGAATCAGATCCCTAGTGGGACCCATTGTTATGAGCCGCTTGAGGTCTAGCGGGTGGACCCCACTTTACAATTCAGTGGAGACAATGACTCTTACAGTTGAAACCTTCTCATGTGACCGTGGACCCCACTTTACAATTCAGTGGAGATAATGACTCTTACAGTTGAAACCTTCTCATGTAACCATGGACCCCACTTTACAATTCAGTGGAGATAATGACTCTTACAGTTGAAACCTTCTCATGTAACCATGGACCCCACTTTACAATTCAGTGGAGATAATGACTCTTACAGTTGAAACCTTCTCATGTAACCATGGACCCCACTTTACAATTCAGTGGAGATGGTGACTTTTACGGTTGAAACCTTCTCATATAACCATCGTTGAAATGAATGGTAAACAACATACTTGTCAACTTTTCCTCTTTTTCGGTTCTCCTATTTCTCTCTTCAACAACTTATGAAAAGTAGAAAAGATTAAAAAGAAAAAAAAACCAAAGTGATTATGCAATTTTAAGTAAAAAAGTTACTTATTATTAATCATAAACCAAACTTATATGAAATAAGTTACTTTTCTACTACCATGAGTAGAAAAGATAACTTATTTGGTTGTATCCAAACAGGGAGTGCCACTCAATGTTAGACTCAAGGCCCAAAAATCAGCCCCACCATAAATTGCAATCGGTTGGTTAATTAAAATCTAGAAGTTTTATAACCTTTTAATTCTACTGGGTTTTGAAAAGTTCAATAAAAGGACACGTCGTTGATGGATTGGATGTTACTAAAATGTTAAGGGCCTAAAAAAAATAAAAAATAAAAAATCAATTTTGTATGTTAATCTTATATTTGAAAAGTTTGTATTGGATCCGGCCTTGTGAGGAAAGGATCAGAGAGGGGGTTAGTACATAGGACCAAGAATAGCTTATGTCTTCTTATTTCCTCTCTTTGATGCTCTACAGCTGAAACATTACATGTGCACCTGACACTCTCAATCGGCCCTTCATCATTCAACTCCTGCAACTATCACAATGCCTGACATGTATGGGTGAGACCACGACTATGGTGCCCAGAACATAATCATGCAGTCGAGGGTCAAACTGAGGATATTGTGTGCATCAGGCAACAAGACAAGGATTGGCACAAAATAAGTAACTACTCTTTTTAAGTGATGATTTGACGGCAGATAGACTACTCTTTTTAAGTGATGGCAGGTGCAGACGATCGAATGAGATATCCCGTGGCTTTATCGTGCTCGTGTACAAGATCAGATCCATTCATCAGCTCTAGCCTGATGCCTGTACATCTTAGACCACAAATTTAGGCCGGTGATCAACATATTAGCTACACTTTTAATATTTATTTTTATACTGAGGCTGAGTTTTCTGTTCACCGGGAACATGAAACTTCCTTGTTTGGCACCTATTCTGTTCATTTGGGGCCAATGGTTCATTTATCCAAGCCATAGATCTGATGGTTGATTTATCCATAACATCACTTCTTTTTTCCTTTTCTCCATTGAATTTGGATTTGCATTCTCCTTAACCAGTTATGTACATGAAATGAAGACTTTTTTTTTTTTTTTTTTTGTTCTGCGTATAGTTCATCCATGATGGGACTCTCAGATCAATGTATTGGAAATGGAGGTCACTGATCATCCCACCATGTAGGCCGTATGGGAAGACAAATGGTGGTGAGCCTGAGTCCATGGTAAAAACAAAGTCATATTAGGAGAGAGAGAGAGCGAGAGAGAGAGAGAGAACCATACCAGAAATTACTAATGAGGATTATAGGATGCTTTTTTTTTTTCCTTCCGCAGGAGAACTCCCAGCTTTCAGATCTTCGAATGATGATTTGACGGCAATCAAATTCTGAGAAGAAAAAGAGGTAGGAATGACTTAATAATTGATTCGGATGATGATTTTAAAGATGGAAATGCTTTACCTTCTCCTCTTCGTATTCTTGCTTGAAACCTAGGGTTACATGAATCCCATTTAGCTCTAATCTCCGTGGGGCGTACCATGATATCGGGGCTATATAAACTCCATCCATCAGTTTTGTCAAATCATTTTAAGATATGATCCCAAATATGAGGCTGACTGAAACTCAAGTTGGGGACACCACAAGAAAAATTTAGGAATGAAATACCCAAGGTAGAGAAGTCAGTGAGGGCCACAAAAGTTCTTTTTCATGCCCACTGTCTCAGAGTGGTCTACTTGAGTTTTGATTTTTGCTTTTATTTGTGTTTACATCCTAGATGAGTAGTGAAACTGATCTACAGTGTTGATATAACACAGGCATTCCAGTAGGCTTCAAGCTTAGGGTTAGACCAGATTCCTTTATTTCAGTCATCCAAAATTTAATATAGTATACGAAATTATTCAGTATGGATAGGGCAGTGGTTTAGGCGCTGAATGGTCAAAATCATGGATCAGGATCATCCATCAGATTTGACAAAAATTTTAATTGGATCCGCGGAGACCATCCATCCATGGCTTGCAAACCCAATATAGAGAATGAGAGGCCGTAGCGGAAGTGGATTAGTTCTTGCCCCCACCTCCAAACAAGGGCTCTATGGGGCCACCATTATGTATGTGTTTTATCTACGCTGTCCATCCATTTTTTTGACAGATGATTTTAGTGAATGAGTCTAAAAATTAAGCAGGTCCAGTGGAATGCACTGCAGGAAGCAGCTACAATAACGAAACTCAGTGTTGAAACCTTCCTAGGGGCTACCTTGATGTTTATTTGCCATCCAACCTGTTCAAAAGATCATATAAACATGGATGAAGGGAAAACACAAATATCAGATTGACCAAAAACTTCTGTAGCTCACAAAAAGTTTTTAATAATGGGAGATCAATTCCGACTGCGGCCCACTTGAGCCTTGGATCTGCCTATTTTTGGGTTCATATCCTAAAATATGTCTGAAAAAATGGACAGACGGTGTAGATGAAACCCATTCGTTGCTGTGGACCCCACATAGCCCTGCTTGGACGGATTATGATCCAGGCGGGACCAGGAGGCAATCTGCTTCCATTGTTTTTTTGCTGTAATTAATGTTTTACTTTTTTTATTTTTTTAATCTTTTCAATGGTTGATTGCCAGGATTGATGAATATTGGACCAGACAGAGAGGTTCAATGTATCCAGGACGCACATCAGCGTCACCTTAATTGGAAGATAGTTTCCTTTTCTTTGTTGTTGCTTTCCACCAGCCGGCATCGATTTGAAAGTTCTGTCCTTCAGGTAGTACGGTGCGCTCTCAACCACAGCACTAAGAAGGAGTGGGCCCTTTCCTTGAATAATTGAAGATATTTAGATGGCTTTTTGTCAGCCTCTTGTGCCCTTAGGTACTGCACTGGAATTTAAAATAATAAATAAATTAATAAAAAGTAAGTGAACGCACACTCTTGAAAACTTCTTAGCATCCACCTTAATATTTATTTACCATACAACTTTTTGATAATTGTCAATAGGCTATTCGATTAATTTAAATAATTATCATGGGAGTACCTTGTGTTAAAGGTTTTCAATATGTTACCCCATTAATTTAAGTAATTAACATTGGAGTACCTTATGTTAAAGGTTTTCAATATGTTACCCTATTAATTTAAGTAATTACCACTGGATTACCTTCAATTAAATTTTTTTAACAGGAAGTTGAGTCAGCCATGCAAGGGAAGGTTATACGCATCAGGTGGGCTCCATGACGATATTTTTATGTGAAATCTGCCCCCATCACGAAGAGTGCTGCTCCATGTTAGATTCAAGGCCCAAAAATCAGCCCATCATAAATTGCAATTCGATGGTTAATTAAAATCTAGAAGTTTTATAACCTCTTAATTCCACAGGGTTTTGAAAAGTTCAATCAAAGTACACGTCATTAATAGATTGGATTTCAAAAAATAATAAAAATAAATAAATAAATAAATTTGAATTTTCAAAACTTTTCTATTATGTTGCATTTCAAAAATCTCTACAAAAGCCTCTTCTCCATCTCCCTTCTTCTCGCAAGTAGGCGTAGAAAAATAACATGTTGGGGGCATACAAGCATTAAGAAGGAGAGGCATTACAAGTATGAGCCTCATAAATTGCATTGTACGTTTATTTTAACTTACAAGTGCTTGTAATAGATCCAGCCTCTCAAAAATGAATTAATTGTATGGAGAAAGAAAGAAAAGAAAAGAAGAGAAAAAAGGTGAAACGAAACCCGAGCTTCTATGAATGAGGATTGAGTTTACATGGAGATGGTAGAGATGTGGCACTGACACCATTTGAATAAGGGCCTGTGAGGGTACACTGACACATACCAGGTCAGCACGTGGGATGGAGCTCCACCATTCATTAGGCAAGTAGAGCCACGAGGTCGTCTAGTGACTTCAGTGTCTTCTCGTAATAGAGGTACGACTCGTATATTTTGGGCGTCCTCACGTAATAATCCAGCTGATACAATTTGTTCAAATACGCATATATGGATATAGTAAAATAACGGCCACCAAGAACAATCGACCTACTTCAGGTGACGCCGTGTCTATGGTGCCAAGAACACATTCATGTAGTCCACGGTCCAAAAAAAAACTGAGGATGTTTTGTGCATCAGGCAAAAAAAAAAAAAAAAAAAGTCCCGCTGCATGAAGAATACGTGCATGTCTCTAGGGGTTATTTTGAGTAGATCGGCTTAATTTGGCTTTTTTAGCAACTTTTATGACCAGAAGGAGATACCTGAAATCCATGGAGAGATGACATACATGAATTCCAGGGAGGCTTGAAATCCAAGGATTCATAAATTGCCAAACATTGGGCAACTGACTACAAAAGCAGGCAATATGACAAGCACGATCGAGCGAAGAGGTTGGAAGGAGGTTACTTGGATTTTTTTTTTTTTTTTTTTTTCTCTGTAAAAAGAAATGCAATTCATGTACCAAAGGATGATGATACAACGGTTGTGGATACTTGCTGAAGCATACCTCCATTGTGTGTATATGGCATCCAATCCATGTGGCATATACTATATCAGAATAATTGGATTTACCGAAAATCATAACATTGTAAAATTCATGTGGCCAAACCATGTGAATTTAGAGGTTTTAGCAATGATTTTACACTGACCCCTGTGGTGTGGCCCACCTAAGTCTTTCGTTTGACTGATTTTTAGGTTTCATGGTGAAAATTGATATTGCTAATGTACGGGACAGATCTGATGTATATCTGTCCTACTTAGCACTTAATTAACACAAGTAACAATTTCTGCGTGACTGGGTAGGTGAGGCTGTCCTAAATAAAAATCATAGAATAAAAAGTTAATAATGATAAGCGATTACCTCTGATTTTTTTGTAGCGAGCTTTGCAGCGTGAAGAAGAAAACGAAGAAGAAGAAGAAGAAGAAGATGCACCAAAAAATAGCAGCTGCAGCAATTCAGTGCAAGTATATGAACAAAGTCTTTGTTGACTAGAGACAGACTATACTTTTTTAGAGATGGCAGGTGCACACGATCGAATGAGATATACCGTGGCTTTACGGTACACGTGTACAAGATCATATCCATTCATTGGCTATGGCCTGATGCCTGTGCGTCTTAGACCACAATTTAGGCCGGTTATCAACATATTCGGTACGTTCCTGTTCGCGGGGAACATGAAACTTCCTTATTTGGCACCTATTCTGTTCATGTGTAGCCAATGGTTCATTTATCCAAGCCATAGATCTGATGGTTGATTTATCCATACCATCAAATCTTTTTCCTTTTCTCCATTGAGTATGGATTTGCATTCTCCTTAACCATTTTTTCTTTTTTTTAAAGTTAGTCACACCATGCACCGACTCACCGACTCACCGATGGAGCTAGTGCGTGTCTCATTGGGATTTCCAACCTAAGACCTGCTGTTGAAACGCCTAGGCATCTTCAAGCTGGACCACCGTTATCATAAGATGTTTGCATGGGAGCTCTCGTAGCTTAGAAACCCTATCGTTAATCAGGTGAAGATCTCTCCTTCAAGCTTTACTCAACATTTTATCTCACTATTTGCTTTGTATATATGTATATGTTGTAGTGTTTCCTATATTCACATGTCATGTTACATAGGATTTTGTGTAAATTTTTGACTAATGCTAACATGTTTACATTTATAGGTATATTTTTAATTTATTTATTATGAATTATTTATGTGTTTGGAACTGTTACCTTATGCATGGTAAAGAAATGTACTTACCTACCTTAGGAACCAATTACGTAACCTATCTACGACATTTCTGAATCATTTATGTGGCATTGATGATTGCCTTCATAGATTGCCTATTTAGCATTTGGGGAGGCGGATTAGCTACTGACAGGTTGAGTAGCGATCTAGCTACTGAAGTGACGTCACCAACCTCTGTGGGTCCCACCATGATGTATGTGTTGTATCCACACCGTCCAACCATTTGGAGAGTTCATTTTATGGCATGAGCTAAAGAATGAGACAGATCCAAATCTCAAGTGGACCCCACCAAAGAAAACAGTGGGCCTTGATCTCCTACCATTAAAATCTTCTTGGGGCCACAGAAGTTTTCGATCAAGCTGATACTTGTGTTTTCCCTTCTTCCATGTCTGTGTGAACATATGAACAGGTTGTATCTCAAATAAACATCATGGTGGGCCCTAGGAAGGTTTCAACGGTGTTTCACTGTCCTCACTGTTTTCTTTGGTGGGGTCCACTTGAGATTTGGATCTGTCTCATTCTTTAGCTTATGCTCTAAAATGATCTCTCCAAATGAATGGACAGTGTGGATACAACACATACATCATGGTGGGGCCCACAGAAGTTGGTGACGTCACTTAAGTAGCTAGATCGCTACTCAACATGTCAGTAGCTAATCCGCGTCCAGCATTTGGGGTTAGCAACTTGACCTTGTGATTGACGGACCCCGTTGAACTATGCCTCTATGCTTTCTGACAAAGAACCCTTATTTTACTTTTGGTAGAATTTCAGTCATGGTAGCCCTTTTAGGTGGAACCCTCATGTAAGATTGGAAGGACTGCTAGCCTTAAATACCCTTGTAAGTGCATGGTTTGTAGGTTGGATGTTTAGAGATTAAATAGTCTAAGTTGGAAATCTATACCCGAGACAAGTAAATTTTATGAGGGGGCTTAACTAGTACAGGTGTATTTCACTTGTTTGCGTTACTAGTTGGTACATCATTATAGATCGCATGTCAGATGGGTACACATCTCCAATATGGATTGTTGTGATGGATTGCCTTTAGATTAGGATTCATCGGTTGTAAATACAAATCTAGAGCATGTCAAATTTTATCCGGTGCCTAACAATATGGGTGTATAAGAGCATATTTTATTAGTTAGTTAGCTTATTATGGGTGTCGCATGCTGAGGATTGTGCCTCTACAACTTGTATAGTCGAATAGGTTGTCATTGAAGGTTGTCTTTAGTTGTAGGATGTGTCGGTTGGAGACTGCATCTGAAGCATGAGGATAGCCCGAGTGCTTAATCAGGCGTGTTTTACTTTTACGCATTTTACCTACCGACTAGCGCGCTATAGGTGTCCCTTTTTGTTTGTGGATTTTACTGGGTGATTAGGGGTACGACTGTGCTTTTTGTATGCTTATCTACTAATTAACCATGAGAGGCCGTACACATGTCAAATAGATGTTGATCCTCGATCATTGATGTGGTTCTTGTTTGGTTGTTGTTTAATTAACATTCATTTATGATAATTGTTTATGATGTCGTTATGTATATATCCTTATTTGTTTGCATGAATATATAGCACAACAAAAACATATGTAGTATCTGCTTGATTTGTGGTGATCTATGCTTGGTTATTTTTTGTGTACAATCTTGAGGGTATCTCTTCACTATGAAAGTTTTTGATGCCTTCCATCTGACATATGTACATGTGGGTAGGAGTGGGTATAGGACTTTAAGGGGTGTAACAAACTGAGAGAGAGCGTGAGGCTACTTAGAGAGCGACAAAGTTCTCTACTCTTGTTTCTTTTGGTCGAGCCTCGCCCTCTTTCATTTTGGGATTACTGTGATGTGTGTTCCCGTACATGAAATTTGACTACTTAAACTTTATCTTTTAGGATGTTAATTATAATGCTTCCTGCATCTAGTTATAATTATACTCGCGTTTTGTTTACTGTTGTAATATTGATTATGACTCTGATTGTAGATTTTGAGCCTATGTTAATTGTACCATGTAACTGTTGAGTGACAAATTTTGCATGTTTAACCCCACGTTCATCTTACGTTTACATGAATTATGTGGCTAAAGTGATCTAATTACATGTGTTTTCATGTTTAATAGTGATTGTGTAAATTATGATGAATTCGAGCCAAAAGGATGATTTAAAGTCTAAGAGATGGTGATACGATGCTTGAATGGTATAGAAAATGTCCTGAAAAGTCAAAATCTATGACTGCAGGGCTGGAAAAGCAATATGCAGAAAGTGTAGAAATAGCCCTGGGGCTGTTAAATTGTGAATTTCGAGACGGTGCAAGTCTATAAAAGGGGAGTCGAATTCCACAAATGATATTTCCATTTTTTCATTTTCTTTTAGATTTCTTTCCTAGGAGTTTCCAGAGAGAGAGAGAGGGAGAGATTTTTTTACTTGATTCTTTATTCATGCAAGTTTATTAAAGTGTACTTTCTTTAGATTAATTCAAGTTTTTTTTTATTATTGTAATTTTTCTCCTCTTTTATTTATTCTTTTCTTGTCCCTTTTCATTTTTAAACATATGCTTCTAATTCTCTTCTAGCCAGAGCTAGAAGGGAAGCACATGGATTCAATAGATTATCCATCATGATGATTCCTTAATGATTTCATGATGGGATCTTAAGATTGATATATGTTATCATGTATTAGGAAAATCTTTGATCCATCATGTGAGAACCGTATGGTGGATGCTTAGATCTAATTAATACAGATTTCTTAGATGAGAGAGGCTTTTGATCTTCCACATTGTTTGATTTGTGATCTCATGGATCTCAAATCCTTACAATCCCTGGAGCCCAAAAGTATGTTTTAATGATGTAGAACTTGAGATTTCTAATCATTGACAGTTTTCTACTCCTTTTTATGTGCTTTAATTGTTAAATATTCTGACTAGACAGACCATAGTGTTCTGATCTAGTTGAGTTATCATTATCAGTCATGATAGATGGTTTGTTAAATCCATGTGTGGAACTTCGATGCTTTGGTTTGATTTTTCCATATCAATCCAAATCCTTAATTAATCTATTTGGGATAAATCATTTGATATCTATTTTCATTACTTGTTTAGTTAATCTGTAAGAAGCTTTCTCAGTAGACTGTCTTCGTGGGATCGACCCTGTACTCATAGGAATATTATAATTGAACCTCTGCACTTGGAGGAAATCAATCAAATTTTTGGCGCCGTTGCTGGGGATGGTATTGAAAGTTTATACAAGTCAGCTAATCGGGCAATTTTCTTCCTCAACTCTTCTATTTATTCCTTTTATTTCATTTCTTTATTGTTTTATCTTCCAATTAAGTGATTCAAGAGATTTCTCTATGGTCGGCTGAGCCGCTTCTGAGATCCGATTTCCCTTAAGTAGTTGAGAATCATTGCAGTACCGTATTTCTTTTAATTGTACCATGTAACCACATGGGAAAATCATTCCACATGCGGCTTGTAATTGTGGTAGCGTTCCTGAACTCAGCCTTTTAGGCAATGTACTTGGGAATCCAAGGGCGTTATAGTACCAAACAAGGAAGCTCCCTAAACTTAGACTCCTTTTCACTGTATATTTTTCTGGTACTATTATCCCCTAAGAAGAACAGAGCCGTCTGATTTTTGGGCCTACCTGATTAATGGTCCGTATTTGAATACATAGTTACATGTAATTCATAACAAAGCTTCACTATTCATGGTAAGCAATGGATAGCCGACGGTTTGTTGCCCAACTCAAGAGTGGGATGGCTTAATGTTTGGGACACAAGTTGCCTGTGCTCCTGCCCACGGGAACTATATGGAGCCCACTGAGATGTCCATAGGAAACCTTTCTTGTTCATCAGTTTCCCGAGCTAAGTAACAAGAGGCAGACGAAAAACTCAAGCTCACCACACTACATGGGATGGTAGGGATGGATGAACATGCGGCATTAAAACCTTCCCTAGGTCCATCATGCTATTCATGTGCCATCCAAGCCAACCACAAGGTCATCCTAGTTGAAATGACTGATGGGGTTTTCCTCCTCAAGTACAGAGGAGAGATGGTGCAGCTTGGGTGTGGGGGCGCCCGACCAGTTCTGGTTGGGCGACCGAAATTCACCCAGATGGACATTAAATCACTGGACTATTTTCATAATAGTCGGGCGCCCGATGGTTTGATGACCGAGCGCCTGGTGCCCAGGTTAGGCGCCCGACCGTGTTGTGGCGGGCGTCCGAAATTTGGCAGATGTATCTCAAATCTCTTTGGACGTTTTTGTGGTTGATCGGGCGCCTGACGGTCCACTGATCGGGAGCCTAACCACGAGCGGACTGCTTAAACACAATTTCCTGTTTTGGCTCTAATTCTTCCGGTTCTCTATTTAAGAGGTTCCAAAACGAGATTAGGGTATTCCATTAGGAGGTTTTCATGTCCTAGGGGAGAGAGAGAGAGAGAGAGAGAGAGAGAGAGAGAGAGAGAGAGAGAGAGAGAGCTTGTGGAAGGAAGGATACTACTTATAGATGTGATCTACTGTGCAGTCAATGTCTCAGCGCTTCTACGTCCTTGTGATCGATAAGATCCCTCCGTTTTTTATATTCTCTTATTGTTTATTCACTCCTATGTGAGTGAAGAAGGTTTGATCCAATCGGTGTGTGCTTGTAATCAGTTGTAACAGTTCTCTTTCATAGTGGATTGTTGGTTTGAACTGGGTCCCGTGGTTTTTTACCTCTTCGAAGGTTTTCCATATAAAAATCTCTTGTGTCATGTGGTTTATGATTTGATTTAGTTTATTGCTTTATCATATCTCATAATGCAAGTAATTTGGGGGGTGAGATCCTAAGGGTTTGTGTAACGCACCCAACAATGACCTTAAAACACAAATATTAGCCTACTTCAAAACTACTGCGGTCAGATGAGGTTTTCAACTGTAGGCAATCCATCCTCATTTTGTTCTGATAATGTGGTTCACTTGTGTTTTGGATCTGTCTCAATTTTGGAATGATGTACTATTATGAGCCGGAGAAACTGACGGACTGGGTGGATTTCTCCCGGCACTTTTTGGCGTGGCCCACGTAGTCTCCAGCCACATAAATTTCCTCTGGGGAGGGGAGTCGCAGGCAACTCGCGTCTGTATGTTTGGGCTAGCTTTCATTCAATCCCCTATTCTAATTTTATAGACCAAGTGTATGTGTGCCATGTCTACACGTGTGAGCTCTTGGGTTGGGCAGATACAGATTGTGTGGCTGAAGAAAGCATTCCTCTCAAAACCATAGGTGGACTTTTGTCCGCCTTTTGCTAGTCAAGATTAGACACTTTCAAACTGCGTGGGAAGGAAATAATTTGTTTTGGGAGAAATTATCCGGAGCTCACATAGCACTCCTAGTTGCATTGGATCACTTAGACCGGCCAAACACTTGATCCAGGCTGTACATGAGGTCCAACACAGATTTTATGTGCTACCATTCAAATATCTTAATAATCTGGCAATCACACTTATCTGATCATTGGCCTTTAATTTGGACAGTCCAAATCATTTACACAAAATAAATCCAATTTACAATTTGATCAATGTACTTATTGGGCCCATCATAGATTGCTTCTGATTTCAAAGAGCCACTTTTTTCAGGAATTCTTAACCATCCCATCCATGGTTCAAAAAAGGATGGCTAAATTAAGGGCAAAGTCAGAGGTGCATGGGATCATCCCATCAGTGTGATTTTTGCATGGTTGGTCATAAGAAGCTGATTAGCTGGTCTACCGCACACCGACGCTGGTGTACGTACGTGGGGTACTAAGACCAGGGCATTAGGTCCTCTGGCCTGAATGTACGAAAGGTTAAAAGAGAATCAAAGTTATGTAGGTCCCACAATGATGTATTTATTATATCTACATCGTCCATCCATTTGGAAAGATCATTTTAGACCATTAGATAAAAAAATTGAGTCATATCCAATGATCAAGTGAACTACATCACAAATAGCAGTGGGACAATAATTCCCACAATTAAAATATTCATACGGCCCACTATAAATTTTTTTTCTCCATCCAATCTATTCATAAGGTCACAGAAACCTGGATGAATAGAAAAAAAAAAAAACAAATATCAGATTGGTCCAAAACTACTGTGACCCCAAAGAAGGTTTCAATGGTACATGCTCAATTTCCTACTGCTTTTTGTAGTGTGATCCACTTGATTTTTGGATTTGTCTTATTTTTGGGCTCATTCATTACAATGTGTGGACCCTCGCCGATTTTTCCGCGCTCCCACACGACGTCGTTCTCCCTTTCCTTTCCTTTCGAAAGAAGAAAAAGAAGAGGTGCGTGAGTGCGAAATCGTCGTTTGTGCCACTGGCTTGCCTCGTTCTCGAGGGCTTCGTTTGGTTGTCGTATTAAGCTGGATGTGTTTAAGTGAGTTCAGAGTCGCCACTAGCCAATTACTTCGAATCTACAGTCGGCTAGACCCCGTAGAAACGTTAGAGAAGGGAATCCGAAGATTCCTTCCTCTAAAATGACTCCTGTTGATCTGCGGTCAGAGATTCAAGGTAAGGGATCACGGTTACAGGGTGGGAAGAGGTTAAGCACCCCACACACTGCCCGTACCGAAGTACGGTCTCTACTTCACAGAATCGATCGAATACTTGAAAGTCTAGTTTAATCCTCGTATATTCTCATGGATGACATGATGCATGAATGCGGGTCTGAACAGTAAGAGTTTCTGATGGGCAGGTTCCAACAACGGGCAAGCCCAGAGCATACGCTCGAACTGACAGGTGCTTAATATAAGACGTATGCAGTGTGCTTGAATGATCAAGGTGTTTTATGGTGAAGCATGAATGCAAGTCTGAACAGTAAGAGTTTCTGATGGGCAGGTTCCAACAACGGGCAAGCCCAGAGCATACGCTCGAACTGACAGGTGCTTAATATAAAGACATATGCATGTGTGCTTGAGTAATCAAGGTGCTTGTAGTGAAGCAGGGGGGTTGGAAGGAAAGTAAATGTTGCACTTATGCTAGATGCAAATGAGATGATGCTGGAAAAAGAATAGCTGGATGGACGGAGGTGTCGCAAGGGTTGGCTTCGAGTGACTGGATCAAGACTTGGGTGGCTTGGGAGGCTTGGACCAGTGGTCAGGCTGGGCTGGACCAGGGCTAGGCTCTCCTCACTCGGGCTCTCCTTGGTGGACAAATGGGCTAAGGGTGGAGAAGGATGACTCAGACGGACGGGCTCTCTCTGGCTGAGTGGTGTGTTGAAATGAGAAGGGGAGGGGGGTATTTATAGCAGCAGAGAGTGGCAGAAGTCGTAATTTTGTCCGGGCGGCCTGCCATGGGCCGCCCGTACGGCCGCTCCTCGGTTTCCAGCGAGTACGGCCGTTCCCTCGGGGCTGCTGTTGGACTCGCTGGTCGACTCAGTGAGTTGACTCAGCGGGTCGACTCGGTGGTTTGACTCCACGGGTTGACTCGACGGGTTGACTCGGTGTTTTGACTCGACGGGTTGACTCGACGGGTTGACTCAGCGGGTTAACTCAGCGAGTTGACTCAGTGAGTTTGACTTTTTTGGGATTTTTGACTGGACTTTTTTATGGGGGGTTTTTCAGGGTGGTTTTTAGGACTGGGTTGATTGGGTTCAGGCTTGAACTGGGCTATGGAATGGGGCTTACAAGGGTGAGTTTGGCTGAGTTTGGACTTGGGATTTGGGGGTATGGTCCTCCATTCAACCAGCTATCTCTACCAACAGTGTAGCCGAAGGTGGGGTGTCTACAGATGCCCCTCTTTGGCAGAGGTTGCGTGCAACCGAATGCCAAAGCGAGTGGACACCCCACTTCTGACCCGGTCATTCATAGATCATGGTCTGAAATCTTTGCTTGCTTTTGCATCTGTGCCAGTTGATCGTTTGGAGATCGCTCACTTGCACATACCGCGAGAGTTTGGAGAAAACGTTGCGATTGTCCCTGCAGTTTGCTGCAACCTGGGTACCCAATCGCAACCCTTCCATTCCCGACCGGTACTAACATCGGAAAGGTACAGCAGAGCCTCTGCGTCGACAGTCTTACGAGGTTACTGACCCTGTGATTGATTGTATGTTTGATGTTTTCCCAGATCACTCCAGGAATACTTGTTTCGCTTGACTGTCAAAGTGGTTAGACGCCCTGCGTCCGATAGTTTTACGGGATTCTACTACGCCGACTTGGACTCAGTCAAGGTACTTCAGGCATCCACGCCTAGGTATGTGCGGGTGGGCTTTTCCACCCGGTCTGCTGGTTTTGATGCTTGGTTTGCAATTCATTCTTTCCTTGATTGTGGTCTGGAATCTATGCTTTCCTTTGTATCTGAGTCAGTTGATTGTCTGGAAATTGATAACTCGCACATACCGCGAGAGTTTGGAGAAAACGTTGCGATTGTCCCTGCAGTTTGCTGCAACCTGGGTACCCAATCGCAACCCTTCCATTCCTGACCGGTACTAACATCGGAAAGGTACAGCAGAGCCTCTGCGTCGACAGTCTTACGAGGATGCTGACCCTGAGACTGATTGTGTGATGTTTGATGTTTTCCCAGATCACTCCAGGAGTACTTGTTTCGCTTGACTGTCAAAGTGGTTAGACGCCCTGCGTCCGATAGTCTTACGGGATTCTACTACGCCGACTTGGACTCAGTCAAGGTACTTCAGGCATCCACGCCTAGGTATGTGCGGGTGAACTCTTTCCACCCAATCTGCTGATTTGGATACTTGGGTTACAATTCATCGTTTCCACCTGTTCAAATGGTTTCTATGACCGAGTCTTTTGGCTTTCATCTTTTTGTATCTTGGCATGTGGTACGACCGCACTGACACTGGAGTTCGGTTCGACCGTACTTTGAGTGCATTGGATCCGATGATCTCCGGGGAAACCGCGAGACATTGGATCTTATTTGATTTTTGCGTTGGCTCCTACCCAGAGATATGGGAGATCTCCGGATGTGTTGGAGGCAGAACGCTCTACTGAGAAAATATTTTTGGATTTTTGAAGAGATACCCACTCTGGGGAGTGATACTCCGTGGGGTTTTTATTTGCAAATAGAAATATTTTTTGTCTTTTTGAAATGAAAATCTGGTTTGCATATGCCTCCACTAGGGATGCCTGTGGGGTCTTTAGCTAACCGACTTTTATTTTGAAAGTAGGTAAACATGATGATTGGTGTGATGGATGCTGATGCATGGAGATGCATGATAAATGCATGGTTTGGTTCATTCTCTTTTCGTTTGATGATTTTGCTTTTGCTGGAGATGCAGGGAATTTTGAGCTTATTGCTTGTAGGGTTGTACTCCCTTGGGGATTTTTCTTTTTGATACGGAGATTTGGACAGCGGATTGGTCAAGATCCCGACCCGTGGTCGATCAGGTCCATCGTCCCAAGATGCTGTATCTTTGCTAATGAGAATGTACGAGGATATCATTTGACTTCAAGATGTTCTTCTGGGCATACATGTGATTGAGATGGTGTTTGGTTGCCCGTTTTGGTCAAGATTCCAATTTGCGGGCGATTGGATCCGTCATCCCATACTGTGAAGTGAGCGGAGTTCAAGACTCCTGAATTGTAGTGCTGGGGATGCTAATTTTTGTGATTTTTTTTGTAAATATGTGGTCCGAATCTTTACCTGAGCGATCAGGATAGAGATTGGTTATTGAAAACACAGGAAATATTTTTGTATTTTTGAAGATATTTTCTTTGAAAGCAAGAGAAATATTTTTGTGATTTTTGCAGATATTTGATTTGAAAGCGATGGAAATATTTTTTTGTGATTTTTTACGATATTTTGATTGAAAGCAAGGGAAATATTTTTGTGATTTTTGAAGAGGTGATTTTGCAATGTTTTTGTATTTTGTGATTTTTCTGAAATGCAGGGAAAAGATGTGGAATTTCCATCCACTTCCAGCTTCTACTGCTGGTAAGGCACCCGATCCATTTTACGTCAGCGAGCAAGACGAGTCTCACACAGTTAAGTGCCGTAGTTTTACATCTTCGGATGAGGGGATTTTGAGGGTTTTCAGTCAACACACCCACAAAGTTGCCTGTTCCTCATGTGCAATGCACATAGACCACGTATCGTCCGACGGACTCCTTCGGCCACAAAATGAGCCACATCCTCACATTTCCCTTAGTCAATCCAGTTTGGGGTCTTACGTTGCTCACAATTCCGTGAGGGTGAGCTTCTCCTCCCAACAGCCTTAATCCCCTTCATGAGTTTTAGGAACAGGGAACATCCGTCAGCTTCAACAGCGACTTCCAACTCAAGGTTGTCTATCACGGTGCGTTCAACACGAACAGGATTGCGGGGTTCTGCCCGCCTCAGCCTTTACCTGTTTAAAAGATTCCAGACACCCGTACGATCAAGTGTCAGCCATGTCTGGAACAGGTTAGGAAAGGAAGCCCCCGAGAAGTTAATCCCAGTGTAGTTTTAGGTCTTCGGACCACTGGGGATAAATTGGTGGATCAAAACTGGTGATGAAAACTTTTTTGTTTTATATTGTATATATTTTTTTTTTGTTTTGAAAAAGTTCCAGACTTCAACTTGAGTAATCGGGATTGACACTGGTTTTTATGGAAAGCTTTAAAATATTTTTGGTATTTTTGAAATGATCCGGGTTATCGAACCATGATCCCAACGGTCGAGGCCGATGCCGGTTTTTAGTTGAAAGCGAGAAAGGTCCCCCGAGAAATTAATCCCAGTGTAGTTTAAGGTCTTCGGACCATGAAACTGTACAAAAGAGGGGCAAACGTGTTTTTTTTTTTTTTTGGAAAAATGTCCGGTGTCAGCGGATGGACAATCCAGACTGATGCCGGTTTTTATTGAAAATCTCTCGGGATGTCGATCCCGACGTAGTTTAAGGTCTTCGGACCAAAACTTTAAAAGCGGGGCTGGTAATATATTTTTATGATTTTTGAAAATGTCCGGAGTCATTGATCTTGATGTGAGCAAACAAGACCGACACCGGCTTTTATTGAAAATCTCTCGGGATGCTGATCCCGACGTAGTTTAAGGTCTTCGGACCCAGACTTAGTAAAAGGGGGGGCAAACACATTTTTTATTTTTTCGAAATGATCCAGATCATCAGATCTTGGCCTGAAAGGCTGGGAACGATGTTGGTTTTTATTAAAAATCTCTCGGGACGTTGATCCCGACGTAGTTTAAGGTCTTCGGACCCAAAACTTTAAAAGAGGAAAGACATTTTTTTTTTTTTGAAAAATATTCTGGGTCATCGATTCTGATTTTGATGGTCGAGATCGATACCCATTTTTATTAAAAATCCCTCGGGATCTTGATCCCGACGTAGTTTAAGGTCTTCGGACCAGAAACTGTACAAGTGATGTATATATTTTTTTGGTTTTCTGAAAATGTCCGGAGCCACCAGATCTTGAAGAAGACTGATGCCGGTTTTATTGACAATCCCTCGGGATCTTGATCCCGACGTAGTTTAAGGTCTTCGGACCACAATTCATACATGTGAACAGTAATCAAGGGCAGAGATTCTTGGGATTCTTCTTGGAATGGTTTGGATCATCTGGTCATGCCTTTGGATGGTTGAGATCATTGTTTGACCAAGTCAAATTTTCCTTTCTTTTTCTTGAAAATTCCATGGAACTTTTCCACATCATCCACCCAATTTCTCACCCATTTCTCATGAGATGAGATTTTGGTGAGATTTCCTCTTTTTTCTCACCATTCTCTTCCATCACTTCATTCTTACATGGAGGTACAAGATTCACTTGCAACCACCCTTCCCAAGGAGGAGTTCTTCCCAAGGAGAGGGAGAGGGAGGTCGTTTCAAGTAGGTGGAGGCTAGGACGGCCTCCCATGGGCCGCCCGGACGGTCTCTGCCTCCTGGTCTCTTCAGGGGGCTGGGTAAAAGGGTGCCCTCCCCTTTTCTATATAACATGGGGCACCCTCCCCCCCTCAAACGTGCAATCTCTCTCTTCTCTCTCTCATACTCTTTCTTTCTTCAAGTTTCCTTTCTCTTCTTTGGTGGTCCTTTGCTCTTCTCAAGTGGTGGGCCTTAGAGAGGTCTTGGGGCAGCAAGGTGGTCCTTCTTTGGTGAGTGGTAAAGGTATGGACCACTTCCTTTCTCTTTCTTGTCCTTTTCCATCTTCATTGTCTCTTCTCATGGCCCTTTTTCTTTTTCATGTAGCTATTCAAAGAAGGTGTGAAGGTGGGCCCAAGCATTCTTGATCTTTTCTTAGATCTCAAGTCTTTCAAAGGTGGTGCATGGAGAAGGACATTGCAAGCTCTCCACTTCATCATTTTTTTTAACACTCCCTTCATGTGCATGTAAAGAGTGATTTTGCCATGTCATCAAGTGTGCATGGCAAAATACTCTATCTTTTTCATGGGAGTTGGGCCTCTTTTCATGTGTATCAAATGGGCTCAAAGTGAAGTCATGGCCCTTGGTGTATTTGATGGGCCCAATGCTTCATTTTGGGCTCCCTCTTGCTTTTTTGTCTTTGTCATTTTCTTTGGAACTTTCTTTTCTTCTCCATCTTCTTTTCCATATTTGGGCCCATGGGCATGGTAGGGCCCTTCTCAAGTTTTGGGCTCATGGGGCTTACTTTGGGTGACCCCATCTTTTGTCATATATGTATGGACCAAGATGACTAGCCCATTCTTCATTTTGGATCTCAAGTGGGCTAGTTTTCCTAGTTGGGCTTACATGGACAAGTGGCCCAACTCTTCCATCACTTCTTGATTATGATGTACATCCTTGTACAAGGTGTAGTGGGCTCCTTGGAGTTTTTCATGTGGATGGGCTTTTGGGTCTTCTTTGGAATTTGGACACTTTTTTTGAACCATGTGTGCCCCACTACACTTTGTCCATGTGGATTTTTTCTTTTCATGCTTTTTTTTTTATGGATGGAGGACTTGAGCTACTTGGCCATCTACAAGTCCCATGAGTGAGTTGTTCCAACAATCTCACTAAGTTCAAATGGTTTTTCTTTGTGGTAGGAATGTGATTCTCAAGAGTTTCCCTTTAATGTTATCAACCTCAAATGGATGATCCTCAAGTGAGCTATCCATACAACCATAGCTCCTTGAACTTTTCTATGGGGGCTTGGTAGATCACCCATCATCATTCAAATATGAGTGATTTCTTCTTCCATTTGTGAGAAGGAATGGTACCCATAAGTTACCCATTTTTGTCCCATGCCTTGGGACATTTTGGATTTTGATCTTCAAGTGGGCTATGTGTACCATTCTTATCCATTTTCATGATGGTTGGGTGACTCATCAAGCCATGCTCTTTTGTGCTCAAATGGTCTCCCTTTTGGTGAAAAAGTTGGTGCACATAAGTTGCCCAAACTTGCCTTTTCATGGGCATTTTCAACTTTGATTCTTCATGTGGGCTATGTGCATCGACTTTCTACCCTTAGCTTCTTTGATTCATATGTTTGTGGGTAGACCTCCTTGTTGCATTTTCGTGGTCAAAATTTTCATCAAGATGGGGCACATAAGGTTGCCCATGGTTAACCCATGAATGGGTCCTCATGTTCTTCAAGTGGGCTATGTGCCCTCTCCAATCCATTGAGATGAGGCATTTGGGTTGCTCTTGGGGACCCGTTTCCTTTCTATTCCCCACTTGTCCATGCATATGTGTAAAAAGATGGAGACATCCTAAGTGAGAATCATGACCTTGGCATAAAAGTGAGTCAATCCTTGGCCACATGTGGACTTTGAAGAGGAACTTCTCATGTGAAGTAGGACTCTCATCCTTAGTTGATCTCATGGCACTTGAGTGCATTTGTTGTCCAAAATGTGTCCTTGGATGATAGACCTTTCTTGCCTAAGGCATGCCATGCCACCTTCTTTAAGGTGGGCCTTACTTTTTCCAATGGGCCCAACACATATCCTAAGTGACACATGGAGTTGGACTTTAGATTTTGCATTTGAATGTGAGTCCAATCCCATGGGTTTCTTGGATGAGAATTTGGATTTTAATGGGTAAAGGATAGGGACTTACCTTGCCAAGCTTGTAGGATTCTATGGCGGATGGTACCAGGGGCCACCAAGTGGTTGACGAGGATGATCCTGCTTTCATTGTCCGCCGAGGGGACCACATGTGTTCCCTAGCTATGGAGCATCAACCTCTTCCTGCTATCAAGGGTCGTGGTACCAGGGATCGCTGGGACAATTGGATGAAGGAGCCGCAGCCCTTGCTTGAGCGAGTACTAGATGGTACTCCTTTTGCTGGCCTCCTCACCCTACGCTTCCATAATAACGACGCCAACCGTATGATGCTTGCGGCCCTTTGTGAGAGGTGGCGGGATGAGACCCACACCTTTCAACTCCCTTGTGGGGAGTGGGGAATAACCCCCTTGGATATTTACATGCAGATAGGCTTCCCTTTTCATGGGGCAATTGTCCCTCAAGTGAGCTCTCTAGCTCCCCTCTCTTCCACTGATTGGCTACGGCTTGTTGGTGACGTCCCTCCTGAGGGTGAATTCCAAGGCCATCAAGTGAAGATGCGATGGTTTTATAACAATTTTGCTTCTGTCGTCCCTACCACCGAGCGAGAGGCCCTCCACAAGGCGCGGGCCATGATCACTTATGCTTTTGGATCCTTTCTTTTTTGCCATGCGAATGAGAGAGTTGATCCTAAATTTCTTCGTTTAGTCGAGGATCTTCATCACCCCTATAACTGGAATGGGACCATCCTGACCCGTCTCTTTCAAGGTCTGGACAAGACCTGTCGGCATAGCCGGTCCTTCACAGGCTTCTGGCCTGTTGTTGAGGTACCTCTTCTTTCATCCTCTTTGGAGCCGTTTGCCTCCTTTCTCTCTCTGATCATTAAATGTACTTTCATCCAGACCTGCTTTTATGACCATTTTCCGCATCTTGCGCCGAGGATGCGAGATGACATTGAACCCGCTCAGTATCGCCACATGTACTGGCATCAGCAGAATCGTCAGCGGAACTCCCGAGTTCCCGGGGACAATTGGCGTGCTGATATAGACGGGCTGACCGTTGAGGACGTAAGTATCTTGCTTGTCTTTGTCCTTGTGCTGTACTTGTAACTGATCGTGGTAACCTCTTCTGCTGCAGTTTGCCCCGATGCCGTACGCTAGTTTCCCTCTCTACTACACACCCCAGCGTGTGGAGGCATATGATGCTTCATGTCTCCGTATTATGCTTTCTGACGCTGAGTCCTTCCAATGGTACTTGGGAGAGAGATTGCTTCGGCAAGTCACTGGGGTGGCTCGGGTCCCCTGTTCTGCACCTCCTCCAGCTGCTCGGATGCCAGCTGATGAGAGAGTTGAGGTTCTGGTGGGCCAGCCTGGCTTCCGTTTCACGATCCCGGATCGTGATTATGACGAGTGGTATCTGCTATTTGGCCAGGGGCCTTTGCTTCCTTCGCTTTACGTTCCAGGTGGCCGTCGCAGGTATGCTGGAGGTTCAGTGACTGCTCCTTTGATGGATCTTTATCGTCGGGAGCGGGACGCGAGGAGGGGCGATGATGATTATGTTGGTGACTTGTAGCTGGCTCTGCTTTATATGGTCTTGTACTTTTGTTTTTGTCCCCTTTTGTATCAAGCTCTTTTGGATGAATATACAGGCTTTGATTTTCTCCCAAATTCCTTGGTGATGTCTGGATGCTTTGACTCTTGACTCATTCCTTCATGATTTGTGATTCTTCAACTGTATGGACAATGACTTGAACGGTTTAGATCGCTTGTTTAGGCCCTGCGGGGCCCACTTGATGATTGGATCTCGGATTCTAGCCCTTCTTTTGATGATTGGACTTTTGATCTTGTCACTCCATGACTTGTGTAAGCTTCCCAATGGTTTGGATCTTGATGTTTTGGCCTTTGAATGATTCAGATTGATGGATTTGGCCCTGCGGGCCCACTTGAGACCTTAGCTTTACTTTGGGGCACCTCTTTTGATGATTTGTGAGGCTAGGAATGCTTCTTATGGTGTGGATGATGGCTTGAACGTCTCTGATTGCTTGATTTGGCTTTGTGGGCCCACTTGATGATTAGATCTTGGATTCTGGCCCTTCTTGTGATGATCAAACCTTTGATCTTGTTGTTTGACGACTCATGTAGGTTCTTCAATGGTTTAGATCGTGATGATCTAGTCTTTGAATGGCTTGGATTGCTTGTGGCCCCCACTTGATCACCTTTCCTTCTCTTTGGCTTGATCAGCCCTATTCCGGTCACATTGCTTCATGATTGGACCAGTGGGGCACCTTTTGTATGATCTTGATCATCTTCAGTCGAAATCTGGAGTGGACCGGAGCCTTGGGCGGCCCACGGAGCACCATCTGCTGACGTGGACTGTCAGCCTCACCTACCAAAAGCCCTGGAGCCAATCCCGCGGAGAGAGGAGGTTCGCGTCCGTACGGGCGGCCCAGGGCAGGCCGCCCAGAGCTCGTCTCTTGAGCGGCCTGGGCTGGCTCGTGCTCGGACATTCTCTGGTCCCTGTTGCTGCTGTCCCCACCTGCTGTGTACGTTCAGGTTCGATTCCAACAATGAATCTTCTCTTTGTCTCCTCTTTCATCATCATCTTGTCTTCATCTTGGTTTGTCCTTTCTTGGGCAATGGATGGTGGAGATTTGGGGGCTGTGGGGGCTGTCCAAGGTGGGTCCCACACTTCAGATTTTCAATTTAGCTTTGATAATGGGGAGATGTCTTTAATGGATGGGGGAGATGGGGCATTAAGAGGGGGCATTGATGAAGACTTAAGCTTGGTGGTTGGTGGAGCTTTGAATGGGTCCATTAATGGTGGGATGGCTGGATTTTCAGATTTGAATGGGACCTTCACCATGGGAGAAATGGATGGTATGGATGAGATGGGAGGATGGGACATAGGTGAGACTATGCATCCCTTGAATGTGGGCCCCATGGATGATGTGATGGATGGTGGTGATGGGACCATGATGGACATAGATGGGCTGGTCTCATGTTTGGATGGTATGGATGGCTCAGATGGTACCTTTGACGGTTTGGATGCTCTGGATGAGGGCCAGGATGTGCGGTATACTTCTTTGGGTGGACTTGATGTGATCATTGATGATGTCCCCTTGATGATGGACGGTGTGGATGCCTCGATGATCCCTTTGATCTGCCAGGATGATGATTGGATTCATGATCTCCTACTGGAGAGGGCCGCAGGTCCGGATCTGGCCGTTGATTCTTCGATCGGGGTAGCCGGGACCCTTTTGGATGGTTCAGATGCATTCTTTGACGGTCAGATTGGTCGGGATGCCACGATGTGCGGTGTGATCTTCACTGATGGCTCTTTTGGTTGGGAGCATTGTCCTTCTTTTGGTCATCGGCCCTTTGCGCACTCTGTTCACGAGGTGGGCGAGTCTTCTCATGCGGCTGAGATTATGACAGTTTCGGATGGCGATGCGACTATATCAGACATAGCCGTTACTGAGGGCCGATCAGGGGTTGTCGAGTCGGTAGAGGTTCCAGCTTTTCCTTCTCCTTCGCCTGTTGACCTTCCGATCCTCGACGAGTTGTCCTCGATTTCTGGGCCTTTTGTGCTGGAGGGGATACCGGTGAGGACTTGTCAGCTGCTTCCTCGTTCTTCTTGCTCGTCACGACTGCTTGCTTGGCTTGACAGTTTGTCAGCTTATGAGATTCGAGATTTGGAGTCTTATGGCTTCGGCAGTCTGATCCATATGGCCAGAGTTGATATTGATTGGAGGATGCTTGGAGCTGCCTTGATTGACTGGGTCCCCTCGTTGAACTTGTTCGCATTCAACGATATGGAGATGGGGCCTTCTTTGGAGGAGCTTGCACGCTTGACAGGCTTACCCTTGGATTATACTCAGTACTTCTCGCCGAAGACATCGCCGAAGACTGCTACACCGCAGAACTGGTTTGGGATCCCCTATCTTGTTCGGCCTGCAGCTGGTGGCCAGGATGCTGTTGTGTTCTCTTTGGACCTGCTGTATGATCTCTTTTCGGGTCCTCAGAGTATGGCCGGTTCTACCTTTGCTCGGAATGCACTGATGTTCTGTTTGATTGCTGAGGTGTTGTTCTCGGGATGGCGCAGGTCCCAGACTCCTTTGCTTTTTGAGGTGATGAGCCGAGCTGTCCGTCGGCAGGGGATCATTTCTCTCATTTTGGCCGAGCTATTTGATGGGCTGACTGACTGTGCCCTTGGTCGCACTCGTGTTCTTCGCGGCTGTTGTGCCTTCCTGCAGGTATTCTTTTCTGCACCCTTTTTCTTTTGCTTTGTCAGGATTTGTTTTGCTCTAGCTGAACTTCTTTCGTTTTCCGTGATCAGGTCTGGCTATGGGAGCGCCTTTCTCTGACTGTTTCTGTACCTCTTCCTGGCATCCCTAGCTCTGACATCATGCGTTATATCATGGAGTTCCTTCCGCATACGGCTAGGATGAGCGAGCCCTTGTATCGCAGGATGTTCGCTGAACTTCGTGACTGGAACGTTCGTTGGGAGTCATCTTGGCTTTCGCTTCCTCCAGTGCTTTGCGATGCACACCGCCATCCTCTGATGTTGGTAGGCTTTCGATCCTACTTTTCTTACCATCCCGTCCGATTTCTGCGGCAGTTTGGGTATGAGCAGGATGTTCCTCATTTTGCTTTCACGGGTATCGGGCGTCGAGTACTCCCCTCTAGATCTTCTGACTTCAGGACCCGGATTGATTGTTCCTGGGCGAGTTATTTGACAGCTGATTTGTTGGGATTTGAGCTGCGGACTTTTCCGATGGCGACCGCCCCATATCAGTACTGGGTTGCTGAGCAGTCTTTGTATCGACGTATCCCTTGTTGGCACCAGACTGCTGATGAGGATGAGCAGGATATTCTTGGAGATGCTGGCTCTTCATCTGGTTCATATGAACCTTTTGAGGAGCGCCCTTTTGTCGATCCTGACTTCCTTTTGGCCACTCATGGCCATCTGCTGTCTGAGATCTCTGCACTTCGGTATCATTGCGAGATGATGTCGAGGAGATTGGCTGCCGATCAGAGATTGTCTGATGAGGAGACAGCGATCCGTACCCTTGAGCGCGATGAGGTGCATTACCTGCGTATGGAGGTGAGCAGGTTGAGAGCGAGACTATCTTTTTATGAGTCAGAGGACTCACCTGATGTGGCCGAGGAGGAGGGTAGATATTGATTATGTTGGCCACCTGCCCATTCTTTTTTTGCATATATGATTGATGATGATGCATTTTTTGTATTTTTTGAAAAAAGATGATATGTTATATGTAAAAGAAATATGATGCATCTAATTAAAAAAGAGAAAACTGTTTGAAAATCTACTGTGCCATGAGTTGTCTTGTGAGTGTGTCTGGATTTTGTGTCGGGATATAGGAATCAGAACTGGGGCTCAGTCAATGATTTGACCGATGTCTCGAGATTTGACTTGCTTGATCCTTTGGTTCCCTAGAGATGTAGGCAATGGAAACTCTTGCTTCCTGAGATTGTCAGAGTTTGTAGAGTTTTTTGCTCCTGACTGTACTTCCTCTTGTTCTTGCACTTTCACTGCTTGAACCGATCTGGACTGTCTGATTTCTTGGTACCTGCACTTTTATTTTTCTTTTTTTTTTCATTTGAGCCATTTTTGCCTGCAGCGCTCTTTCGAGTTTTCACCACAGCCGGCTTTTTCCCGTCATTTTTGCCCGTGGCGCCCTTTCGGGTTTTCACCACGTCCCGGGTATTTGGTCTTGCCTGCCCCTTGGCAGCTGTGCTGTTTTTACCCTTGGCGCCCTTTCAGGTTTTCACCAAGTCCGCTGTATGCCCACTGTTTTTACTCGGAGCGCCCTTTCAGGTTTTCACTCCGCCCTCTTTGTTTAGGCACACATTTTCTTTTTTTCTTTTTTCTTTTCTTTTCTTTCTGGATCTCTGGATAACTGCGGCGGTTAGAGGTCGGGAATCCGTCGTTGCCGGCCGATGGCAGTCTTTCAGCCCTTATCCTGAGTTACGATAATAGAGCTGTCGGTCTTTGTTAAAGACTCCTCTGAGATGAATGGATGGATGACTGTGTTTCTTGGATTGATTTTTTTCTTGAGTGCCTTTCTTTAGCTTCCCTTTTTCTTTCTCTTTTTTTCTCTCTTTTTTTCTGTATTCTTTTTCTCCTTTTTTTTTGTCTTTTCTTTTTGAACCCCCCCTCCCCCCCCCCCCCTTTTTTGTATTTTTCTCTTTTGGAGTCCCCTTATTTGAAACACTTGTTGGTGGACGGAAATGATTTCTCAGAGATCTTAGCTTTGACCCCTTGACTTCAGCTCTATTAAAGTAATCTTTGATAAGGTCAGAATAACTTACCCGTGAAAGATCTTCACGTTGTCGGCGTTGGTTGGCTCAGGAAGATCCACCCCTCTCATGCTGGTGAGTCTGAGGGCGCCTCCGGGAAGTACTTCTCTGATGATCAGCGGCCCGTCCCACGAGGGTTTGAACTTTCCTCTGGGATCCGGAAGGTGCGACGGTAGAATCTTCTTCATGACCATGTCGCCTACCTTGAAGCTTCTTTTTCGGACTCTCTTGTTGTAAGCCCGAGCGATCCTTTTCTGATAGCACTGGGAATGACTTAGTGCACGCATGCGCTTTTCATCTGCTAGCTGCAACTGATCGAATCTGGCCCGTTGCCATTCTCCTTCTTCAATTCCGCTTTCTAGTAACACCCGAAGTGATGGTATTTCCACCTCGACTGGTAGAACTGCTTCCATTCCATAAGTAAGCTCGAAAGGAGTAACGCCCGTAGCAGACCGTACAGACGTTCGATAGGCCCAAAGTGCATATGGGAGCATATCTGACCAATCTCGATAGGTCACGACCATCTTCTCGAGTATCCTGACGATTGTCTTGTTTGCGGCTTCTACCCCACCATTCATCTGGGGACGGTAGGGGCTTGATCGATGACGTTGGATCTTGAATTTGCTGAGGAATTCATCCATCTTCTTGTTGACGAACGGGGTCCCATTATCTGTGATGATGGCATTAGGGATTCCATATCGGCATATGATGTTGTTCTTCATGAATTTGATCACTTGAGATGCTGCAATCGTGGTGTAGGAGGCTGCCTCTACCCACTTGGTGAAGTAGTCGACTGCCACAAGTATGTACTCGTGACCATTTGATGCTTTGGGACTGATCTTGCCGATGATGTCGAGTCCCCACATGGAGAAGGGCCAGGGGGTGGTCAGGTTGTATAACTCTGATGATGGGGCATGGATTTGATTCGCATGCTCCTGACACTTGAAGCATTTTCTGACGTGCTGGCAACAGTCTGTCTCCATGGTGAGCCAATAGTAGCCGAGTCGTAGAATCTTCTTTGCCATCATGTGCCCATTCATGTGAGGGCCACAGATTCCTTCGTGTATTTCTTTCATGATCTTTGCAGCTTCTGTTTCATCGACGCATCGGAGGAGGATGTGATTATAGGATCGCTTGTAGAGAACTTCGCCACTGATGGTGAATTGGCCGGCCAAACGCTGGATGGTTCGGCGATCTGTTGCTGTTACTGATTCTGGATACTCCTGGGTTTCAAGATATTGCTTGATATCAGCATACCAGGGTTTGTCAGGGACAGCTTCGGCTTCTTCTATTTGCAGGCAAAAAACAGGTTCTTCTTGAATTTCGACTGTGAGCTCCCATTCTGAAGCTCCTTTTGGTATCTCGAGCATTGATGCAAGTGTGGCGAGAGCATCTGCAAACTGGTTCTTGGCTCTGGGCATGTATGAGAAGGTGATTTCCTTGAATTCTTCGATCAGATTGTCAAGATACACATGATATGGTATCAACTTCTCGTCTTTGGTCTTCCATTCGCCATTGGTCTGATTGATGATAAGCTGTGAGTCTCCAAATACTCGTAGCCTCTTGACGCCCAAGATTATGGCTTCCCTTAAGCCAGCGATGCATGCTTCGTACTCTGCCATGTTGTTGGTACACTCGAATGTGATGCGCCTCGAGATAGGAATAGGGACATCATCTGGAGAGTAGAGGATTGCTCCAATACCACTCCCTTTAGAATTTGCTGCGCCGTCGAAGAATAACATCCATTCATCTTTTTTCTTCTTTTCTTCCTCTTCAATGAGCAAGAGATCTTCATCAGGGAAGAATGTCTTGAGTGGCTGATAGTCCAAGAGTGAGTGAGCCGCAAGATGATCGGCGAGGGCCTGCCCCTTGATTGCCTTCTGAGTGACATAGGTGATGTCAAACTCAGACAAGAGTAGCTGCCATTTAGCTATCCTTCCAGTGAGTGCCGATTTCTCGAACAGGTACTTGAGCGGATCCATGTGAGCGAGGAGGAGAATAGGGAATGCAATCATGTATTGACGGAGTCGTTGAGTCGCCCAGACTAGGGCGAGGCAAGTCTTCTCGATCGGGGAGTACCTGGTCTCGTAGTCGGTGAACTTTCGACTCAAATAGTATACTGCTTGTTCCTTCTTCCCGGTCTCGTCGTGTTGGCCGAGGACACAGCCGATGGCTTCCGCTGCTACCGAGATGTATAACAATAGTGGTCGTCCGGGAGTGGGCGGCACTAGGACTGGAGGATTCATGAGATACTTCTTGATGCGGTTGAAGGCGACTTGGCAATCGTCATTCCATTCTTTTGGAACGTTTTTTCGGAGGAGCTTGAATATGGGTTCACAGATAGGTGTGAGCTGTGCGATGAAGCGACTGATGTATTGAATTCTGCCGAGGAAGCCACGAATTTCTTTCTCTGTTTTGGGAGGGGGCATCTCGATGATTGCTCTGGTTTTGGTCTCGTCGACCCTGATGCCATCCTCGCTCACCATAAAGCCGAGGAGTTTGCCTCCCATTGCACCGAAGACACATTTCTGAGGGTTGAGTCGGAGCTTGTACTTTTCTAATCTGTTGAATAACTTCTTCAGATCTTCAAAGTGTCCTTCAATTGTGTGAGATTTGACGATCATGTCGTCCACATATACTTCGAGCTCTTTGTTCATCATGTCGTGGAATAGTGCTGTCATTGCTCGCTGATATGTTGCTCCTGCGTTCTTCAGACCGAACGGCATTACCCTGTAACAGAAGGTTCCCCAGGGAGTGATGAACGATGTCTTCTCGCGATCTTCGACGGCCATCTTGATCTGATTGTAACCTGAGAACCCGTCCATGAATGAGAAGATCTTGTATCCAGCAGTGTTGTCGACCAGAGTGTCGATATGTGGCAAAGGGAAGTCATCTTTTGGACTGGCTTTGTTGAGATCTCGGAAGTCGATGCACATTCGAACCTTGCCGTCCTTCTTTGGTACTGGCACGATGTTGGGGAGCCATTCAGGGTAGTTGGAGACTACCAAGAATCCCGCGTTGTACTGCTTGATGACTTCATCTCGGACTTTCAGAGCCCATTCTGGCTTCATTCTTCGAAGTTTCTGCTTCACTGGCTTCATATTTGCCTTGGTTGGCAGATGGTGTTCAACGAGCTCTTCATCGAGCCCCGGCATGTCTTCATATGAGAACGCAAAGTTGGACAATCTTGGAGCTAGGAACTCTATCATTTTCTGTTTCATCTCAGGTGGCAACGATTTTCCAATGCGTACTTCCCTAGGGATCTCAGGTGTCCCCAAGTTTACTATCTCGAAATCATCAGCTACAACATTGGCTTTAGATTCGAACTTTTTGAGGAGATCCTCAAGTTCGGGAGCTGGATCATCATCTTCCTCGTCCCGAGCTTCGTCCAGACCCATGAGCTCAAAGTCTAATTCGATGTCAAAATCATATGATTCGACTTCAAACTCATGCGACTCTTTAGACGAACTTGGCACACTATTGAATGCAGGGAAAGAAATGTTTTTTGATTTTTGAGATTTTTCTGAAATGAAAATGCTAGATGTTTTTGGTTTTTGAAAGTTTTTGATTTTTTTGGCTTTTCGAAATTCGGGGGACTTTGAACAAGCAGGCATTGCAGACCATGATTGAGCCCAACTTGTTCCAAAGTTCCGATCGCTGCTTAAACAGGCGTTTTTTTTTTGGATGCCAGAGCCCTCAGATGGCTCTTTGGCTGATTCAAAAGTGAGGGGAACAGATGACCATTCAGGACCCCACACTTCCTCCCCTGAAGAGGTGGGTTGATGATTTGGGCGAAGAGTCACGATCTGGCCCAATGACCATGACTTCTTGCTGGTCAGGTTCGAGATCTGAGTCGTACTCAGTCCCTCCCGGATCACTTACCTCGCATTGCAGTTCGTCTGGTTCCACAGCTAGACACAAGTTTGGAACCTGGACATCAGACCAATCTAGGGCTGGCCACTTCCCTTTCTTGGTCCAATGGATGGGCTGCTTCTGCCCCTGGCTGATGATTGATGATGTTGACTTTGCAGAGATGGGCAAGTCGTGCCCCTTGCTAATTGGTGCTGAGATGGGCGAGTTATGCCCCTTGCTGATTGAAGTGGGCAGGTTGTGCCCCTGGTTGAGAGAAGGTGTCAGAGTAACCTGGTCCTGAGGCTGCTGTGTTTGTCTTCCTTCTTCGTTTTCATCATTTCCTTCTTCTTCTGGAGGCTTAGATGGTTCGAGAATCTGATCCCATCGAATGGGGGGCCACGTGGCCCAAACTAGGCTCATCGGGAGGCCTTTGTGTAGTGCAGTCGGTTGATTCCCTCCTGGATCTTTGCAAGGTTCTCCTGGCTTGACGAATTGGATGGGTGAGCACCGAAATTTCTTCCTTCTCTTGTCCATGAAGGTTGCCCTGTATCCGAGTCCCCATTTACGTTGGTTATATACCAGCGGTACCTTTCTGGACTTGAAGTGATTCTTCATTCGATATTTGAGGCTCAGACGCTCTGCCGGTGAGAAGACACGGTCCACCCTTGTTGGTTCTGGATTGGCGATAGAGTTCACAGTCTCAAATTCGAAACTGTGAAATGGGATGTCTTCTTCAGAGTGTTGGATATCGATGACCGGGATGTCTGGTTCAGTGGCAGCAGCATTGGAAGGAATGATGAGCTCCTTCTCTGCATGGATAGAGATCACTTGATTTCCACAGATATACTTCACTCGTTGATGCAGGGTTGATGGCACAGCTCCAACCTTGTGCAGCCACGATCGTCCGAGCAACATGTTGAAAGAGGCTGATATATCCAGGACTTGGAATGTGATGGTAGAGACTTCCGGACCTATCTGTACCTCTATGTCGACTTCCCCTTCCACTGATCGGCGGGTATTGTCGAATGCTCTGACGCATATGGTGCTGGGTCGAAATGAAGAAGGACTGATTCCTAGTCGTTCTGCGGTCTTGAGTGGGCAGACATTTAAGCTTGAGCCATTATCGATAAGGACCAGCGGAACACAGAGGTCTTTGTATCGTAAGGCTATGTTGAGGGATCGCCCATGATCGCGTCCTTCTGGTGGCAACTCATTATCGGTGAAGGTGATGGCGCGCGGAGCCAGTAGCTGTCCAATCATCAATGCAATCATCTCTGGTGCTGTATCGGAGGAGACATGAGCATCATTCAAGGTCTTGGCGAACATCTCTCGGTGTATGCGAGATGTGCAGAGTAGCTCCCATACTGAGATTTGAGCAGGGATTGACTTGAGCTGAGTTGCCACATCGTATGCGGCTTCATTTTTATTGCCGAGGCCTGAGAGAGCGCCTTTGGGATCTCCTCTGTTTTGATTATCTTTTCGGATGCAACGCCCGTTGGGATTCATATTCCCCACTTCCGCACATTCTGGGTAGTGCCATGGAACCTCTTTGTAGCTTTCTTCCCTTTTGCCTTCTAGGACCACCGGTTCTTGCAACGGTGCTGTTGTGGGTACCAGATCTTCCTCATATGGAGCTTTTGCCTTGAGGACTACATTGTTGCCTGTGCTGAAGGGGTAGTATCGAGGCTTGTCTTCATAGACCACATAAGGTCGTGGTCCTGGCTTGACTGTTCCTGGGGCAGGAGGCTCCCATGGAATGAATACTGGTCCTCTTGATATGGCAGGAGGTTTCTCTGTTCGTCCGAGCTGCCGTAGCATGATTGATATGCCTTCGGGACTTGCCCCTTGCAATATGACAGGCTTGACTGGAAGAGATCCTTCCAAGACAACGGGCTCTTGCTGCTGATGAGTATAATCCCTCCATTGTGGATTGGATTGTTCTGGGGTTGCCCCTTGCAAGATGACAGGTTCGTATGTGGGCTCAATGTATGATTGTGCTCCTTCCAGGACGACTGGTTCCCAGTTTGAATGATTGTAAGGTGCCCCTTGAACAACTGGTATATCGTATGGAGGTGCTCCTTCAAACACTACTGGCTCGGAGATTGAAGGAAGAAAGGGACTTGCCCCTTGCAAGACTGGAGGAGGATTTGTTGGCTCATAGGTGTAGGCATGAATGGACTGAATAGGGGAGAAGAAGCGATCGATAGGGTCCCCTTCTTCTATACTATTGACGGCAGGGCCACGAGACGAACTGGGGTCCGTTGGATGCTGAGGCAGAGGATTCTGAAGGATGTTGGTGGAAGCTGCTGGAGAAGTTCCAGGGACCGAGATGACGATCTTGCGGTCATCAATCAGGTCTTGTATGGCATTCTTCAAAGTATAGCATCAGTCAGTGGCGTGGCCACGTCCTTGATGGTAGGCACAGTACTCATTTTCTCGGTAATTTGGAGGCAGAGGATGAGGCGGAGGCCTAGGTGTCATCAGAGTGAGTAACTGCTTTTGTACCAGCGTAGTCATGATTTGACTAAGTGGTTGACTGAGTGGAGTGAACTTCCTGAACTCCCTGTAATTCTGCCTGTTCTGGTATGAGTATTGGCCATTTCCCCTGAACTGCTGCTGTTGTCGAGGTGGCTGTGGCTGAGGATTCGATTGTGGCTGATATCGCTGAGGCTGATGCTGAACTTGATTCTGCTGATACTGTTGACGTCCTTGTGGGGGAGCACGTTGATTTCCTTGAGCAGCGGTGTTGATGTTGTTTACCTCTATTGGGCGGGGAGGAGAACCACTGCGGTTTCCATTCCCGTGCCCGATAGGTCTTCCTTCCACTCTGTTCCTCTTGACTGGAGTGGCTTGATGAGGCCATGGGGAGATCGTCCCGGCCCGGATTCCTGCTTCAACTTGCTCTCCAGCACGGATCAATTGTGAGAAATTCGCATATGGATGCGAGATGAGATACCTGGATATGCCTGGGTATGTTGAATGAACAATCATGGAGATTTGTTCTTCATCGTCGATGGGTGTCCGCATTCTGGCTGCCATAGCTCGCCAACCTCCCACATAAGCTGATAGTGTTTCATCACTCCTTTGCCTGAGTGCTGCGAGGTCGGCTCTTCTGGGTGCCATGTTGAGATTATATGCGAATCTGTCGACGAAAGCCTGGGAGAGCTGCTCCCATGTTCTGATGCGGTGGCAATCCAATGAAGTGCACCAATCTAGGGCATCGCCCTTCAGAGATTTTTGGAACAATCGAATGAGGGCCCCTTCGTTTCCTGAGATTACACTCAGCTCTCCACAGAAGGCCTTGAGATGTGCTGTGGGACAACCGCTGCCGTCGTATCTTTTGAACTTTGGAACCTCAAAGTTTTGAGGTACCCGAGCATCTGGGAAAGGACACAAGTCTCTGAACTTGGTCGAAGGTAAGTCGATTCCTTGCTGTCGCTGAAGCTGATTTTGCAAGATCTGGAACTGCTCCCGCAACTCGTCCAGTCCTGAGTGATCTGTTCGAGCGACTGGTGCCTCTTGGAGTAAGGCACGTTCTTCTTCGGCATAGTGGTCGATGTCTTCGACCCTATGGGCTTGCTGAAAAGCAACCGCGGGTTGCTGAAATTGGTTTGATGATTGAACTGGATTCTGATGAACTTGAGCTTGAAATGATGGTAACTGAACTGGAGACTGTACTGAAGGTTGAACTGGAACTTGCTGGAAATTAACTGGATTTTGCTGAATTGAAGATTGCTGGAAATTAACTGGATTTTGCTGAATTGAAGATTGCTGGAAATTAACTGGAATCCCATCGGCGGGGATGTGCTGGAATTGAAAAGTGCTCCTGTTTGCAGGAGGCTGAGATGCTGGGAAGTGACCCCCTTGTTGGGTATTCGCCACTGTCCGCTGATTGATGTGGGCTTGACACTGACCCCCATTGTGGGCATTCGCCAGTGCTGTCCCTGTTGCTGGAAATTGAATTGAAATCCCATCGGCGGGGATGTGCTGAAATTGAAAAGGTGTCCCATCGGCGGGGACGTGCTGAGATCTACTGAGATTGTTGTTTGCAAGATTGACTGGAAGCTGACTGGATGTTCCTGCAACGGAGGTGCTCTGAGATGGCCTTGTCGTCGCAGGAAGATATTGAGAAGGATGCCCCACAGCGAAGGGGTGAGATGGCTGCTGTCGGTAGTCTTGGGCAGACTCCGATGGTTGTGCTTGATTTGAACTGGAGGCCGGGAGGACCCGGCATGGCTGCTGAGTTTGCTGAACTGGGCCAACCTGATTGTTGGCTGCTGCGGTGGTTTGTGCTTGCATGAATTGCAAGAGCATTTCTTGCATTGCTCTCATTCCTTGTGCCAATTCTTGTATGATTGGCGTATTGTCAACGGGCTGTTGCGCTGGAGATTGCGCTTCGGTCATTTCGAGAGCAGGGAAGTGATGAGTTTCTTCTTCGTGGTCGGACATGGCTTGCTGAGCCCGAGTGCGGATTATGCTGCGGAAGGGAAGTTGTCTCCGCGTACGTTGAGCCCGAGGAGGCGCAATGGTGAGGACTATACTCTACTCTTTTTGGATTTTGGGATTTTCTATTTTTTTTTTTTTTTGAATTTTTTTTTTTTTTGTGTTTGGGTTTGGGTAGAATGCTATGCAGATGAGATTGTATGAGGATTCATGACTTTCAAGTACGGGAAGGATTCTGTTTTCAAGTTGGATCACGACTAGTGGGACTAGCTAATCCCCAGCAGAGTCGCCATTCTGTGGACCCTCGCCGATTTTTCCGCGCTCCCACACGACGTCATTCTCCCTTTCCTTTCCTTTCGGAAGAAGAAGAAGAAGAGGTGCGTGAGTGCGAAATCGTCGTTTGTGCCACTGGCTTGCCTCGTTCTCGAGGGCTTCGTTTGGTTGTCGTATTAAGCTGGATGTGTTTAAGTGAGTTCAGAGTCGCCACTAGCCAATTACTTCGAATCTACAGTCGGCTAGACCCCGTAGAAACGTTAGAGAAGGGAATCCGAAGATTCCTTCCTCTAAAATGACTCCTGTTGATCTGCGGTCAGAGATTCAAGGTAAGGGATCACGGTTACAGGGTGGGAAGAGGTTAAGCACCCCACACACTGCCCGTACCGAAGTACGGTCTCTACTTCACAGAATCGATCGAATACTTGAAAGTCTAGTTTAATCCTCGTATATTCTCATGGATGACATGATGCATGAATGCGGGTCTGAACAGTAAGAGTTTCTGATGGGCAGGTTCCAACAACGGGCAAGCCCAGAGCATACGCTCGAACTGATAGGTGCTTAATATAAGACGTATGCAGTGTGCTTGAATGATCAAGGTGTTTTATGGTGAAGCATGAATGCAAGTCTGAACAGTAAGAGTTTCTGATGGGCAGGTTCCAACAACGGGCAAGCCCAGAGCATACGCTCGAACTGACAGGTGCTTAATATAAAGACATATGCATGTGTGCTTGAGTAATCAAGGTGCTTGTAGTGAAGCAGGGGGGTTGGAAGGAAAGTAAATGTTGCACTTATGCTAGATGCAAATGAGATGATGCTGGAAAAAGAATAGCTGGATGGACGGAGGTGTCGCAAGGGTTGGCTTCGAGTGACTGGATCAAGACTTGGGTGGCTTGGGAGGCTTGGACCAGTGGTCAGGCTGGGCTGGACCAGGGCTAGGCTCTCCTCACTCGGGCTCTCCTTGGTGGACAAATGGGCTAAGGGTAGAGAAGGATGACTCAGACGGACGGGCTCTCTCTGGCTGAGTGGTGTGTTGAAATGAGAAGGGGAGGGGGGTATTTATAGCAGCAGAGAGTGGCAGAAGTCGTAATTTTGTCCGGGCGGCCTGCCATGGGCCGCCCGTACGGTCGCTCCTCGGTTTCCAGCGAGTACGGCCGTTCCCTCGGGGCTGCTGTTGGACTCGCTGGTCGACTCAGTGAGTTGACTCAGCGGGTCGACTCGGTGGTTTGACTCGACGGGTTGACTCGACGGGTTGACTCGGTGTTTTGACTCGACGGGTTGACTCGACGGGTTGACTCAGCGGGTTAACTCAGCGAGTTGACTCAGTGAGTTTGACTTTTTTGGGATTTTTGACTGGACTTTTTTATGGGGGGTTTTTCAGGGTGGTTTTTAGGACTGGGTTGACTGGGTTCAGGCTTGAACTGGGCTATGGAATGGGGCTTACAAGGGTGAGTTTGGCTGAGTTTGGACTTGGGATTTGGGGGTATGGTCCTCCATTCAACCAGCTATCTCTACCAACAGTGTAGCCGAAGGTGGGGTGTCTACACAATGACCTCGCCAAATGGACGGATGGTTTGTATATAATACTTACCTCATGGTGGGGCCCACAGAACTTGGTGCCGCCAACACACCAGCGAGGTCGCTGGTGTACACTAGCCAATCTGCTACCCATAAAATGTGCCCTTCACTTTATAGAAAGTTCAAATCCATTAATTAAACTATTCAAGCGACTAAGAGCTCTATGACTAATACTACTCTTGTGGCAGAACCGAATTGTCAAGAAAGTACCCAAGCCATGTCTTAGGGGTCTCCAGATGAGCCCACTTGTTGTGATGTATAGATAACTGAAACTGCCGATCATTTTGGCGCTGTTTAGAGATGAATGTGGACCGGTGAAAAGAAATTTAATTTTTACGGTAACTTCCATCTCAAGTCATTATCTGCGATGCTGGGAATGCATCGCATTCAGTAGGTCATACAGACTTAAAATCCAGGGAACGTGGCCATTGACCGTTTCTGACATGACAAGTTGTCCAGTGACCGAATATTCTATGCTTTATTGGCTACACAAGAGACTCATTCTGAACAGATTTTTGTCAATAGTTATGATCTGAAGATGAATTTAACACTACTCAAAAGAGAATTTAACATGGCTTGCATTTAACTCTAAAAATCCAAGGCTATTATAATTATTGACATGCGATTATGCATGATTACTTATATATGGTAGTAATGAAAATATAGGCAGTTAAAAAATAAATTGTAGATGACTCTCCGATGTTTCCTTTGGTGTGGCCTACATGAATCATAATTCTGCCTGATGTTTTGACCATGAGCCTAACCTTGGAATACACATCAAGGTATTCATAGAAGAATTTGAAAATTATCCTCAACGTTCAGATTTCAGAGGGACGCTACCTCTTTTCTTTTTTTTATTCCTGCCGGTACTCGGCCCTTTCTGTGGCACCCGGAGGTGCTGTCATTGTGTCTCAAGCATGAGACCTGCTGGTTGTCAAACTCGGACACAGCCAGTGAGGTAACAGGCTGTTAACAAGATTTCTATTCGAGCTGTCCAGATTTCTATTCTTCTCCATGAATAAAAACAATTGCCGCGTTATTCTTAATAAACTACGAACTGGGAAAATTCAGTGCATGATCTATCTTTAAGAGGACCCATTGAACCAACAGTCCAGATTACCAAATGATGAGCGCCACTTGTAAACACTAACTATATGCACCGTATCCATCGTCTTTTTTTTTTTTTTCTTCAGTCTTGTACAAGTAAAGCCCCATGATTCAGTGATCCAAACTGATTAATCCTAAGCATCCATTTGTTTGGCCTTCTTTAAATTTAACATGAACTATGAATATATTAACGACCTATTTTCACCCACCAATCAAAGAGTCACTACCCCAAAAAGGTCAGTTTTCGGTGATTTCGACGGTCTAAACCCCTGAATTTTTTTTCCTCTAGGTAGAAATGTCCCTCGAATACACAAGTTGGAAAAAAATCAACTCAACCAAAAATCAGTGGCCTACAGTGGCCGTTTTCGGTGAAAACCTAATTTTGCAGCCTAGAGCCACCATTCTTTATAATGTTTCAGCGGTCTTGGACTGCCATTTCAAGTTTTGATTAAGTGCCATTCTGGTGGAATACCGGTGGGCTAAGGCCGCCGAATTTGCTTTGCCGCCGAATTTGCTTTTAAAAAAAAAAAAAATCAAAAATAGAAAGCTTATGACTATGCCTATGCCCACATACCTATAAAACCTGTAAATGTACTCCAATATCTACAACTATCCGTACTCTAATATACACATCCATTCATCCTATATCCACAACCATCCGTTCATCTAATATCCACAAAACACCCATATAAACATAAAACATTAAATATTCACAAATATCAATCAAATTACATTGAATGTCTTCAAATTCCTTGAAACAAGACTACGGAGCTGTATGACAAGAATTACTTGTATGATTTTTGGTTTAGAACTTGTATTATAGATTGTTGATTCACAACTTTTATTTTAGATTGTTGATTTTCAACTTGTATATGGAATTAATGTCAAATATCTTCTTCCAATAAATGGGCTAGATTTTCTATCAAATTATCGACCTGAACAAAAGCAAATAACATATGATCAGAAAGGGATGTTCTATATAAAGAGTAGATGTAATAGATGTTCTATATAAAGAGTAGATGTAATATGTAATGTATAACGTCTTACAAGAAACACCTATGCACGATATGGTGTTCTTGATCATCTGTCCATATATGTAGGTCAATATTCATTTGACAGGTCAAATAGACTCGAAGATGCCATGCATCGGTCCTTCAACAACTGCTTGATAGAAACCTATACTGATCTTACTCTCCAGATCTGTTGTGGCAACAATAGGAAACAGAAGAAAAGAAGATCAATTTCTTCGAGTTTTTTCCAATACCACCAATTCCAAATGATCTCCTTAAATTAAAAAAATAAAATAAAAATCATTAGCATCATTTTTTAGAAGCAATAAGAACAAATAGATAAAATATTCGTTTACAACAATAATACCTGGATTAATCTAATTATTCAAGTGGATATTGAAGTTGTCTATCATTTTTTCATGGCAAGCAAATCACGGTAAGAGCCCACCTACGCCAATCATTGTAAGACACTATAAATTGCTTATATAGATAAGGCACTATCAAGTGTTTATGTAACGTAAAGAAGGAAAAGGGGTTGTCCATTCTTATGGCCCCCATTGTAGTGTTTATATGAAACCTACCCCAATTATCAGGTGCCTCATGCTAAAACTAGGGCTAAAAACTTAGCCCCCATCATAGTGTTTAGTGTGTCATCTATTGGTTGGAGTGGATTGAATATAACAATTATAGTGGGCCCTATAAAAATTAAATTGGGAGTAAATGGGCATGTAAATGGGCACGCGTGAATAAAGGTGTGAATAAACGTGTGAATAAAAATTAATCCTATTTTAAAGAGAGGAATTGGTCGTAAATGGGTACGTGTGAATAAAGGTGCCACCACGCATATGTCCAACATACACGTGGCATGTTGATGATACTTCCAAACAATCTAATTGTTGGCTAGATCACTGAAATCGCACCAATTGAATGATCTAAACCATCTAAAGGTTGGTCATCTAAATGGCCAATTGACAAGTTGCTCGTTTGTAATCCTTACATTTGTGGCCCACCCAAGGCTTGAAATTTCCTCATTTTTGGCCAACACACACACACACACACACACACACACACACACACACATTTAAATGGGTTTATTATAATTATTTTGTTAAATATCATATATGTACACTAATTTGGGATATTAAAGCTGATTTAGGATATCATATATGTTCTTGTTAGTATATTGAAGAATTCCGATGTATTTAAATTCCTTCCATTTACTCTCATACAAAGAAGATATTTACATTTCAAATGCATTTTATTTACTCCCATCCAAATACAATTGAGTAAAGTCATTTACTCTAAAAAAGAAAATAAGTTACTTATCTACTGCTGTGAGTAGAAAAAATACCTTATTTGGTGGTATCCAAACAGGCCCTACAGGGTTGTTGGATTGTAAGTTACTCAAGATAAGTTATTAGATCGTAAGTTACTTAAACTACTGTTGAATCGTAACTTTAAGTAAAAAAATTTACTTATAATTGGTCATACACCAAACTTACTTATAATTGATCTTAAACGAAACTTTTTTTTTTTTTTTTTTTGGGTTAGTCATGCAACGCACACACCCTGTTAGATGCGCAACGCACCCACTCGATCAGTCATACGGTGCTCCCACCCACTGGTGGGGTTAGTGGGTTTCGAACCCGAGACCAGCAGTTGAAACGCCTAGGAGTCTACCAGCTGGGTTAGCGGGTGATCCCGAACGAAACTTACTTATCCCAATTCAGTCAGTTTAATCGAATACATGACCTATTAAATAACCCTAAAAAATAAAACCCCCTCAAGACCCCAAATAGAAATTGGAGATTTTCAATTTCAAATCCTTAATTGAGAATTTTATGCCTGAATTTTGTGATTTTTCACGCAGTGATGGGCTTCATTGCAAGGACATTTTGAACTTGTCTTTTTGGAAATCCCTTGCCTAATGAGGCCAATTGCAGAGAAAGTATTTGAACTCATGGCTTGGGTAAGGCCCATCTATCCATTCCATATATTTCACTTGATGGCTTATCTAACCCTTGCCTAATTAGTCACCTCCTGAAAATAATAGCTCTGATGAGTCACTCCTTATGAGCTCCATCAATTGCTTTGCCACTGCTAGGGATATCGTAAGGTACTCTTGCATGTCCCGTCATAATAGTTTTTGCTATGCACAATGCTAGCAATGACGCCGTAGCTAAGAATACTTCAGAAACTTTTTGGATAAATTCTACATGAGTATCCCTACAAAGATTGACTAGAGAAGTCTAGAACATTCCAAGGATCTCACCATTCTATTTGACTCTAGCTCTCTCTATAATCTTTTCAACAGCAGCACACTATGTACGTGAAAAATTGTTCAAGCTCCTCGAAATGTCCCATGTTATGACAGGTCCAAGACAATGTGCTCCACCTCTCTTGTACACCTGCCCATATGAACAGGGATCCAAACCATCCATCCTATACAACTCATCATGGATGGGCCACAAAAAGAAAATTATATTGATTGGATAGCCCTAACCACTCAGGCGATGGACCATCTCCCATTAAGTGGGATTGATGCTTTTAACCTATGGTTTTCATAACATATATAGTTTTGAATAAGATTGTTCAGTCAGTGAGCATATTCAACGCCCCCAATGTATGTATGATATGCAGATAGATAGCCGGACAGGTGACCATGCATACGAAAAGATGGAGCATGCAACCATTTTTAAAGGCCTATTGGATTTCCAGGCGTACCCAACAATTGGCTGGGCTTATCCTCATCTCTACACTGTCAGGCGGATCTATGCCCACATATTAAATGGGTAGGGCCAATGTTTCTGTGGAGGCTCATCATGGGACAGGTCCATGCCCATTTACGGACGGTGGAAACCATGCTTGGGTTGACCTGGCATGTGTGGGACCTGTGTTGGTCAATCTCTGACGCATTTCTCACTTAAAGGCTTTGGCCAAAGAATCTATCCCTTTAAGATCCATTATTGTCACTACGCCAAAATTGCAAAAAAACGACGAACCAAATCCGTCGTTAATAGTAATTAACGACGGACTTGGTCCGTCGCACGGTCACTCGTTTTTTGCAAGTCGTTAATTTTAAACGACGGACCAAATCCGTCGGCAAATTACGACGGATACAGTCCGTCGTTAAATAAACGACGGACCTTATCCGTCGTTAATCTCAAACAAGCGCCCCATTGAGCGACGGATCCTATTTGTATATACGACGGATTTGGTCCGTCGTTAATTTCCCATTCAAAATCTTTAGCGCGCATTTGTTGCATTTTGAGTTTCTTACACCTGATATCATAAGAATGCCATTCATATCAAAACGTTGAAACAGTATAAAATTATTAATACATCACCGAAACTAATAAAATGAAATTAACAGTTTCTAAGTCGCACATCCAATATTTCCAAGTCAGCTAATAGTAGAAATTCAGTACAAAAGGTAAACCTGAGCCTATTTGGGTGCAATTCTCATTCTGGTTAATGGTAGAATATGTATTAGTGATCATAATTTGTTTGGTAAGGTTTAAGGATAATCTCTAATATATAATTACAATTAAGTAAAACAAGATAAGTAGCACCCAAACAAGCTCTTAGGCTGGCCAATTCTCAATTTCATCTGAGAGTGGTCAAGTACAAATACTATTTTGAGTCGAAATTGAACACATTTTGGCCCCAAGTCATGATTAAATTGTAATTTGTCTAGCAAACAAACACACCCTTAAAGCACATGCAAGCATGAATTATTTTGGCTAGTTGATACGGTTGGTCTTGTAATATTCGAAACAACTATGGTTTTGGTTTTGGGGGTCTTCGGTGAGTGATGGAATTTTTTGATTTTTTTTTTTTTTTTTTTTGGATTTTTTAGCATTTGGCTTGTGTTTGGCTTGATTTTGACTTGAATTTAGCCAAATTTGGAGCTCTTGGGTCTAGCTTGGTTTGGCTTGAAAAATGGCTAAGGCTAAAGGAATAACTAGGCTTGGACATGGCTAAGGGTAGAGAATGGCTTGTGGTTTGAGGGTTTAGGTAAGGCAAGGGTCAAGAAATGGCTCTTAAGGATCATCCATGCTTCATTAGGTTGCCAACCTGAGTGGTGTATCTACAAATATTAAAAGCAACATAACCATCCCTAGAAATCAGCATATTACATTACCTGCGATGGCCTTCCACGACTTTGGCCATATTGCCATCATATGTAGGAACAAAGATGTCACTCTCTAGTGACGCCAAATAATCTAGCGCCGCAATTTGAGATGAGTGGTTCTGGAAAAGCCTCAGATCCGAAGATTCCAACAGTGTCTACTTTCTCACCTATTTCATTGAATTAAAGTAGTATGTAAGAGCAAGAAGGACGAGATATCTGGGAAGTGAAGTGTAGAGCATTGAAATTTACCCAACAACACAACTTTTGAATCTCTATGGGTAGGCCATTATTGGCAAGACGGGCATCGGTCTTATTCACATGCACAATTTTATACTTCCGTATCAATGGGAGAATCTGCTCATAAACGAATAGAATCACAAGCTGTCTTCATGTGTAGACTGGAAAAAAACAAAGAAAGCTTTACGGCAAACAGTAAACTAACCTGATTAAGGTAGTAGGAAATGCTGGACCGACTGATGGGTGGCATGGAATATACCATTCCTAGCTTCACTCCTCGTTAGCCTTGGCGGTAGTTCTTCAGGTATCCGAACTTCCTCTCTCAAGGAAGTAATGGAATGGTCCACATCGAATATGTCTTTGAACTGACTACCATAACAGGTAATACTTATCAGGAAATCTAGGCAACAGGATGCGAAATATGAGTCATATGGCACTTCCAAAGAAACACCTCATCAGTAATCTTAAAAACTTGCATGATTTTAACAACTATTGTAATCATAAGGACTCAACAACATACCTTGGATCAGCCCATAATGAGGTTTTGTCCAGCTTAGGAACTGTAAGCATCACATTTAAATATCTTGTAATGGCAACCATATCACATATCTGCAATAGGGTGAAAAATGGGAGAGCCCATGAGCAAATAATTCTGATATATCAAAGGCTGAAATGATTGTTAAGCCAAAAGGAAAATAGTGATGCTAAAAATGGGCAGACCATATTCAGAAGATTGCATTCCTTGCCAGGAGCTCCCTTTGAAGGCTGCATAACACTTCTTATCTTGTTTATCCACTCAACCTTCTCTTGCATACTCTCAGCTTCAAAAGAATGGTGCTCTGGGTATTAGCTCACGAAGAATGAAAAAGAAGAAGGAGAAGAAAAGAAAAGAAAAGGAGAGAAACAGAATAAATATTCAAAAGGGAACAAACCTTTCAAAACAGTTTTATAAGGAACCTTGCTAGTAATCTTGAACACATGACCTTCACCTCTTCCTGTATCTAGTCCATTTGCCTTCTTATCTTTGGAACTTTCCTGGAGGTTCATCGTCATCTAGAACCTCTTCTACAATACACTCCTGCAGAGACAATGTATTAGACAGAGCAGAAGTGCAATGATTGGAAGGATTGTGTAACTAGGGATCAAAAGAGCCTTCATTTCTAAAATTCCTGAAATCTTCAAATTTAAAAAACCATGGCACTATTATCATTGCAAAAGCAAGTGTACAAACGATTTCTTTCAAGTATCAGAATCATAACTTCACATAATAGGCCCAAAGCATCTATATTCCAAAGGAATAAAAAATGGAAAAATAAAAAGACAACTCCAATATCCTTAATGACAGAGACAATCCCTTAATTTTAAAAATGACTGAAAAAGCTAGCATGAGAGTTCTAATTTTTTATCTTAGCCTTTCACAAAAAAGGATCGTAAAATTGATCCCAAATAGCTAGGACAAGGTTATGATTATGACTAAATAATGCATTATCAAAAATACCCAAGATATACACATTCTTGTCCTTACATGACCAAAATACCATCTATCCAATCATTTCAAAATTTGCAAAAATGCTCCTAGAAATGGCTCCAGAAATTATAAAAAAGTCCTTCTACAAAGTACGTACAGAATAAAGAATCCTCCTTTTTTCCAACAAATCATGTGCTTCCACTTGAGCAACGGTTCAACAAAACTATTGGAAATATAATTCAGGAATCATCAGTGTAATTTTTGTTTATGACTTCTAAGTGGGCCTTGCAATCTGGATGGTTGGAGTTACATGTGTGACCCCAGCCTGTGAACTATCCAAAGGCTAGTATTTACTTCTTCAATGACAACAATATGTCCAAAGTTGGAAATGGAAGCCTGACTTTCAACACAGTGCACCAATGTGAAGTATGGGAGATGACAGCAGCACTGAAGAAAATGATGATCCAAATATTCCTATTGAGCAGTTTTGTTTTTCTTTAATGTTAAGCAATTTATTTACAAACACCAAGCATTTTAGTTACCTTTGGAAAATAGGACAGCCAAGGACAATCACTAGCAGTTACAGAGCCACCCGGCGAATTTATAAACAGTTTGATCTCTTTCTTCTGGTCTTCAGCATCCAGAAATAAGAGCTGGCTGATAAGCAGATCCGCAGTCATGACATCCACCTACTCATCAATAAAAAATAAAAATAAAAACCACAAGGCAACTGACTACCTTGAATGCTCAATGTTCAAATTCTTACGAAGGAAAAAAGCAAAACACAACAAAAACTGCATTTGGCACATGTTTGCTGAAGTAAGATGCAAAAGCAGAATTGCCGATGCATTGCTGTCCAAAAGTCATAAGCTAAACATCTTGTGCTCCATGATTACCTGGAAAATGAATAACAATAACATTGATACCAACTATTTATACAATATTACTGCCACTTTTTTAGACAATTTAGCGATCAGGAAATTTCCTGATGATCAGCAAATAACATCTGAAAAAATAAGAATAGACATCCATGGCAAGACAATGACCACAACAAAAACCAACTCCACAGCTAAACGAGCTTATGAACCCATAAATTACTTATGCGACTTCTAATTGAAATATAACTCCACTTGGAAAATTTGGAAGTAACAAGCCATTGAAAAATGGAGACAAGTGTTCTAAGAGACTGTATCCACAAATTTCTCAGGTGAACTTCACAATGACCAAAATGCTTAGCTGCACACGTTAACAAGCTTTATTTTTACTGATAAATGTATTAGAAAGAAAACAAGAGAGATGAACAACTGAAAACAAAACAAGAGAATGAAGATGACATCAGATCATCCTGACCCAAAAAGCTTGGATTTTATAAATCACTTACCTCCAAAATGTTAAATGCCAACCAGACCCACTAAATGCTTCAAAGAAATAGTTGTATCTCTGTATCTAAATGAACCATGTATACAAATCATCCCCACTCAACAAGCAAGATTTTCATCATCTACACTAATTTTAAAAAAGAAAGCAGTCAACAAAGGATTATTTGCAAATAGTTTAGAGGCTTACAATAACATGGGTACAGTTGGTGACGTGTATGTGTGCCCTTTTCCAAACACTTCTTATATATTCATCTTGGGTAATCTTATATGAGTCATGGTCCTAACCTTCTTCTTCATGCCTTTTTTACAGAATTGGTACGCTTACAAGAGGATACTTCATCACAAATTAGGCCATGAACTGCAACAAACAGAAGATCAGTAACACAAATAATTCAAATTAAAAAAAATATATATATATTTACAGAGACTAGGCCTTTCAGCACATGCTTGGGTTGCTTTTTTTTTTTTTTTTTTTTTCTTTCCTTAGCATCAATTGTTCTTGGCATTCCTCTTCTCCTCACAAGACCATCATACTTAAAAACAAAAATAAAAGATGGTACTTAAGAACTCAACTTTTTTTATGGATCCACCCCTTTTTTCTACTTTTGGCAATGGAAATGTACTTTAGTGGGAATGTAAATCAGTGGCTATCTGGTAATAAATCATCTTCAACCCAATAAACAAACAAACAAAAAAGGGAATTTGCAATTCCCACCTTCCTAATATTGTCACTTCTACTTCAAACCCAACAAGGGTAATTTGGTCAATCAAAAGAACATGAAACAAACTCACAGAGAGAACTTGGGACTACATTACCGTTGTGGAGGGGTAGAAATTACATCCTCCGTAAGGCATAAAAACGAAATTTGTCAAAGATCTTAAAAACAATGAAAGAAAACAAAAATCAAATTCAAAGCAATGAATAATAATAATAAGACCGAAAACGAGAATCCTATAAATCACTCAACAACCCTAAAACCCTATCTACCATTTTTTTTTCTTTTTTTTTCTTTTTTTTTTTTTGAAAAATGAAAGCCATATCCTAAATCTCTTACACATCATTCAAACAGTATCTGAAAGCTACCATATCCACTTGCATTTTTATGCTGTTCTAGTCTAAGTAGTCTAAGATATCTTGGGGGTGTCACCTTGTTCAGTTCCAGCATGGTTTACATGATGGTTCTGCATCTTTGAGGCCAAGACGTCAGCAAGATTTCCATTGATGTGTCTAAAGAGATTGTCCAACTTCAGATAGTGACATTTAAGAGGAGCTGATGAAGCTTCTTTGCTGTCACATTTTACACCCACAAAATCCCGTGATGCTCGGTACCTCTGCAATTCAAGCTTCCCAGATGACATGAGCCTAATCAAGGTGAACCCACCAAGACCACTAGATTCAGGAGCATTCTCCAAACCACATTCAGGCTTTGGAAAAAAGAGATCTTCTGGGAGGATACCAAATCCCAAAACCATTTCTTTCTTCAGCTGCCAATCAACGTCAACCGGAAGCATGGCCCAATGAGAAGAACAGAGAAAATGCGATGACAGATGGAAGGGATTCTTGAAGAAAATCGCCAGAAGAGGACTGATCGGCGAGGAAAATTAGGGATTTGGAGAGAGACTCACCTGTTTGAGATGGTTCTGCACAGCAGGAGAGATCTGCCTGAAACTCTTCAAAGATTCGGAGCTCCAGCCCCTGGCGGAAGAAGATTACGCTTGAAAAACGAGGAAAAGGCCTCCATCTTAGAGAGAGACCATGAAAGGGCGCCATTCGAAAGAGGGATTAGAAAGGGAGAGGGCGCCACTAGAAAAGAGGGATTTGGAAATCCCTCTTCCGAAATGCAATATTATTTTTAAATCCGAAAATGGCGCGTTTTCCATCATTTATAACATAAACTACATTAACAGCCGTGCATGCAAGGGACCATTTACTGGATGGTTAAGATACTCTTATATAGGAAAATGTATAAATATTAACCATTTACAACTGGACACATTATTTGGATGGTTTCGATAACTTTATATCATTGCCACTACTGTTATAAACGAGTCACCACCATTTTACTTCAAATCCAAAACTCACACATTGTAAAGGACAATGAAATCATCCACTTGAGCATTGGATCTGGTAGGGCTCTGTGGGCCCCACCATGACGTATGTGTTTTATCCATGCCGTCCATCCATTTATCAAGATCATTTTAGGGCTTGATACCAAAAATGAGCTAGATCTAAATCTCAAGTGCACCACACCGAAAACAGTAGTGATTGAATGTCCACCATTAAAAACCTTCTTTTGGCCGACGGATTATTGTGATTCGTCGACAGATAAAAGCCACACCGTTCATCCATTTTTCCAGATCATTTTACCGCTTGATCCTAAAAATGATGCAGATTTAAATCTCATGTGGACCACACTATAGGAAAACAGTAATGATTGAACGTCCACCATTAAAATCCTCCAAGGGCCCACTGTAATGTTTATTTGACATCCAAGCTGTTGATTAGGTCATACAGACCTGGATGAAAGGAAAAACAAATATCAAGTTGATCCAAAACTTCTAAGGCCACATTCAGTTGTTAATGGTGAACGTTCAATCAACACTATTTATTGTGATGTGGTCCACTTGAGATTTGGATCTTCCTCATTTTTGGGCTCATATCATAAAATGATCTGGAAAAACGGATGGACAGCATGGATGAAACACATACATGATTGTGGGGCCCAAAGAGCACCGAGCAGGGTCACCGAGGAATGAGGAGAGGATCAGCTCTTACTCGGTCAACTCTTTAGTGGGGTGTTACTCTAACCATGCAAGGCCCACCTTGATGCATTTTCTGTATATCCACACCGTTCATATGTTTTTCCATCTTATTTTAGAAAGTGATCCAAAAAATTGTGCATATCCGAATTAAAAGTGGGCCATACCAATAAAAAAATTGATTAATAACCATTAGAAACTTTTAGCATGCCACCAAAGTTTTGGATCAACCTGATCTTTCTAATTTCCCTTCATCCAGACCTTCTTGGCATTATTAATAGGTTGGATTGCAAATAAATATTACTAAAACCTTCTTATGGGCCATTTGGAATTTCTAATGGTAAGGCACTCAATTACCACTGTTTCGTGTGATGTGGTCCACCTAAAATTTAGATGTACACACTTTTTGGTATACCATTCTAAAATGGGCTGGAGAAATAGATGGACCGTATGGATATAATACACATCAATAAGGTAGGCCCTGTGGCCCCACGATAAGGCTTGCACCGTCTTGGGTGACGTGGGTCTCACCTAATTCGCTCTCATGTTAGGGCTACAAAACAATTAGATCCAAATTTCAAGTGGACCATATCTTTTGGACCAATCATCAATATCTTCTTAACATTATCAACAGGTTGGATTGCAAATAAACATTAGTAAAACTTTATTAAGGGTCGTGTCCAAATTTCAAGTGGACCATATCTTTTGGACCAATCATCAATATCTTCTTAACATTATCAACAGGTTGGATTGCAAATAAACATTAGTAAAACTTTATTAAGCGTCGTGTCTAATTTTTTTAAATCTTAAATTTTCTCAAACAACGTTAATTTCGTTTTAAACTTCTTTTTTTCAAAATCAAATTTTTTATTAAATTTTTTAAATTTTGTTTTCAAAATGTCATTTTTTTTTCAAAATCTCATTTCTTTTATTAAACTTCTCATATTTTTTCAAACTACAAAATCTCAATTTCTTTTTAAAAATCGTGATTTTTAAATCTATCAATTTTATTCAAACTTCTCAATTTATTTTTCAAAATGCCAATTTTTATTTTAAAATATCAATTTCTTTCAAAATCTTGCTCTTGTTTTCTTCAAAATATTAGTTTTTTTTTAAATCACAAGTTTTCTCAACCGTTGTTAATTTTTTTTTTTCTAAACTTGTCCATTTTCATTTTAAAAATGTCAATCTTTTTAAAAAACTTTCTTTTAAGTGAAATTCTACTAAAAATCACTTGCATTGAAATAGTATAAACATATCAATTCTTTTTCTTCAAAATTTCAATTCCTATCCATTTTCAAATTTTTTTCAAAATTTTCCATTTTTTTTTAAATGTTGGCTCTTTTCAAACTTCTTGATTTCCTTTCAAAATCTCAATTTTTTTTATAAACTTCTCAATTTTTTTTCAAAGTACAAAATCTTGATTTCTTTTTAAAGCTCGTAATGTGTTTGCAAATTTATAAATTTTATTCAAACTTTTCAAATTTTTTCAAAATGCTAATTTTTTTTTTTTTTTTAAGAATGACAATTTTCTTCAAAATTTCAATCTTTTTTAAAACCCAATTTTTTCAAAATCTCAATTTTTTAATGTTCTTGTTTTTTTTTTTCAAACATTGTTAATTTTTTTCTAAACTTCTCAACTTTTTTCTCAAATCATAATGTTCTTTAAACTTCTTAATTTCCATTTCCAAAATGTCAATTTTGGCCAAAACTTTTTTTTTCAAATGGAAATTCTACTAAAAATCACTTGCATTAAAATAGTATGAACTTATTAATTTTTTAAAAACTTCATTTCTTAATCTCATTTTTTTTTTAAACTGCAATTTTTTTTCTCAAAATTTAGTTTTTTTCAAACTTACCAATTTTATTCAAACTTTTCAATTTTGTTCAAAACGCCAATTTCTTTTTAGAATTTCAATTTTTTTAAATTTTAAATTTTTTTAAATCCGATTGTTTTTCAAATTCTTGATTTTTTTAAATTTCAATTTTTCTCAAACATTGTTAATTTTTTTGAAGTTCTCAACTTTTTTTTTCAAAATCGCAATTCTTCTTAGACGTCACAATTTTAGTTTTCATAATCTTATTTTTTTAGTCAAACTTCTCAATTTTTTTCAAAATACAAAAGCTTTATTACTCTTTAAATTTTTTTTTTTTTTTCAAATTTATCAATTTTTCTTCAAACTTCTCATTTTTTTTTCAAAATGCCATTTTTTTTTTCAGAATGTCAATTTCTTTCAAAATCTTTGTTTTTTAAATCTCAATTTAATTTTCAACATTTTGTTTTTTTTTTTATATCTCAATTTTTCTGAAACATTGTTTTTTTTTAAACCGCTTATTTTTTTCAAAATCACTATTTTTTTTACAACTTCTAAATTTTCATTTTCAAATTGTCAATTACTTTTTCAAAATTTACTCTTTTTTTTTTTTTTCTAACTTGTCAATTTTTTTTTCAAAAAACAAAATCACAATTTATTTTTAAAAATTATAAAAAAATTTCAGAATCTAATTTTTTTCAAACTTATAAATTTTGTTTAAACTTCTCAATTTTTTCAATTAAAGAAGTGATTTTTTTTTAAGAATGTTAATTTCTTTCAAAATTTTCGATTCTTTTTTAAATTTCAATTTAACTTAACCATTGGTAATTTTTTTAAAACTTCTTAACTTTTTTCTCAAAATCAATTTTCGTTATTATCAAATGTCATTGTTAAATAACCAATTTTTTTTTTTAAATTGAGAGACGTCCATAAACAAAGATTTGCGACGGACCATATCCGTCGCTAAATCAGGAAAGTCCGTCGACAATTTCCGTCTGTTATTTCGGCCCTAATAAACATGATCCGTCGAAAATGTATAATTAACGACGGATTAGAGCCGTCGTAAATATTACGACGGATTGAATCCGTCGTTAATTTTCAATTACCGACGGATCTTGGTCCGTCGTAAAATTCCGTCTATTAAAATCCCGACAAAGCGAGAAAGTTATTAGTTAGCGACGGACTCTTTTGATAATACGACGGATATAGTCCGTCGTTAAAATTACCGACGGACTATATCCGTCGTTAAACCATGTTTACTTTTGCGACGAATAAAGTCCGTCGTTAAACCAAGCGTTTTTGTGTCGTTTTTTTGCTGTTTTGGCGTAGTGTGTCCAACCTATGGCTCCCCTATGTTCTTTGACTAACTCAATCAACTTGAGCTCTTGGTATTTCCCTAGGTGAGAGGCAATGACAACAGGGAATGTTTCTTCTTGACCCAAGTATACATATTTAAGCTCAGATGGCAATGGTTTAAGGTCAAGTTTTGGTGGTTTGATGTTAGATAGTAGAGGCCTTGATGTGGTTGGTGGCAATCTTTCAAAATGGGGCCTCCACCGGCTAGTACCAACTACCGGTCTCTCAATATTCAATGCTTGCACAATTTCACTAATGATGGGGTTTTTGGAATCCTCGAAATGTGCCAAGCATGTCTCCAAGCTTTCTAGTGGTTCAAGTTGGAGGAGTTCTTCTTCTTCAAAAGATTCGAGCATGTTTACCTCGAAGAGCTCATCATCATCAACATCCCTGTGCTTTTTGCCCAAGTGGAACACATTCACCTCTAATGTCATGTTCCCAAAGGATAATTGCATCACCCCATTCCGGCAATTGATGATTGCGTTTGATGTAGCAAGGAACGGGTGGTAGATCACCGGTATTTGAGTGGTAGCATCTAGAACCGGTTGTGTGTCTAAGATGATAAAATCTACCGGGTAGTAGAATTTGTCAACTTGGACTAGAACATCCTCAACTATCCCTCTCGATACACGGATGGATCTATCAACGAGTTTCAATGTGGTTTTGGTGGGTTTTAATTCACCAAGACCCAATTGCTCATATATCGAGTACGGGATTAAGTTTACGCTTGCCCCCATATCTAGTAATGCACGCTCAATCCGGTAGTCTCCAGTTATACATGAGATTGTAGGACTATCGGGATCTTTGAATTTTTTTTTTTTTTTTTTTTTTTTTTGGGGGGGGGGGGGGTCTTTTGAGTGAGAATGGCACTCACTTGCTCATTTAAGAAGGCCTTTTTCTGCAAATTATATTTGCGTTTAGTTGTGCATAGGTCTTTTAGAAGCTTAGCATAAGAGGGGATTTGTTTGATGGCATCAAGCAAGGGAATGTTTATCTTGACTTGTTTGAAAATCTCTAAAATATCATGAGAGTTTCGAAGAGATTTTGGAGCAACCAATTTTGAAGGGAATGGTGCTACGGGCTTATAAATGCGTTCCTTTTCTTGTGGGGCTAAGTTGGATACGTCCTCATCCTCAGGATTTACCGGATCATTAATCTTGTCGGCCTTCACCGGAATAGATTTGTCAATTTGTTTATCACTTCTAAAAGTATTGACGGATTTGGCTTGCTCCATATGTTAGTTGAAAGGATCAGAAACGCTTACTTCATGTACTTGCTTTGGATTGGGTTGAGGTTGGGCTGGAAATGTCCATTTCCTATCATTCAAGCGTCCCTTATTCTCATCAACCAAGACTTTAAGCTCTTGGAACATTTGCTGATTCGTTTGGTTAATTTGTGTTTGCCCTTGTATAAATGCTTTTAAAGTATCCTCCATTGAAAATTGAGGTGGGGCCATATTTTGCATGGGTGGCCCTCCTTGAAAGTTGGTAGGATTGCCCGTGGGAGCATTCTTCCAACTGAAATTTGGGTGGTTCTTCTAAGTAGATACTACAACGGTTTATACAGGTTGTAAATACTAAGTTTTTACAATGGGCTATATACATTGTAAAACATTATTCTTTTTACAATGAATTGATACTACAACGGTTCCAGCCAGTTGTAAATACTGTATTTTTACAAGACTCACCCACATGGTTAGACGGCATGTGTAAGGAACGAACATCATGGTAGGCCCCACAATCAGGGCTCCTACCCCTTTTTCCCATTTTAGTATGAATTTTGTATTACCCCGGCTAGGACCTAGTTAGAGATGGACCATCCAGTCAGAGCCTTATATGAGGCCTGCTATGATGTATATATTTTATGCACTCCTCCATTTACTTTGAAAGATCATTTTAAGTTAGGATTCTAAAACTGATGCAAATTTAAAGCTCAAGTGGATCTTCGATCACTATTATTTTCCTATGGTGTGGTCTACCTCATATTTATATAGGATCATTTTCAGATCAACACCTAAAATGAACTTGAGAAATGGATGAACAACGTGAATAAACCACATACATCACGGTGCGCCCCACTGGACCCGATATGACCGTCCGTCTCTATATCCGTCCCTAAAAGTCTCCGAAACAACCTCTTTTCATTTCCCTCTTCTCGTGAAATACTACATGAAAAAAAAAAAGTGCATAATTCGACTACAATTTTCGACTGTCATGGAATGTCCTGACAGTAGAATTAATGGTGAACTAAGTCGATCGAGCTAGTGATTAAATGCCTACTGTTGATCTATAGTGTGGTCCACTTAAGGCTTCTATATGCCAATTTTTTGGGGAGATGTCTTAAAATTAACGATAAAAATGAATGAACGGAGTAGATAACCCACATACATCATGGTGACCCCAAAGAGCCCATGACAGGACCGTCCGTCTCGTGCGGGGTAGTACCCGATCCACGCCCAAAATGGAGCCCGCGAGAGTTTTCATTCTCGCGGGCTGGTTTATCTCTCTCTCTCTCCCCCTCTCTCTCTCTCCATTGCCTAGAATGATAGGAAAAACTGCCTTGAAACCGTAATCCCCATCTTTCAAATCCCAGCTTCCATCATCTCCATCATCTCCCATCTCCCATCTCCATGGCCTGGAATGACACGCGTGCGAGATCTCCCTCATCTCCATGTCCTTCCCTAAACCCACTCCAAATTCCTGATTTTCGGACCACCATAAAACTGCTAATGGCACCCCTCTCCTTCTTCCCCACCGCAAAACCAAACCTGGAATCGGACGAAACCGCGCTCCTCGCCTTCCACTGCAGATCAACGATTTCTTTCGGGTATTCATCTCTCTCTCTCTCTCTCTCTCTCTCTCTCTCTCAAATGATGATTAGGGCTTTTCTTTTCCCTGGCCAAAGGAATTTCTACCTCTCCCCTCTGCATACTAGGGTTTCCTCTCTCTCCCTCTCTCTCTCTCTCTCTCTTATATCGAGATTTCTGATTTCAATGTGTGCTTCTTGCAAGTTCGAAAGATGTGAAGGATGTCTTCTCTGTATTATAAGATTGTGCTGTTGAAGTAATGATACTATGGACACTCTAAAACTTCAGGTCTTATTTTCTTTATTCTCTCTTGGCCTATAATCCAGTGGTTTCTGTTAGGGTTTGTGCTATTTGCCTTTGCTACTAATAGTAATACCCTACTCTGTTTCATGCTCCCCTAAATCGTTCTTTTTCTTTTTTGTGTTTGTTTACTTCTGAGAGTTAATTGCCTCTCTGCTAATTTGTTGTTCTTTTCTAACTTGCTTTTATATATTTAATCTATGCAGATTGCATTCAGTCTTTTGTTTTCTCTTGTGATTGCATTCAAATCTTTCCAAACTTGCAAGTTTCCAGAAAGATTGATAGTCGGGTTTTTTTTTTGGCAAAGGCTGCATTTGAACATCGTCTTAAAAAAAGTTCATTTCCCAATACAGGCAAGACAATTTATGGTTTAACACCCTTTCTTTACTTGATATGAAGTTAGTCTTACTTAGTGTTGAATAAACAAATTAAATAGCCCTACAAATTATGCATGGGTTACACTTATCCTCTATCATGCTCCTCAATTTGTTTTGTTTTGAAACCATAGGCTTATCGTTCTCTACATTTAGCATCAGTCTATTTATGTGGTGAATTTTGGGATGTTCCATTACTTGATTCTTCTCATCTGTTTTTTTATTTTATTTAGTTTTTATTTTTCTTTGTTGGGGTATTTCCAATGTTCTATAAACTGGACCAGATGTCAGACTGTTTCTGTCAACAGTTCGGTCTTGTTATGGACATCTACTTAAAAATGCAAAAAAGAAAAGAAAAGAAAAAGTAGTGTAAAATCCACAACACCTCTGGTCTATACCTTTGGCATTTTGAAGGGAGATCACGATTGACTGCAACCAAGAGAAATTTAATTTCTTCAAGGAAACTGGTAACAACCAGTTGTGGGTTTCAAGTCAGGTTAACCAGATCCGAGGTTCTAATGAAATGGCGTCTTTTGAGAGTTCGTTTCGTTTAGCTTGAAATTGTGGTGTGGATTCCATTGAATTGCATTTTTAGATAAATGTAGGGTTTGAATGCGAGATATTTTACCTTGTCCCTTGCTGTATTTTTTTTATTTGAGGTTTATTCTGGTGTGAAAATCGAGATCCGGGGTTCCAATGACAGTAATTGCTTTATCCGTCTCTAGAAGCTATCATGGCCAATTTAGATTTCTTTTTGTGTTATATCATCAATGCTTCTTTCTTGATTCTATGTCTATCTTTTCAGTTTAATTTTTTCTGTTCTTTTGATAAAAGTTACTGCCACTTACAGAAAAGAAAAGAACTCAGAAATTCTTTGAGTTTTCTTCTCTATTTGGTTATTTGAAATATGAGAGGTTACAGAGATTTTAGTAGATTTTAGCCTCTTTGTTTTCCAATTATTTCTGAGAAATTTTACGTCGGAATTGATTTGAGTTGTCGGGGTTGAAAAGGAGTACGTGAGGGTGCTTCTTTCCATTTCTAATCATCTCTTTCTAGTTGTATGCTTTTATGTCCATTCCATTTGTTCCACTTTTTGGTACTCTAAATGGTTCTGTTCCATCCCAAGGCTTAAATCCAAGAAAGATGTGGGGACCTTTATTTATTTATTTTAATCTTAGCATGCATCAGAAATTTGAACTTTGACCTTTCACCACCACAAAGGAGTAAACTAGAGGGTCTCTGTTTAGTAACTTTATTTATTTTTACATGTTTGGTGTTTTCAGAGCTTTGTCGACTCCGAACTGATAAATTTGATATACAAAACTCCAGAATTATGACGTTCTCTCTGACATCCTGCATATCTAGATCTGAATTTATTATTGATGTCAAAGCACACATTAGGGGGTACGCAAATCTATATTGTGCAGATCAATTTCAGCTAAAAATCTGAAACCACATGGCTCAAGATTTCTTCTTCTTTTCTGCCTTTTTTTTTTTTTTTTTTTTTCCATAATCTGACATTCATGTTCTAGTTGTTTGGGAAATATATGGACATGGCCTTTAGCTGTAAAGAACCCATGTCACCTCAACATGGGCTCGACTTAACTCGATGTTCAGCCAGGGTGGGCTTGACTCAAAGACTCCGCCTGGAACTCTATATTTAATAATTATAATTAATTCACAAATTTCATATGCAATGGCATCAGAATTAGTCATGCTTCAATATGGTAAGTTTCATTCCACTTTCTTCAACTTTTAGACACAAGGTGCTTATTGACAGTAAAATAAGCATTGTGTGGAATGTGTGCTTGTAGGAGATTTGCAGATTGTCATTTAAATCTTAGTCTAAGCTAATTACTTGTGTGGAACTAGTTGTTTGCAGTGATCAATGCAGGTGTGGCTGGATGTTGCATGGGTCTTGCTTTGAGTTTACATTCATGCATGATATTTACAACTTTCACATATGGATACTTTTTAACTACTAGATTTCTAGACTTTCACATATGTTTTTATTTGTTTATTTTATCTTTCAGCTACTTCCACTTTATTCATGGGGCTTGGATAATTGACTTGCCTTCCTGATCTTTAAGTTAATCCTGCAATCAGGTGGGCCACACCATAAAAACAATGCACAACGCTAAAAACATCCAATTTAATGTGTGGTCCATATAAAATGATTCGATTAGCTGATTTTATTTTGTTGGATCATCGAGGTGGAGTGCATTTGTTAGACGAGATAGGTGTCAAACATACACTACATGGGCCCCACAATTCTCATGCTCAACGGAATGCGCCTGCTACAGGGGAATATGCACTAGCTGGTTGTGGACATCCTATTTTCATGGTGGGATGGTCTGATCCATTACTCAGCTATTTACCTATTTTCTATGTCATCTCTCATGAATGTCTTGTCACTGTAGATATGCATGATTGGGAAACATTTGCCTGGAAACAGTTGAAGAGGTTGTCGTACTCGTGCCATCCTTGAAGGTAAGTATCAATTTATAGTTTCTTCTAGAGCAAATTTCAAGTATTTTCGATTCAATCGGTCTTTTTTTTAGACCAAACGATTTGATAGGTCTTTTTTTTAGACCTAACGATTTGATAGGTCTAAATTGCTTGATAATCTATCATAAATCTGCGCTCTATTGAAAAAAAAAAAAGAAACTTAAATCCTGCTATTATCTTGCATTGCAATTTGAGAAGGTTACACAAGTTCATGTCAATCAGAAAATGGTTCAGTTACAGATGTAGCGGGAGGTCCCATTAAACACTTGTCAGGCATTCACTGCCTTCGCAAATCCTATTAAATGACATTTGGCAAACATTAGACATTTTCTTATTTTGTGGCTTTCTTCTATGCACAGTAGCTTCTAATGATGATTACTGGGTCAAAATTGTAATTGCTAATGCAGGGTCATGCTAGTTGGATTGATGCACTATTTTCAAACCTAACTGCTTATTTGCACTGAATACAAAAACCTGTCAGGAAGCTGTTAATAGATCTAGAAAGGCTACAGTTTATCATACAAGGAGCTTTCTAAACATAGGCCACATGGAATATTTCATTGAATTTCCAGACATAAATCGAAAGCACCCCCTTTGATTTTTGTACTTTAAAAAAAAAAAAATGAAATGGCTGCAGATATATGGTTTTAATGATAAAAACTTCTAGGGTTAATCCAGGCTTTCAAGCAAGATGTTGTTGCTTTTTTACACAAATGCAAAGTTTGGGTGTGGGTTATTAATCTGGTTTTCTTTTTTCAACATTCTCCATTTTGTACAGGCCACCCCTTGGATGTTCTACGAGAAGGACATTGAAGGAAGTACAGTTGCATGGCTTACCAACTGTATAAGACTCACTGGAGCACAGGGAGGTAATAAGAAGTATTTTTAGTTGTGTCTTGACAATCACTGGGTAGTTTGCTTTTTCGTTTCTCTTCTAATTCTTATATATATACATATATATATTTTCTAGTAATGAGATTTCTCATTATTTAAATTATATGAGATTGTTTTGGTGATTTTATGATTCATATGTGACTAATGAACATAGAGAACCCAAGAATTGAGTAGTGGAGGGGGAAAATCACACACAAAAAAAAAAGAACTATTTACAGCGGGCCTAGCACGTCGTAAATAAACATCTGAATAAATAATTACAAGCGGCTCCTAATGCTGTAAATAGGTTTATGATTTTACAATCGGCTAGAACCCGTTGTCAATTATGGATATTTACAACGAGCGGCACCTGTTGTAAAGCGTTGTCAGTCACAACGGGCTCTAACCATGGTAACAAACCACCTCCATATCGTTGCAAGGGACCATCTACAACTGTCATTATCTTCTTTACAACAAGGTTAAACCGTTGTAAATAACAGACCCTTTTTTGCAACGGGGTCTGTTGCAACGGGAACAAAACCGTTGTAAAAACACTACTACAACGGTCATGATCTGTTGTAAAAAACTATTTTTCTTGTAGTGGACTTAACCAGTGCATATGTATTTTCCTTGTTTGCTTTACTAGTTGATAAACCATTATAGATCGCATGTTAGATGGGTACACATCTCCAGTATGGATTGTTGTGATGGATTTGCCTTTAGATTAGGATTCATCGGTTGTAAATACACATCCAGAGCATGTCAAATTTTACCGGGTGCCTAACAATATGGGTGTACAAGAGCATATTTTATTAGCTAGTTAGCTTACTATGGGTGTCGCATGCTGAGGATTGTGCCTCCACAACTTGTATAGTCGAATATGATGATTCGTTGAAGGTTGTCTTTAGTTGTAGGATGTGTCGGTTGGAGACTGCATCCAAAGTGTGAGGATAGCCCAAGTGCTTAATTAGGCATGTTTTACTTTTACGCATTTTACTTACCGACTAGCTCACTATAGGCATCCCTTTTTGTTTGTGGATTTTACCGAGTAATTAGGGGTATGACTGTGCTTTTTGTACGCTTATCTACTAATTAACCATGAGAGGCCGTTCACATGTCAAATAGATGTTGATCCCTGATCACCAATGTGGTTCTTGTTCGGTTGTTGTTTGATTAACATTCATTTATTATAATTGTTTATGATGTCGTTATGTATGTATCCTTATTTGTTTGCATGAATATATAGCACAATAAAAATATATGTAGTATCTGCTTGATTTGTGGAGAACTATGCTTGGTTATTTTCTGTGTGCAATCTTGAGGGTATCTCTTCACTATGAAAGTCTCTAACGCTTTTCATTTGACACATGTACATGTGGGTAGGAGTGGGTATATGACTTTCAGGGGTGTAACAAACCGAGAGATAGAGCGTGAGGCTACTTAGAGATCGACAAAGTTCTCTTCTCTTGTTTCTTTTTGTTGAGCCTTGCCCTCTTTCATTTTGGGATAATTGTGATGTGTGTTCCCCGTACATAAAATTTGACTACTTACACTTTATCTTTTAGGATGTTAATTATAATGCTTTTTGCATCTAGTTATAATTATACTTACTTTTTGTTTACTGTTGTAATATTGATTACGACTCTGATTGTAAATTTTGAGCCAATGTTAATTGTACCATGAAACCACATAGGAAAATCATTCCTGAACTCAGCCTTTTAGGCAATGTACTCGGGAGTCCAAGTTAAGGGCGTTATAGTACCAAACAGGGAAGCTCCCTAAACTCAACTCTTTTTCACCGTATATTTTTCTGGTACTATCATCCCCTAAGAAGAACAGTGCCGTCTGATTTGTTGGCCTACTTGATTAATGGTCCATATTTGAATGCACAGTTACTGTAATTCATAACAGAGCTTCACTATTCATGGTAGGCAATGGATAGCCGACGGTCTGTTGCCCAACTCAGGAGTGAAATGGCTTAATGTTTGGGACACAAGTTGCCTGTGCTCCTGCCCACGGGAATTATATGGGGCCCACTGATCAGATGTCCATAGGAAACCTTTCCTGTTCATCAGTTTCCCGAGCTAAGTAACAAGAGGCATATGGAAAACTCAAGCTCACCACACTATATAGGATGGTGGGGATGGATGGACATGCGCGGCATTAAAACCTTCCCAAGGTCCATTATGCTATTCATGTGCCATCCAAGCCAGCCACAAGATCATCCTAGCTGAAATGACCTTAAAACACCAATATTAGACTGCTTCAAAATTTCTGCGGTCAGATGAGGTTTTCAACAGTGGGCAATAATCCATCCTCATTTAGTTCTGATAGTGTGGTTCACTTGCGTTTTGGATCTGTTTCAATTTTGGAATGATGTACTGACATGAGCTAGAGAAACTGACGGACTGGGTGGATTTATCTCGGCAATCTTGGTGTGGCCCACGTAGTCTCCATACACATAAATTTCCTTTGAGGAGGGGAGTCACAGGTAGAGGTGGCAATGGGTCGGGTTGGGTCGGGTTCGGGTCCGGTCAAGTTCAGGTTCGAGTCGTTTCCACCTCAACCCTAACCCAACCCAAATTGAATTCGGGTTGGATTTTCCCAACCCAAATTAAATCAAGTCGGGTCGGGTTGACCCACATTTTAATGATCAACTAACAAATTTGTAGATTAAACTAGATGCATATAACACTAGCATTTCATTGAAAACCAAACAATCTATGTTTAATAGGTACCTAAGTGCCTATATATATATATATATATATATATATATATATATATATATATATATATATATATATATGAGGCTTTTTTGTAGAGTATTTCTATTACGCAAATATTGAAAGGGAAAAAGAAATGGATAGAATGAAGTTAAATAGTTAAATTGTGAACACAATTATTGAAATAAAACCATTCGATCCTTTCATTTTAACTATCCAATAAATTCTTATCAACAATTAAATAAATATAGCCATTAAGATAAATTTATTAATTTATTTTATGGACCATTAACTACCATTTCAGTTCTCCAATAAATGAGCACCAGAAATTAAAAAAAATCTCATGATATTTTAGTTCTACATGTCATAAAATGTGATCATTGGTGTCCACATGTTTATTAAATTGACTGACATGTGGACCAATCCCAGCAAGGTGTGTGAGAAAAAAAAACTATGTATTATTTAACTAATGAGAAAACTAATATATAATAGTCTACTTAATCCCTATATGATTCAGGTCAAGTCGGGTTGGGTCGGGTCACCTTTTTTTTTTTTTCAAAAAAAAGGTATATCATGTATAAATATCCAAAGATACAGAGGCCAACCGGCAAAGACCCGGCAGAGACGACACTACTCATATACAATTAACCCACTCTTCTTTCTCTGACTGTACCTAGCTAGCCCCACTTTGTCCAAGAAAAGCTTACCCTTGATTGTAGGAGGCAGCTCATTCACTCCCGCAAAGATGCAATTGGATTTGCAATCGCAACCCAACCGCGCTAGACCGTCCGCCACCTGATTTGATTCTCTGGGCACATACCTCACCTTTACATGGGCCCTAGTCATCAAGTCATCGAAATAAGCTTGCCAAAACCACATCCTCCATCTGGGAGAGGACCCTCCAGTCAGGGCCTCCACCATAGCTTTAGAGTCGCTTTCCACCTCAATGTTGGGAAAACCCCTCTCCACACACAAAGATAACCCTTCTACAAGGGCTCGCACCTCCGCTGTTGCACTGGATGCCGAACCGAACCCTCTAGAGAAGGCAAAATGAAAGTTGCCTTTGTCGTCCCTACAAACTCCGCCTCCTCTTGCTGGCCCTGGGCACCCGTGCACTGACCAATCTACATTAATCTTCACCCAACCAAGCCAAGGTTTTTCCCAGATCTGAATAGAGAGGAGGGGTGACGTGGGCCTGGGTTGAGGGATGCCCAAATCTTGACAAAACAGGATCACCTTTTTGCTTGTGTTGTTCCAGGGCCTCGCGTGATTGGAGGCCCAAGCCATCCAACGGGTAACCTTAAGGAGCACTCTGGAAGCGTCTTTTGAAACGCCTTCAAACCTGACCTTGTTTCTTTCCCTCCATATTTCCCACAGAATAAACACCTGCACAATCCCTCTAAGTAGGGAAATCAAGTTTTTAGATGAAGCTTCTTCCCACCACTGATGTAAGATCGTCTCCACTGACATATTTGACCGACAGATGAAATCGAACCAGCTTCCAATTTTCTTCCAAACCTCTTGAGCCAGCTCCCCCGAAGAGAATAGGTGACTGAATGTCTCTTCCGAATTGGAAATGGAGCAGCAGCTGTATTTTGAGGGGAAAGCAATACCTTTGTTTCTAATCTTGTCATCTGTTGGGACGCCACCTATCAAGGTCTTCCATGCGAATAGGCTGCATTTGGGGAGGAGGATAACATGCCAAACCCATTTTGCCCACATTGTAGACAATCCTGGCAGCCTACATAGCTTCCAAGTGAACTTGACGGAGAATTTTCCAGATCTGTCCATAGGCCAAGAGGGGCAGTCTTCCCTGTCCGACGTTCTGATGCCCTCCGAGACAATGCTGCTGATGACATCCTGGGGAATGTGAGCCACTGCTTCCTCCTCCCTCCTCAGCCCGTTGGAGTCAATGATGTCCTGAACCTTTAAACCCGCTAACCTATCTGGAATACCTCCCGGGATCAAAGTGGCCAACGCACCTTTGCCCGATCAATTCTCTGACCAAACATTGCATTCCCCCTTCCCAATCAACCATTTGGAGTTCTGATCGATGCATGGCATCAGCTTCCACACTGCTTTCCAAAGAGGAGACGCTGTAGACACACCGGCCCCGTTGGAGGCGGACGGGGGGCCATGCTTTGCAAGCATAAATGTCGCCCACTTGCTTCTATCAACCTCATGCCTCAGGGTCCATGCCATCTTCAATCTGAAGCTGCACATGACATCGCATAACCTTCTAATACCCAGACCCCCCTCTTCTAACGGCAGCGAGATCTTCTTCCAGCTTATCCAGTGAGCTTGTTTCGAATCCCCTTTCCACCCCCAAAAGAAGTCGGACATGCCTTTTTCTATCTGATGCAAGCATTGAGACGGAATCACAGTCGCTGCCATAGTGTGAACAGGGATGGACAATAAAACATACTTGATCAAAGTTGCTCTACCAGCTTGCGAGAGAATCTTGCTCGACCACCCTTCCATCCGCCCCACCACCTTATCACAAAGGGGCTGGAAATGCCTTCTTTTAGATTTCCCTTTGAAGATCGGAACACCCAAGTATTTCAATGTACCACTAGATTTACTAATGCCCAAGAAATCTTCGATCAATCTCACTCTCCTCACCGACATCTTACCCGAGCAGAAGAAGGCGCTTTTGTTGGAGTTCACACGCTGCCTTAAGACCCCTTGGAAGGCTTGTAAGAATGTGCGTAGGTTTCCAATAGACCGTTTCGAGCCGTTGGACAATAAGAGCACATCATCCGTAAAAAGTAAGTGGGAGATGACCGGGCATCTCCTACGCGTCTTGTAAGGGAGGATGTCACCTCTATCCAATAAATTTTGCATGCTGCGGTTGAATGCTTCTGCTGCAATGATGAACAGGCTCGAGGAGATCGGATCCCCTTGGCGCAGCCCATGGGAGGAAGAGAAGAAACCACAGGCCTCTCCATTTATGAGGATCGAAAACCAGCTATTTTCCCAGCACTTGGCCACCAGATTCACCCAAGTGTCGCAGAACCCAAACTTTTGTAAAACTTTTTTCAAGAAATCCCACTCTATTCTGTCATATGCTTTTTCCAAGTCCAGTTTCAGGATGACATTACCCCCCCCCCCCCCCCCCCTCACTTTGTTGTCCAAATCACGGTACAGTTCCTGCGCTAGCGCGATGCTTTCAACCATGGACCTCCCCTGTACAAAGGCTCCCTGCTCCTTCGAAATAATCTTGGGCAGCAACAAGTTGAGCCTTGCTGCAATCACCTTGAAGAAGATTTTATAGATGCAGTTGTAGAGGCTAATAGGTCTGTAATCCAAAAATTCTGACGGAGAGGACACTTTGGGGATGAGACAAATAAGAGAGGCTGAGGAGGACCTTGGGATTTGACCTCCCTAGAATAGAAAGATAACTGCTCTCATAAATCTGGGCTAATAATATCCCAGCATCCTTTAAAGAATGCTCCCGTGAAGCCATCTGGACCAGCAGCCCCGTCGGAGGGGATCACGAAAGCTGCATTTTTCACCTCTTCAGTGGACAGAGGGGCTAACAACATCTGATTTTCCTGAGCCAAGATTAAGGAAGGGATGGCGTCCAGAGAGCTTCCCACCGGGTTGATAGACGTAGTGGAGAATTGGGCTTTAAAGAAGTCGACTGCACCCTGTTTTATCCTCATAGGATCTGAAGTCCTATCCCCACAAGGAAACTTAATATCGGAGAGGATAACCTTTCTAGCGCGTGCATTGGCTGAAGCATGAAAATATTTGGTATTCCTGTCGCCTTCTTGAAGCCAGTCAATGTGCGATTTCTGTTTCCAAAAAACTTCCTCCTTTAGTTCCCACTGACCAAGCACCTCCTTAGCTACTCTGAGAGCTTCCACTGTTCCTACATCTGGGTGACCAATTGATAGATCCTCCAGCCTGAGAACCTCTTGTTCCACCCTTGTAACCTATTGGTGCACATCGATCCCCAAAGGTGTTTTTATTCCACTTTTTTAAAGCCGCTTTCAGGTTCTTCAGCTTAAGAACTAGATTGAACATCGACTAGACACAGCCATCAGTAGACCAAGCTGCGATGACTTCATCCTGGAAAGATTTCTCCATCATCCACATTCGCGAGAAACGGAACAGCTTTGGGCTTGAGGAGATGGAATTGGGACAACCCAACAGAAGAGGCGTATGGTCTGATCTGTGCCTAGGAAGATGGGTGACTCGGAAGAGCAAGAATTTTTTAACCCACTCCAGGTTGCACAGGGCCCTGTCCAACCTGGCCCACACTCTCACAGCCCCAGCCTGGTTATTTCACCACGTGAACTGGCTACCAGAAAACCCTGCATCTAAAAGCCCCACCCGCTGGATGGCCTGAGCGAACTCCTCTGTGCTAGCTTGATTTGCCTGCCTGCTGCCCAATCTATTCGCCGAAGAAGAGACTGCGTTGAAGTCCCCACAGACCACCCAAGGTCCCGTAACATTAGAGGAGACAGTGAGCATATCATCCCAAAGACCACATCTTAGAATTCTCGAGCACTTCTCATAAACCACCGAGACCCAAACCTGAGTGTTGTTACCTTGATCTGACATGCTCAACGACAGGATCTGGTCCAAAGCTCCCAGGTTGGAGACCACCAAGGGAGCATTGAAGAAAACCTAGATTTGAGCCCCGTTATCTCCATTAGAGAGAGAGGAGTGGAAGCCCAACTTAAGGCCAGTATATGTTCTCTTCTCCTCAATCACGGGTTCTAGCAGAGCCACCATGATCGGGTTATACTTCCTTATGTACCTTTTAACCTTAGCAATCGTGGGAGCATTTCCCACACCCCGGACATTCCACACCAGAATGTTATCCATCAACCACATAGTTAGCAGCTGCAGCCCTCCTCTCAGATCTTCTCAATTTTTATGTCCCTTCTTCAAAGGCCAAACGGACTGATGTCCTCTTCGAGATCTGTCTTGGAACTCTGTTAGCCTGTTGCTTCGATACCGCTACCCCGGATGGGCCTCTATGAGCAAAATTTTGACGACGCTCCTCCGCTACGGTCACATAATCTTTCTACTCTAGTGCTTCTACCCTGTTCTCTATTTGAAAACCGATCTACCTCTGGGGAGCCCATAGTATCAGGATGGTCCCTATTCAACCGCAGCTACTCTACCCCGTGGGAAGACTTGAGAAGATGCTCACAGTGGCCCCTATTAGTCCCACTCTTGACCTCCTAACCCTTGTTCTGGTTAGCTTCATCGAAAAACGGCGATATATCAATGTTGAGGGCAATCCCCCTGAGACCGTCCCCCATATCTGTGGGGATGTTGCTGGGTTGAAATGGGGTGCAAACAACTCGTGTGGGTGGCAACGAGGTCTGACAGGATCTCTCTGCTGGGCTGTGGGTCGTGTCGAAGGGTCTTGGAGACAGAGGGGAGCATCCCTCTGATAGGGCGTTCCTCCATAAGGAAAGGGGGGTTTTCATCATGCTCCTCCCAATTTCCTCTATTCACCCTGAAGGCGAACCTGTAACCTGGCCTTTTGATCCAATCTCTCTCCACTTCTATAGATTCTCTGATAGCTTGTCTTGGTCTCCTTGGAGCCCTGTCCCCTCTGCTGAGGCCAGAAAACTATTCTCATTACAGGGAACGTTTGGCCCCTCTTGAGTAGCTAAGCTATTCTGGGTAGCTAATCCTTCCCACTCCCTCTGTGCTCCCCTCTTAATTTGCAGCAAGTGCTCCTGAATGTTCTCTGACGGGGGAGGTTCATATCTCTTCAGGCCCCTCTGTGGAGACGGAGGATGGGTTGTGAGAGGTTATGATGTAACCTGATTGGCACACTGTAGTCCCAGATCGGTTTGTTGGCCACGGCCTTGCGACTCGCACAATGATGTTTCTGCTTGGGTATCAGATAGGTGTCCTTGTCCAAGGGTCTGAGCATTTTGCTTATTAGAGAGAAATAAGGCCCTATGGGAGAAAGTGGGGTCCTCTAGCAAACCTGCGGAGGTTGCCACTATCGTTGCAGTTTGGTGGAATGCCTTTCCTACCCACTGTCTAGTAGTTACACCCAGAATACCAGGGTCATGAGGGAGCTGCCCATCCGCTACTCTATCTATCTTTGAGAGTTCTAAGACAGCCCACACAGGGGACCACCTTATCCGCCACCATCAGCGTCCTTACCTTGCTAATGTCCACTCCCGGGTACAAAGCCACCTTGATTCTCGCCACAAGTTGGACTAAGCTCAATATCAAACACCTGTCAACCTCCACCACCGTCCCAAACGTCCTGCCCAGTCCTACAAACACTGATTCCAGCCAGGTGTCATAAGGAATACCATAAAGGCGGATCCATACTCCAGCAGTGGGAGCAAATGAGTTCGGGGACCAGGCTTCAACCTTCGCTAACCTCATGGATTGCTGTAGTTGCTTGTCTGCCCCGAAGGATAGGAGTTCCATTTTATCTTTGAAAATGAAGAGAAATCTATCCCTGCCTATTCTGGCGATATCAAAGGCCGATGCCATGTAAGACGCTTGTCTCAGGCATTTCGTCAAACAGATGATAGACACAGAGTCTGTGCAGATGATAGACACAGAGTCTGTGCCCGCATATCCCACCATTGCGAGTAAGAGTTTCGATCCTTCCTCTGCCACTTTGTTCGCATTGGCCTTAAAAGAGATTCCATCTAACCCTGGTGGAGGCAGAGGTTTAGGGAGGACACTTTGGGCAAGAGTTATCTCCCGTTGGTTTACCCCTTTTGCCACTTGAAGGTAGGACATGGACCTGTTCCCATATGAAGGACCCTGGCTAGGTTTGGTTGTGATTTTCTCTAGAGGTTTAGCTCCAGGGATGGAAGGGAGCGATTGTACACGACCTCCGCCTTTCTTCGGGTTTTCCTGGGAGACCGATACCTCTCTGCCATCAATCATCTTTTCGTTGAAGAAGCCTATCGCAGCTGCGGCATCCACCTCGTATTGGAACCGTACGAATGCAAAACCCCTTGATCTATTCTAACTGGAGTTCCAGGGGATGAAGGCGTCCGTGAGTTTCCAATACTTACCAAAGATACTCCATAGATCTGCTTCGTTGGTGTCGAAGGTGATGTTGCCGATGAAGACGCTGTAATCTTGCTGGGTATGTCGTTGGTTCCCTTTTTTCTTTGTAACCTATCTCCATTCTTCTTGCGCCATTTTTCCGCCGCTTGGGTCACCTTTAACCCTAACTTGACTCATAAAAAAAAAAAAAATCGATCGAGTCTGGTCAATCCAAAAATTGAATTCATGTCAAAATTTTCAATCCTAAACTAGATAAAACTAGGTCAGGTCGAGTCCGGTTAGCAGGTCAGGTTGAATTTTGCCCGGTCTAGTCGCAGGCAACTCGTGTTCGATGTTTGGGCTAGCTTTCATTCAATCCCCTATTCTAATTTTATGGACAAGTGTATGTGTGCCATGTCTACACGTGTGAGCTCTTGGGTTGGGCAGATAGAGATTGTGTGGCGGAAGAAAGCATTCCTCTCAAAACCATGGATCTTCTATCCGCTTTTTCCAAGATAAGACTTTTGCGGATGCAGATTGTGGGCTTTTGTCCGCCTTTTACTAGTCAAAGATTTGACTCTTTCAAACTGTGGGCTTTGTAAAAGCACGTGGGAAGGAAATACTTTGTTTTGGGAGAAATTATCCGGAGCTCTCACATATCACTACAAGTTATAGCACTCCTAGTTGCATTGGATCAGTAAGACAGGCCAAACACTTGATCCAGGCTGTACATTAGGTCTAACACAGATTTTATGTGCTACCATTCAAATATCTTAATAATCTGATAATCACACTTATCTGATCATTGGCCTTTAATATGGACAGTCCAAATCATTTACACAAAATAGATCCAATTTACAATTTGATCAATGTACTTATTGGGCCCATCATAGATTGCTTATGATTTCAAAGAGCCACTTTTTTCAGGAGATCTTAACCATCCCATCCATGGTTCAAAAAAGGATGGCTAAAATAAGGGCAAAGTCAGAGGCGCATGGGATCATCCAATCAGTGTGATTTTTGCATGGTTGCTCGTAAGAAGCCAATTAGCCGATGTACAGCAGGTGTACCCGGGGTAGGAAGACCGGGGCGCGACTTAGGTGAGACCCCGGAACCATCGAAGTGGGTGGGACCCTGACGTGTCCTCCCGCCACTCGTCCAACCGGCGGCAAGTGTGCTAGGCTTGGGCACGTGAGAAAGCCAATGGCCGTTAGAGACTAACGGACCGTCAGCATGCTCCCTCTCATTCCTCTCTCTCTCTCCGGCCCTCTTTTCCTCTCCCACTAACCTCTCGCAGGAGATCTCCCGCTGGCAAGGGATCATGTTCTCTCTCTCTCTCTCTCTCTCTCTCTATTCGATTGCAAGACGAGACTATAGTACTAGAGAAGGAAGCTTTGCCTGCTCCCCACAGCGCCCCCATGCGTATTCCTTTTGCAAGATGCTAAGGGCTTCGGACACAAAGACCCATGTTGTGGATAGGAGAAGAAAAAGGTAGAAGACAGATCCAGTTATGGATGTCTAGGATAATTGAATTGCTGTTACTTTCCATAGCACAGATGAAGTGGATGTGGATGTCAACAAGTTCGAATGCAACTAGGTGCATGGGAAGGTTTCACACACACAGCCATTAGATTATTTCTCCCAGAAAATGTAAGCAATAAAATTGTTAGGACGTCAGAAAACAAAGTTAAAACTCCATCAGGAAAAAAAAAAAAAAAAAAAAACTAATTTAATACCAGCTTATCATTTGTCTTCAACATCATGTGTGACCAAGCGTGCGTATGAGAAATGCTTTGAGTGTTATCAGAGCAACATTAAGTTATGGTGCTCTTAGTTGCATCTGAACTGGCAAATAAATTCAGAATACAAAGGATCTAAGCTATCCTTAATTTAATTTCTTTGCCTAACCAAAGTGATTCTTTCAAATCTTAAGGAATCCATTATAGTCTCTAACAAATAGATGGATCAAATTTTATACAGTTAGGGTTTTTATTTGAATGTCTTTTTTTTTTTTGTTAAAAAATCTGGAAGGAAAAAAAAAGTTATTATGTTAAAAAAAAACCAACGTCCCGGTGCCACTGTCGGAGAAAGAGAACATGATCTCTCTTCTTTCACGGGGGTGGGTGTAGGGAGAGGAAGAGACGGTAGGAAGAGAGAGGAAACGGCCGTGTGGTCTCTCACATGTGCAAGTCTAGCACACTTGCCGCCCGGTTGGACGAATGGCGGGAGGACACGTCAGGGTCCCACCCACTTCGGTGGTTCCGGGGTCTCACCTAAGTCGCGCCCGGAAGACCAGGGCATTAGGTCCTCTGGCCTGAATGTACGAAAGGTTGAAAGAGAATCAAAGTTATGTGGGTCCCACAATGATGTATTTATTATATCTGCACTGTCCATCCATTTGGAGAGATCATTTTAGACCATGGGATAAAAAATGCGTCATATCCAATGGTAAGGCGGACCACATCACAAATAGCAGTGGGACAATGATTCCCACTGTTAAAACATTCCTTTTTCTCCATCCAATCTATTCATGCGGCCACACAAGCCTGGATGAATAGAAAAAAATAAATATCAGATTGATCCAAAACTTCTGTGACCCCCCAAAAATGTTTCAATGGTACATGTTCAATTTCCCACTGCTTTTTGTAGTGTGCTCCACTTGTTTTTGGATTTGTCTTATTTTTAGGCTCAACCCTTACAAAGATCTTGCCAAATGGACATATGGCTTTAATATAACACTTACCTCATGGTGGGGCCCACAGAACTTGGTGACATCAACACACCAGCGAGTTCGTTGGTGTGCGGTACACCAGCCAATCTGCTTCCCATCACTTTATGGATACCTCAGATCCATTAATTAAATTGTTCAAGCGACTAGGAACTCTATGACTAATGGTCACCACATGGGCCCACTTGTTGCGATGTGCAGATAATCAAAAGAAATTTACCTTTTACAGTAACTTCAATCTCAGGCCAGGATTTGTAATGTTGGGAATGCAACGCATTCAGTACGTCATACAGACAGAGAATCCAGAGAATGTGGCCATTGACTGTTGCCGACGTGACAAGTTGTCCAATGACCAGAGCCAAACCAGGTTGTGGAATCCATGCTTTATTGGCTACCACAAGTAACTTATCCTGAGCAGATTTTTTTTCAATAGTTATTATCTGAAGATGAATTTAACACTACTCAAAAGAGAATTTTCCATGGCTTGCATTCAACTCTAAAAATCCGAGGCTATTATAATTATTGACATGTGAATATGCATGATTACTTATATATGGTAGTAATAAAAATATGGACAGTTAAAAAATCGATTGTGGATGACTCTCTTCCAATGTTTCCTTTGGTGTGGCCCACATGAATTAAGATTCTGCCTGAGTTTTTTACTATGAGCCTAACCTTGGAATACACATTTAATAGTTGGAGTAGATTTTACGTACACATCAAGGTGCACCCTGTCAAAAATCATGGATGGGCCTAAGGGTAGAAACAAGCCCGTACACTGCCATGGTCGGGGTACCATGCCATAGTATATGAAGTGGGAAAATTCAGTGCAAGATCCATCTTTAGGAGGGCCCATTGAACCAACAGTCCAGATTACCAAAGGATGAACCCCACTTGTAAACGCTAACTATATGCACTGTATCCTTCGTCTTTTTTTTTTTTTCGAAACGCGCAGAGCAATCTAAGATCAAACCAGAAACACAATGAAATCAATCACACGCAAGCATTCACCACAAGAGACTCCGAATTTACGTGAAAAAATCCCTCAATGGGTAAAAAACTACGATACAAAGTGATCCACTATGAATATCAGAAGATTACAGAGATTGAAGAAACAAAAACGCCCACAAGAGAAATCTCGAGCTACCCAAAGCTTGTTCTCACATGAAATGGACAAGAACAGTCATTTTCTTCATCTCAGAGAACCCCCAAGCTTTCCCCAAGCTCTTTCTCTTACCCTAGACTCGATCTAGGAAACACGACCCCAATGGCAGCGGCTCTAATCCCGCATTACATCCCTTAAATAGGGAAAAATTCTGAATTGAAAACCTCTTGCGCAAAACCACACAAAAGACCATCTCCAACAAGGAAACTCGGATTCGTCACGCTACCTCACCACCGACCAGTAGCCCGACCGGTCGGAGCCCCCTGCAGACCGGTCGCCTGACCGGTCTGGGGCATCCAGAAACAGTCCAGCGGCCTTTTTCTGTGCATCTGGGCCACATTTGTCAGACCGATCGCCCGACCAGTCTAAGCACCCAAAAAGCGTGCACCACGTTTGAAGGCTACCCCAACAAGAGTCACTACCTGAAAAAGGTCAGTTTTCGATGATTTCTATGGTCTAAACCCCTGAATATTTTTTCCATTGCGTAGAAATGTCCCTCGAATACACAAGTTGAAAAAAATCAACTCAACCAAAAATCGGTGTGAAAAACTAATTTCGCAGCCTAGAGCCATTCTTTATAATGTTTCAGCGGTCTTGGACTGCCATTTCAAGTTTTGTTTAAGTGCTATTTTGGTAGAATATCGGTGGCCTAAGTCTGCCGAATTTACTTTTTTTCAAAAAAAATAAAAATAAAAATAAAAAACAAGAAGCTTATGACTATGCCTATGTCCACATACCTATAAAACCTCTAAATGCACTCCAATATCTACATCCATTCATCCAATATCCACAACTATCCGTAATCTATTATATACATCCATTCATCCAATATCCACAACCATCCATAATCTATTATACACATCCATTCATCCTATATCCACAAACATCCATTCATCTAATATCCACGAAACACTCACATAAACATAAAACATTAAATATTCACAAATATCAATCAAATTATATTAAATATCCTCAAATTCCTTGAAACAAGACTACGGAGCTGTATGACAAGAATTACTTGTATGATTGTTGGTTTAGAACTTGTATTATAGATTGTTGATTTAGAACTTTTATTATAGATTGTTGATTTTCAACTTGTATATGGAATTAATGTCGAATATCTTCTTCTAATAAATGGGCTAGATGTTCTATCAAATTATCGACGTGAACAAAAGAAAATAACATATAATCAGAAAGAGATGTTCTATATGTAAAGAGTAGATGTAATATGTAATGTATAAAGTCTTACAAGAAACACCTATGCACGATATGGTATTCTTGATCATCTATCCATATATGTAGGTCAATATTCATTTGACAGGTCGAGCAGACTCGAAGATGCCATGCATCAGTCCTTCAACAACTGCTTGAGAGAAACTTTATACCAATCTTACTTTCTAGATTATGTTGTGGCAATAGTAGGGAAGAGAAGATAAGAAGATGAATTTCTTCGAGTTTTTTCCAATACCATCCATTTCAAATGATCACCTGAAAGAAAAAATCATTAGCATCATTTTTTAGAGGCAATAAGAACAAATAGATAAAATATTTGTTCACAACAATAATACCTGGATTAATCTAATTATTCAAGTGGATATTGAAGTTATCTATCATTTTTTTACGGCAAACAAATCACGATAAGAGCTCACCTACGCCAGTCATTGTAAGACACTATAAATTGCTTTTATATATAAGCCACTATCAAGTGTTTATGTAATGTAAAGAAGGAAAATGGGTTGTCCATTCTTATGGCTCCCACCATAGTGTTTATATGAAATCTACCCCAATTATCAGGTGCCTCATGCTAAAACCAGGGCTAAAAACTTATCCCCCATCATAGTGTTTAGTGTGTCATCTAATGGTTGGAGTGGATTGAATATAATGATTATGGTGGGCCCTATAAAAATTAAATTGGGAGTAAATGGGCATATAAATGAAATCATATTTTTAAGAGAAGAATTGGTCGTAAATGAGCACGTGTGAATAAAGGTGCTGCTACGCATGTCCAACATACACGTGGCATGTTGATGATACTTCGAAACAATCTAATTGTTGGCTAGATCACTAAAATCACACCAATAGAATGATCTAAACCATCTAAAGGTTGGTAATCTAAATGGCCAATTGACAAGTTGCTCGTTTGTAATCCTTACATTTGTAGCCCACCCAAGGCTTGAAATTTCATCATTTTTGGCCAACATATATATTTAAATGGGCTTATTATAGTTATTCTGTTAAATATCACATATTTACACTAATTTGGAATATTAAAGCTGATTAATTAGGATATCATATATGTTCTTGTTAGAATATTGAAGAGTTCCGATGCATTTAAATTCCTTCCATTTACTCTCATACAAATAAGATATTTACATTTCAAATGCATTTTATTTACTTCCATCCAAACACAACTGAGCCATTTACTGTTAAAAAAAAGAAGAAAAAAGAAAATAAGTTACTTATCTACTACTGTAAGTAGAAAAAATACCTTATTTGGTAGTATCCAAATAGGCCCTACGAGGCTGTTGGATTTAAGTTACTTAAGATAAGTTGTTACATCGTAAGTTACTTAAGATATTGTTGAATCATAACTTTAAGTAAAAAAAAAATAAATTTACTAAGAATTAATCATACACCAAACTTACTTATAATTGATCTTAAACGAAACTTTTTTTTTTTTTTTTTGGGTTAGTCATGCAACGCACACACCTTGTTAGATGCGCAACGCACACACCCTGTTGGCATGGAGATGACCGGAATAGTCTACAACATCTGCTTTATGGAGCACACCAAAGCTCTTTGTGGTTCCACCATGTGGCATATGTGAAATCCACTCCGTCCATCTAGTTATAATCCTTCGTTTCACCGTAAATCCAAAAGATCAGCCTGATAAGTTTAGGCAGTGTTGCCCGCCTAAGTTTTGGATTAGATTGATTTTTGTATTTTCCCTGGTGATTCATGACTGCTGAAAGGGTTTTAAACTATGGTCAGCGTCCCATCCGCATTGTTCCCTTTGATGTGGCCTACATGAGTCGTGAATTTAGCTGATTTTTATCCCCATAACATATCATAGAGGAAGGCACCCTATGGACGGAGTGGATTTTACATATGCATTATGGTGGTCCCCAAAGAGCTTGAGTATTTTACACCGCTGCTTAAAACAGGTGTTGTGGATGATTCAACCAAGAACGCCATTAGACTGTAGGTAGGCTACTTGAATCACTTCTCTGGATCGCTGAGATATGGGTTGGTTTGAAGATTTCTGCTCGAGCCCAACCCAACCCATTATGGTTAGCCTAGTGAGGTTTGTGTCGAGCCCAACAGTTGCATCCCTAGTTCAAGCACGACTGATCAAATCAATGTACCTGAGCCCATGTAAATCGAATAAGCCTAAGCCCATTAAAATTAATTGAAAGGGATGGTTTGGGTTTTCCAATTATAACACTGAAATTTAGTATTGAATCCAAAAATCCATGCTTGGTAAAAATATTTGAAATTTGGTAATTTTACCTAATGGGTCCATGTCATAATATGATCTAGAAAAATGGATGGACCAATGTGAATTTCTCACAAACATTACAGTTGCCCTTACCTAACTTCAACTAGTAGGAAGTTCTTATTAAAGGCTTTTGCTAGCAATCTGCGTCCCATTTAGGGCCGTTAACGGGCTGGGCCTAGAGTTGGTCTCGGCCCAAATTTTGAACCCTATTTAAAATTCTGATTTTGCAGGCTGATCCCAACCTATTGACACCCTAGCCCCATTATGGGTTACAACACGTAATTGGGAGGGTTCTCATATCCATAATTCAAAGTTATTTTACCCGTGAATTTCTCTATTTCAAACTTTACATTTGATTCCCTTAATGCCATATCTCAAATCCAAACTAACAACAACGCACCTCACTCTAATACTACTTACTGAAGAACTGCTCAAACAACCAGACATTGAACACACGATTTTTACATGGAAAACCGCTCTGGAAAAGACAATGGCATAATTAAAGCGATGATCATCTACTATTTAGAGAAGATTACATAGATGGAGAGAACTTACAGCTAAAACCTTATTATTCTTGGATGCTCTAAAAAAAAAACCCCTTAAATTCATAACTCACTCTTAACCCCAACATAATTGCCCTAAAAGCCACCCTTTCATGAGGGAAATGTCAAAAATACCCCTCCAAGGATCAACTAACACTTGGACCTTGTTAGCATGTGAAACATGGGTCATATGAGCTCATAAAAGTGAATAAACTCATAGTAATTTTGGTATTATAATTTTAATAAAAATTAGAGTTATTAGCATGTCAAACATATTAGAACCATCTAGTTGATGGTCCACAGGCATGCAAGTATTCGTGTATATGCATCCTTGTGTTTTAAGAAATATGGAATCTAAGTATTTGAAGCTTAATTAACTCTAAGTCTACCACACGTAATTATCTGTTAACTAAAATGACACGAACACATTTTTAGCTGGTGACCAAACAAGGCCTAATTGTCCACTCTATATATTGGTTTTGTGTGCAGTGTTGTACTGATTGTTGTGGGTGGCATTAGTGCCAAATCAGGATAGTAATGGGTTAGTCTGGCCTACCCAGTCTAGCCCCATGAAGGTTGGGCTAGTGGCCCTTTGATAGAGGTCTATGGACCATTTGGGCTTGGCCTTTGATGTGGACTTTTCATTATGTGGGGCCCACCTTAGTGCCCCATCTTCAATGGTGGGGCCCTACCTTTAATGTAGACCATCCACCTTTTGAAGCCCTCCTTTGATGTTGGCTATCCATCATGTGGGGGCCCACCTTCGATTTGGGCTGTCTATCATGAGGTCCCACATTTAATGTGGGCCGTCCACCTTGCTGGGCGAACTTCAAAGTGGGCTGGCGATTAAGGTGGCCTACCTTGAATGTGGGTCATTCAATATTAGGGGCCGACCTTCAATGTGAACTGTCTTCATGTTGGGCCACCTTGATATAGGTCATCTATCATGTGGGTCCACCATCAATGTTATTGTCCATCATATGTGGCCCACCACCAGGTCCCTTTATATTGTTCTTGGTCAAATCGATTCCAAAGTGGCAGTAGACATGGCTAATCAGGAGAGTGGAGGGTATTGGTGGGCCTAGGCCAATCATCTCATGGGAATGACTGATATAAAAGTTTCCTACGTTTCTAGGGAGATAAACAATGTCGCTAACGCATTAGCTAGGCAGGGCAGTGGGTCGCAGGTGTGCATGATATTTAGGGATGCGTTAGGACTGCCTAGCGTGGCTCGCAGAGCGATTTATTAGAGCGAGTAGGGATGGATAATGCAAAGGTTGATATATTTATGTTGTAAAAAAATATAGCACGACAAATAAAACAAAGTGGGATTTTTTTCATGAAAAAATGGGGTCCACCTTTAATATCCATAGACCATCATGTGGAGCCCACCTTTGATGTGGACCTACCTTCTATGTGGGTTGTCCATCATGCAAGGCTCACCTTGGATGTAGACCATTCATCATCAACACCTTTGATGTGGACCATCGCTCATTATGTGAGGCCCACCTTGATGTGGGTCATCCATCATATGGGTTCCACCTTCAATATCCATTGCCCATCATGTGTAGCCCACCTTTGAAATGGACCACCCATTGTGTGGGCCCCACCTTCTATGTGAGACGTCCATCATGTGAAGCCTGTCTAGTGCACTTTTCTATGGAATACTAGTGCACCTTATTTGTCAATTACGTAAGTTAGTTAGTCTAGTGTTGGTTGAGCTTAAAGAAGATGAAGACCAAAGACTCAAGCAAATCTGTTGCATCAAGGAAGAAGAAACATTGAAGCAAACCAAACTCATACCTCTAAATGACCTTGACCTATTAGGCATACTTTTAGTCATCCTAAAATTGCCTTAGGTGTCCCAAAAGAACACCCAAATAATGACCCAAGATGTGCTTGAGTGACTGTGAAAAATACACAAGAAATAGCCAACTCAAAAGGTCTTAAAACCTGTCTAATTAATTATACCCGTCTGAAGATTTGTCTTAGACCCATTTGAAGGACACGTCGAGGACTGGTCGGGACCGATCGGCGATCGGTCAGCTGACTGGTCGTAAATGGTCATTTTTGGGACAGCAAGCATATTCAGTCCCTGACCAAAATTCGACCGATTGGGGACCGGTCGGGGAACTAGCCCTTATGTCCATTTTCTATCCATTGGAGCTCAAAATCTTTATATATGGAGCTCGATTTTTTAGCATTTTGAGAGGTTTTTGAGAGTCTATTAGCTACACCATTTGCACATCATATGGGGCTTCAAGATGAGGAGATTCAAGTCATATCCCTCGTGTTTAATCACAAGTGAGGGTATTCAAATGCAAACATAGAGATGAATTGATTCCTCTCTCAATCTTAGAGGTGAGACACTAAACCACATAATAAAATCTCTTGTCTAAGACCTCTAGAAGACCCTTTAGGTGAATCTCTTACTTAGAATAAGCTACATATCCCATGTAAGAGATTCAATCATCATCCCATCACCTTGGTCATCTTGAAGAATATTACATAAAGACGTTTGATCGTTGGAGCTGAAGCTTTGGTTAAAGCAGCGGCATCATCGAGCAGGGGAGCAAAGAGGAGCTGATTGAAGCAAAGGGAGAGTGAGGATCAAGCAACCCAAAGCGGCTTTAAACAATGGGCTCATCCGACAAGTAAGTATCAAGTTGAGAGTCCGATTGCACTCATTCCTCGAGAAAGATTGAGTGTGAGAGTTTGGATTTACAAACTTGATCAAGTGTATCTTAGGTTCTTGGATTGGAACCGAAGGGTTGGGAAGATTCTTGTCAACTCTTAGCTAAGATAGAATCCGTAACATCCTAGCTGAGAGATGAACCAATAAAACCTCCGTCATAGGTTGGAAGGAACCTTGTCAAACTCCCTGGTAGGGTGGAACCGATTTAAATACCTAGGTTATGAGGAACCTGAAAACTCCCTAATGAATGCCGGTATGCTCAAGGGGTGAGTTCTTGAACCGAGAGTGAAGTAGATAAATAGTCGAACCACTATACATGCTTGTGTTTATGATTGTCAATTGAGCAATTTTCTTTCTTGCATTGTCTTTCTATTGTAATTATATGAATGCCTGAATGGTTTGCATGTTATGCACTTGATTAGGTATATTCACACACAAGATGTATGTTTCACTTAGCTAGTAAACATATGCTTAGCATGATGAATTCCATATTGTCTACTTAGCTCTCTAGACTTGTTGTTTAGATAGATTTATCTTTTATAGTCTAGATCTTGCACATTGATTATGATCTTATCTTGTTGCATGTTTATAATCTTCATGCTTCGGCTAGTTTGCTTATTAGTCATATTTAAGCTAGCCTTTGTGATTGGACCCATTTAAGCTTGGAAGCTAAGTGTTCTTGCTTAATTAGTTTATAATTACTAATTAGTTCAATTAGGCGAGAAATTTTTAATTTATTTTTATTTTTTAAACGGTCCTAATCACGCCCCCCCCCTCCCCCCCTTAGGACTTAGCCATAGTTCTACAAGCTCCGTTCTAATCTTCTACACGCTTAGTGCCTACAAGTGTGAGCCATAGAAAAGTACACTAAAAAACTCCTTATTTGTCAACTACATACAAAAACCTAACCTACTAAAATAAAATACATGTATAAGAGGTCTGCCTTGGATGTGGACCATTCATCATTAGGGCCCAACCTTTGATGTGGACAGTCCATTACCCACCTTGATGTGGGCCATTCATCATGTGGGGCCCACATTCAATGTCATGGTCCATCAAGTGAGACCACCATCAATATCCCTGCCCCTCATGTGGAGCCCACCTCTGAAGCAAACCTTCTATAGTGTGTTGCCCACGTTCAATGTGGTCATCCATATGTGGGGTCACTTTTGCATGTGGGCATCATTAGGGGCCTACCTTTGATGTGCACAATCAGTATGTGGGTCACCTTGATACACGGGTCATCCATAATGTGGGATCGACCTTTGATACAGACCATCCATCATACATGTGGGTCGTACCTCTGATGTGGCCCGTCCACCATGTGGGCCCCACCTTTGATGTTTAATCAGCATTCAAATCCCATACCTGGGCCAATCAAAAGGTTGCCACCTGCATGACCGAACTACATGGGTGGTCACAACAAGCTGCATCAGGTGGGCCACACCATAGGTACAACAGCTTGCCAAATTCAAATCCAGGCGTGGCCTACTTAATGAGTGGACCGGGCTGAATCTGTTGTAACAACAGATTCATTCATACCAGATAGGCTACACCTGTATTTTGAATTTGATAAGCTGTTGTTGACGGTGTGGTCCATCTGATGCAGCTTGTTGTGGCCTCTTCACATGTAAGGCAACCAAGACCTCAGCGTCGAAACAAAGTTATCTTCACTCAAAGTCTACCACTTGAGCTATGGATTGGGGTGTATGCACTGTAGGAGCCTATGTATAATGTTAGTGGGTGGACTTAGGCCTGAAATTAGTGGCCCAATTACAGGTGCGGCTTTAGTCGATTTCTTACTAACTGTCAAGGTGACCTGACGTTCCCCCAGAATTGTCCATTTCTACCACTACACCTGCTCTAGGGACCTCTACTTTAGTACCACTAGCCCAACCTTTATGGGCCTAGACCTCGCAAACAGACTAGCCTATTACTAGCCTTATATCTGGCAATGATAGGTTGCTAACCCCACCAGCAACAACCGGTACAACACATATACAGAGCTGACAAAATAGTCCAGATCTCAGCCTGTCACATACATGCATCAAATACACAGAACCTGCCTAGAAAACATCTACAAGAATTCAAACTAAACGGCCAGCTAGCCTTAGATATATATCTCAAACCTTAGAGCAACCGAGAACAGGGTAATTTTATCCGCCTACGTGTCAAATCCTCACTAATCAGCACTCCTTAGGAATTAATGGAAGCATCTGATTGATACAACCAGTCTATCACCAATGATGGATGGAGGAAGCGGATTGGCTGGTGTACACCAGCCAATTTGCTGGTGTGAGTAGGTGTTGCCTGCAGACAACTGCGTCAGTACTTGAGCTCCGTTAACATACCGAAAGTTAAAAAAAATCAAGATTATGCGGGCCCCACAATGATGTATTTAACATATCTACACCGTCCATCCAGTTTATGAGATCATTTTAGGGCATGATCCAAAACATGAGATATATTCAAATGTCAGGTGGACCACACCAAAAAGGCAGTGGGGACAATGAATCTCACCGTTAAAACAATCCTAGGGCCCACCGTGATATTTATTTTCCATCCAAACTGTTCATAAGGTCACACAGACCTGGATAAAGGGTAAGAGCAAATATTAGATTGATTCAAAACTTCTGTGACTACCAAGAATGTTTTTATGGTAGACGTTCAATCTCCCACTACATTCTGCAGTGTGGTCCACTTGATCATTGGATCTGTCTTATTTTTGGGTTAAACCCTTATGACAATGTCGCCAAATGGAAGGACGGTTCGGATATACCAGGAACCTCATGGTGGGGCCCACAGAAATTGGTGACATCAATAGACCAGAGAGCTCGCTGGTGTGCGGTGCACCAGCTAATCGGCTTCCGTGGAACGCATACACTGACACTTGCTGAGCTACTGGCTACAGGACAATGATCTATGGGCCTCACCATGATGTATGTGTTTTATCCATTTTCTCCCTCAATTTTGCTAGCTCATTTTAGACCCACCATTGAAACAATTGAACGCCCATAATTTAAGACCTCTTAAGGCCACAAATTTCGAATCAAGCTGATGTTTGCTTTTTTCTCCCTTCAATCAGGTCTGTGTACCCTAATTAATAGGTTGGATGCCAAATAAACATTATTGTGGGAGCTACGAAGTTTTTAATTGTGGGCATTACATACCTGTGGAGATTTGGATCTGCTTTATTTTTGGGCCCAGACTTAAAATAACAATCCAAAATGGATGGACATCATGGACAAAATATATACACATGGTGGCCTGTATAGCCATCCAGTAGCCGTCGCTACTGTCAGTGTTGGTGGGCAATCTGTTCGCTGGCAACTCATCCTTATAGAAAAGCTACATAACACTTTAATTTCAGATGGAGAACTTGGCAGCATTTCACACAAAGAGGCCCGCTGCAGCTATAAAACATGAAATACACCAACTGAGGCCGAGATGCTTTGATGAAGTTAAAGCAGAGGCAGCCCATATGGAGAATAGCAACCCTTTTTTTTTCTTTTTTTTCCTCAGTCCATGTGGTGTGTATGTGGGTAAAAGGGTGTGTGGAGAGAGAGAGAGAGAGAGAGAGAGAGAGAGTGTGGACAATGTCCCATGGTAGTGAATCACCATAAATACAACCCACCACGTGAAATTTAGTAGCCCATGGATTAAGCTATCTCATCCCTGGCCATGACAATATAAAGACCTCCATGCGTTCAAAGCATTAATTAAAAATATATAAAATTCATTGTATAAAAAGACATACATTCCAAAATATTTACCATAATGGATGTCTAAAACACAGTTTCCACCCATACCAATGAAAAATCCAAATACCTGTCACAATAAAACCCATTCGGGTTGCAACCACGGTCACAATTATTGAAGTAAAACCGAACCTATTACATCTTGAGCAATGCATATAGACACAAAGCATGCTTAACTAATAGACTTAAAGTTCACTAAGTAGACATCAATAACGGAGGACATTTACTTAAGCTCTGCATCGTCCATGAGGATGAGCTTGTTGCATCGTTCATGGTCATCAGCCTTCTAATCTCCTCACAACTTGGACTACGATTCACACAACAAAATTTACAGCATGAGCACATAAAACAGAGATCCAAAGTAGATACAATATTAGATCCATTGCAGATGAACAATAAGTCCAAAACATATAAATTAAGTGATTCATAATAGATTCACCAATAGATCCATGATAAAAACTTAATAGATCCATACATGTTAAACCATGTGATCAACGGTTTGGATTACTGAAAGGAGAACACAAGAATACGGTGCATGTAGTTGGGAGCACGGATCCTTCTCTAATTCCATATGCTTAAGAGAAAAAAAAAAAAAATTGAAAAGGCAAATCACGAGTCCTTGCAAGTGGGGGTAATCATTGGATGATCTTGGTTGTTGGTTCAATGGGCCGTGTTAAGGATGACAATGATCTGAATCTCCTGAATTAATAGATTATATATTAAGAATAACGTGACAAAGACTTGAATGATCCAAACCGTTGATCATGCACAAAATCACTCCAAATGAATAGATTTAAGAAATAAATTTGGAAATTTGGAGATTCATGGAGAACCGAAACTTTATACAGCTAGCCTTGCCTCATCAACAAACGAAGGATTACTGAATCGATGGATGGTTTTTGAGTCGTTCCCAAACCCACTGTCCTTCTGTCCAGCGTCCACACTCGATGAAGGGAATGTGCGCCACCTTTCTATGGTACTCCTCGTTTCCGTCTTTTAGCTGCAACCTCTCTATCAATACCAAACAAGTGTTAACTGCCCATTGGGAGAGTGCCACGTGTAAAGATGCACCAGCCTAGCCGTTCATTGAAGCCGAACAGATGAGTTGAGCCTGAGCCAAGCAAACAAGAGCTTGCGCTTTGCCTGTTTAGGAATCTTTTCTTAGATATTCATGCACAAAAGTCCTCTTCACTCTCATCCAATTCAAGCCGTTTGATCTGTTCCTTCATAATTAGTAACGGCCCGAGAATCCACTCAAACATTCTATCCTCAGGCAAATTAGATTTCGCCAACTCCACCTCATCAGCTGAAAATTTCAATTAGACCCATTGTTAGACAAAACAAGAGCTTCTCTGCACATGTATAGGACATTCAAGCAATGCCCCAACTAGAAAACAAAAGGCCTTTACCATGCCTGTAATGACCATATGGGCTGATAACTGACACACAATTCCTTGGGTGAGCCACGCATGTATGAAGAATATGGACACACTCGAAGTTTCACCAACAGCCCACATGCAACATACATGTGTGGCTGCTACCATTATCGAATACCTTTCATTCAAGCTGTGCAGCAGGGTAACTCCTGCCATCCAAATAGCTTGGCTTGACAACCAGGGTAGTCAGCTCCTTATGTGAGCCATGTATGTATCAAGAATATGGACACATTAGAAAATTCACTAACAGTTCACATCCACTATATGCATTGCCCATGTGATGAATCCACCCATCTCCCCCCTTTTGGGTGAGGTCATCTATGTAATCGTGTCCACTTGATGCATGCTCGTGTTTTTTTTTTTTTTTTTTTTTTTTGAGAGATGACTGAATTATTTATTTAATATAATAATAATAATAATAATAATAATTAAGAATATGAGAGTTTCCGGTACAAAGCTGGGTGTATAATGCCCCTTCCTTGCTAAGTAACAGTTGTGTTCATATTAAATGTACACACGTGGGTGTGGCTCTCCTGATGAGCGGGCCAGCCAACCCCACTAGGCATGCGAGAGAGACACAAGCATGGTTTTTAGACCTAGACTGAGTCGACTATGACTCATCTGAGTCAATTCAGACTTGGTAGCCAATCTGGTTTGACACCATGAGTGACCCGATGAGTCACCCCTGGCTTGGCCAAGTCCCAATTCAACTTAAGAAGGGAAAAGTCGGTCCAAGTCACCGTCTTTAACCATGAAAACAAGAGTTGAATAGAATATTTTTACTTCACTAAGAACTCAAGAGCTTACACTTTTTGAGGATCCTGAGGTTCCGAGTTACAAATGAGGACCTTTGTTCCTTATATAGACTCGAGGATCCGAAGGTTTCTAAGGTTACAAATGAGGCCTCTCTTCCTAATGTAGACCTAAGAAGCTACTTTACATAGATGACTAGGATGGTGCCATATGATAATCATCCAATGGCCAATGATAATTTAGAAACCTTCTTGATAATTCTAAGCTATCTCCCTACAAAGACCCACCAATGAAATCTCAAAGTATTCTAGAGAATTCCGCATAACTCTACACAACTTCACATGATTCTAGCCTTCTCTAGAATCCTCTACACAAATTCACAACTCTAGCCTCTTTAGCCTACACAACTCACACTGTATGTTCCTCTAGTGTGCTAGTGCTGACAATAGCTATACCTTGAAAAGCTTCTTATGAATGACCAATTTGTGAAAATCACACCTACTTCTTGCCTTAATGCCCTCACCAACCTCTTGACAATGATCCGTGTGTTGGTTTCTTGATATCACAATGTGTTGTTTCTCCTTCTTGTCACTCTCAATTAGTTGTAAGGCTAAGATCAACAAATTCTCAGAACCTTGGCCTTTGCACCATTGGTATCATGCATAGATGCCTTTCCATGATGTACATTATCCCAAGCATTGGAACCACCTTTCCTTGCTCAAGAAATCCATGCCCAAGATGACTTTAAAATCGTCCAATGGAACAACAGAGAGACTCGTCTTGCCAATACACCCTCCAATGAGTAGCTCCACGTCCTTACCCATGCCTTGAACATGTTTGCCTTTTGAGTTAACCGCCTTATCTTGCTTGAGTCCTGCACCACATGGAACCCAGCCATCTGCCTCATCTCCTGAGACGTAGTCGTGTTTGCCCCCATGTATACCTTCAAGTCGATGTTTATATCGATGTACATTAATGCCCATCCAAGTGGCTTGGCTTTCTCTCACTTGTCCCTACAATCATTTAAGAACCCAATTCTCGGCTCCTCATCTTCCTCCTTGACTTAGACCGAGTTTCAGGGCTTGTATGTTTGGTAGCACTTTGCCCATTGGTA